>JANAVB010005600.1:9214401-9814401 GCA_029216955.1 Iris pallida
AAACAACACTCAAACCAAGTATTTTCTCTAGATTGTTTCCAATCTTGTCCCACTATGGTTTGAATCATACAACTTAGTTTGGATCATCACATATTTTAGACGTCCCACCAATATGTGTATTTCAGCCAAGCCGAGTTGTAAGAAACTGGAACCAATCTAACCATTAAATTTTCAATCCTCGAATACTTCCATCTCATACTCTCGATCGGACTAAATCTCTAGCGACCGTTCTCACAATTCAATGCGTATGCATATTCGAAACATACGTGATCATCCAACAAAAGTTGCGGTACGCGATACGATTTAAAATTTACTTCTCATTCGTATGTTTCGCAAAGACCATTAATTCTATGCGTTGCGTCAAGCCGTCGTGCATCTGATCGCAACGAGTATCTGCAACGCCTTACGTTTTGAAGTCGCTGCCCAACTATTTCTGAAATTTCACATTACAACTCATCTCGATATGATTTTTCTTTGTTGACTTGCAAATGCATCAAAATTCAGGACTATATCCGCTAGGTGACTTACCTAGACACCATGCTTAAATTCCTCCGACGCAACTTTAAATTGATGTTGCACAAAGGCTACAATCTATCCAACACAAAAGTTGTATTCAAGTTGACGATGCTCAAAAGCAACGGTCTTTTCGACACAATTGTTTAACTCAAGTTGACAGTGCCCAAAGGCAAAGATCGTTTTGACACAGGTCTTTCTACGATGCGTCTTATGTTCGATTTCTATCGAGTAGGAAATTCTGGCCAAATTTTTAACTTGTCCGTCTCGCAATATCGAATATAAGTTCGATTCATGCAAGCTCAATTGCAAGGTGAATCAAAGTTCAAAGACGCAACTTTGAGAGTCATTCTCTTATCGCTCGCTCTCGTGCATAGTACGATTCTCGAAACCGCCTATTCGTATCACCAAATTTGTTCGTAAAATTTATATTTCGATTCGACCAACATAATCATTCAAGCATTCATCCGACAATTCTCAAAATCCGATTATATCATTCTCAGCGAAGTTGTTCCATCAATTCCAAATAATTATTTGATCGTCTAGACTTATCATCAATATGCACCATGTGATATTTGTTTCTTGACGCAATTCTGTATGCGACATTATTTGGGTCATCTTATGGGTCTGTAACATTTACTTTGATTTGGCGGTCAAGTCTTCTAGGGTCAGCTGCCCCGAAGCTACGCTCGATAATTGTGGATCATTAAGGAAGGACAGTTACTACGAACCATGCTATATTTTATTTCGGAGCTAAATCACGTTACAATAATTTCTTAGGACTTTACCCAAATTGAACAAATTTATTTCTATCTGCGCAACTGAGGCTCACTATCCTCTGAGTTCATGCACTTCCGTCGATGATTCCGTAATTCACGAAACATCTACTCATATTGAGTTCGAGTCTATCATCCACGGTCGACATCTGAGATGCTATACGCATCGAAACAATCGTCCGATGACTTATAGTCTCGCTCTGATCAATCACAAAGTTTACGATCAACCAATTCGACATTTTCGTATTGCTATTTACAAAAATCTCGATATCGTAGGCCCATCCCATTTGTATTCTCACATCGTGCTTATGTTTTATAGTCTATCAATTTTGATAGCACGAGGGTCAACTTTGAATCTGTATCAACGTCAACTTAGCTCGCATCGCATACCTCCAAGTTTCCAATGGACTTTTCTTATACGCATTACATCATTTTTTCTGATTTATCGCATCCCGCTATACTTTGATCGTGCAACTGAGTTACCGATTATCCAACATCGGACCCTCGAGTTATACGATCATGCCCTCTAATTTTACGTGACTCAATCATACTTAATTGAGTTCATCTAAACGTAACCAACTATTTTCTTAGGCACGAGTATCTGCATCAACCAACATTTTTATCGAAGTCGCAAGTCGTGCGATCCGATTACAAATTTGCATCGCCTAACATTTCTGTCGAGATCGCAAGTTATGCGACTCATTTATAACTTCAAGTTTCCTATCCCGTCGATCGATTATTGCTTAAAGGCATAATGTTTCGTTAGTCTCGGTCATTCGATCGACTTATAAATTTTGTCCGAGTATCATTCATTGATACGAGTTTCCGCCCTATCATTCCAACCGATTATCGAAGAACACTTGCATCAACATACAGTCACAAAAATTTCTAATCGTTTTTGGTACTATCCGTCTATTTTGAACAAATCTTCCATAATTACACAACGTGTCAATACAATCCATCGCACAAGTGGTATAGCATATACCACTCAGAAATTGAGTCATTTATCGCATACGTGGTATGGCATATACCACTAAAAATCAAGTCATTTCCTTCACACCATACTCGGTATGAACCAACAATCTATTTCGACTCACAATTTTCGCAGCGATCATGCCGATCACAACCGTAACTTTTGATTAATCAAAATTGACACAACTCGGCCAATGTATTCATTGCCAACACGAGTTCGGTGCGCAACCAAAAGATTCGTTCTCGTCGACTTACGATTCAGTTTCGTCCATTGTACCTTGTGCAACGATTCATTTTCGACATTCGTTGCAGTTCGTGCAATGATTTATTCCTAACATTTGTTGCACCTCATGCAACAATTTATTTCTGACATCCAAAGCCAATGCTCGAATTCGTTCAATGCATTCGATATCCACTTTCACGTTCATTGTAACGCATCATTCACAGCTCGTTGCAATTTATGCAACACATTCCAATTTTTTTATTATATCTGTAGAAGCATGGAATTTCAGGCGCATCCATAGGCCAGAAACTATGTGCAACCATACGACTAACTCAAATGCGCCAGAAAGCTCAAACAGATACTTGGCATAGCAAAATAAAAGTACAAATTTAAAGAAATTCAAAAGAGGACTTTTATTTATATAAAATTTTATTACATGTCTAAAGAAATGCTTTACAAAGGAGAACTTCTAAAAAAAGGAAGATCCTAAAGCTACAGCCAGATGCAACAAACTGCCATGCGCCTCCTGCCTGGCGCATCGTCAGGCGCATCATTCTGATGTCTCGTCCAGGCGCATCATTCTAGCATCTCAATGTATGTGTTTTCGTGCATAGTCAGAGCGAATCACTCTCTCATCAGCACCAATCAATCCTTGTGTAGCAGGAGGAGGAGCTCTCCTAGCTCGACAAGGATTACGGCATGACGTCCCAATCTTTGAAAGCAACAGCACACTCGACAACCTGTGGCTCTGCCAGCATAACGAAATACGGAGCGCGGTTGTCCCGATCTTTGGATGCAACAGGCACCATCGACCTGTGTCGGGACTCGACGATCCCGATATTTGGATGCAACAGACACTATCACAGAAGCTCAGAGCGACGGAAAGACTAGCGCAGCGCATCTTCACCCTCAAAAAAAGCTCGAGTTCGACGTTCGCCAAGGCATAGCTCCGGCCAAGTTCATCTTTTGAAGAATGAAAGCAAAGCTTTCCCTCATGCGGCTTTATAAGCACGGGCAGCCTACACCCGAGTGCCAAATGGCCAAAGTTCCAAATTCTATACAATAAATTTGCATTAATAGTAAATACATCCGTCGCCTCGTATTCAGCTAAGTCAAGGCAACCATTAACGCCTCGAAGAACCCAACAGGCAGGCCAAAGAGGATGCAACACATTGGCAGATGCACGTCAAATCATGCGCTTCCCATGGAGGCCATAGCCATGCGCCGAGATTGGCATTAACCAATGCAACCCTCTCCATCAAACATTTAAACTGAATGACAAAAGGTGGCAACATGTCTCCCGAAGATGTCCAATCAGCAGCCCTTGCAGAAAGAAGCGCCGCTGATGTCAGCACCATCATTACACCTTGGGTCGACAACAATTACCATACGACAGATCGATCATTTGTATGCCTCGTGGCCATATGCCCAGAAGACTGCATGCGCCCAGTGGTCATGCGCCCCCCCGGCTTACTTCTGTTCCCAAGCAACAGAAGACTAGGCCATGCATGCACCTCAAAAGCCATGCGCCTGGACTTACTCATGGCTCCTAAAGATGATGAGACCAAGTCACCTCTCCTGCGCCTGATCTTAGGCGTACCCTGATGCGAAGCTCTGTATGCGCCCAGACTCGTCTATAATGCCTAAAATTCATAGACTAAGTCGCCTCCATGTCTGATCCTAGACGCACCCCGACAAATCACTCTCCTCCAAAACCGAGGTCTCTGAGCCACATGCATACGCCATGCATCCCTTGACTCAGTTCTTTTCAAAGAATGGGTGCTAACCAGCCAAGATCTAGCAACAACCAAATCTCTGTGACTGCCACGTGTCAGCTCCATCGCAGTCCAGCACAGCAGTCCAGAAGATTTAGCTTCAATTCAGGGTGCATCAACCATGCCCCTGCTAGCATCAGCCACGTGGCGTTCCTACGTCCAGGCACATTTGATAGATGCGTGCATGAGCCATCATGCTATCAATAAATAGAAGGATCATTCCTTCATGACACACAGAGAGGAAAAGGAAAAAAAGCAAACAAGGACTGTTATATCCACATACAGAGGCCAGAAGAGACACTTAACGTCCGCTTCTCCTACAACGCTCCGGCATCCAGAGCAACCCAGACCTTCAGAGAGTTCAAGATCGTCGTCAGATCGTCAACAGAGTCAACGCATTACCACTCGCTCCACCGATACATTTCCCAGATAAAAACAAAAGTGTACTCCTAGGACTACGTCTAAGTGCTACATTGTATACGATTCTGTTTGTAATTGAAATACCAAAGTTTTAATCAAAAATCTTATCATATTTTGATGGCAAACAAGCTGGCGACTCTGTTGGGGACCTCTTTCTCCTCCAACGAGAAAGTTGTGTCACAATCTGACGACATCAACCTCGGCTCCTCCTACAAAACACTTGTGGTACGCCTCAATCAACAAGCGTATAAGGAGTTTATCTCTGAAGGCAGCACGAGTCCTTCGAAGCGGCAGCCAAAGCCGAAGAAGACTCGCCAGGACTGGATGCGCATGGCCGATGCGCCTAGCACCATCACTAAAAGGAATACGCCACCGCAGTTGGCCTTTCCTGCTGACGTTCTCAGCAACAAGGATGCGCCTACTGGTGTCGCATATCTGTCTGGGAAAACATGTTGACTGCATTTCCCAACTGTCTTTTTCCCACCGAAGAAGATGTGCAATGGAGCAGAAGTGCAACCAATCTCCAGTACATGAGCTCTGGTACGCAGGAGAGAACGTCTGTCTTCAACAGACTCACTCGCTGTCATGGCGAGACACAATTGGATTTGAGTACTATGCGCCTTCGCGGTCTAGTACAAAGAAATCCAAGGCATTACAGGCCATGCGCCACAAACGTGCTACATCAACAGCAAACCAGTAGCATGCGCTCAAAATCATGCACGCTGCTGATGGTAAGCTGTACAGAGTCGACTCGGGCGCATCTGTGCCAGAAATGAGTCGGCTCTCAAAGTCCCTGTCCCGCTTGGGCGTATCTACTGCGTTTCGAACCAAGTCTGGCTGGGCAACTGCTATGTTGAGTCCATACGCCCACCCGGGTGACGCGCATGAAGTGGACTCAAGTTGCTATGAATGATGTTCCTTTACCAATGATCTGGGCGTATCTCATGCGCGTGAACCAGATCAGGGGTACAACATTCATATGACCACCTCGGTGCTTGGCCTTACTATGCGCCTGATGGAGGTGTTAAAGTGAAACTCTTCCAACATGATTTACGTAATGTGATCAGTCACAAACGCAGATCATGAGAGCTGACCAATAAGCACAATGTGTCCCTCGTAGGGCACACCTATGCTATGGTCACCATAAACTGCTGTTGTTGCAAAACAGCGGCTCTACCGCAAAGACAGTCCGTGTTTCAGTGACTACAATCTACGGCACCTATCCGACATCGCCTCGGAAAGAAAATGCCAATTGAAGACGAAGCGGAGCCCAAGATCACTTCTTGTCATGTTGTAATTCCAATTCCACTCATCCGGGAGAAAGACAACCACCAACTCCTCAGTCTCTGCATCCAAGACTAAGGTGAGGAAGAGCAAAATAGTGGTCCCATCCTTAGGGGTGTACGAACGCACCCAAGCAAGGATCAAGGCCCTGGCAGAAGCCACAGTCAGGGGTAGTCAAACCTCTGACAACCTTCCCCTAAAACGAAGAAGCGCTTCGATAAAGCGACCCCGACGTAGCTGGGGGTGGCCAACACGAGGCCTCAGAAGAAGAGGCCCCTCCACAAGAAAGCGATGTCGAAAGCGAAGCCTCGACCGATCCATCCACTTCCACCCATGTCATGACAGCTTACATGGCAAGGGGTGTGATGATGGAGAATCAGACGCTCCAGCGCTGGACATCGTGCAGCGCATAGACACCCTTGAGGGGATTCTCAAGACTATCTCTGCTTCCATACAGATCCTGACCCAGACGGTGTTCGACATTTGAACCACTCTGGCAAGGGCACCTGTCTCCACCAACCCTGATCCAGGGACCAACGGAGATTCAACTGTACCCCCTCAACGGGTATCTTTAGGGGCGGAGCGCCACAATACCGCGAGCGTCAGGTCCTTCCAATATCCAACTTCAGGTCGTACTGCCTTCACCTGCTCCCAGCTCGACAGAAGACTTGGCCGAGATGATCAGAGAACTGCGTGAACGCTTCGAGGCCCGAAATAGACAGGAGGAACGTCAGAAGTTGGGGCTTCCTCAACCCTACCCTCTTGAGTGAAACAAGGTGGTTTATCCTCCCAAGTATAAACTATATACACTGACGCCATACGACGAAAAGGAATCTCCTCGTTGGTACTTGACCTACTTCCAGTCTCAGACGGGACACCTCCCGAAGGAAGACGTCTTGCTTACGAGCCTGTTTGTCGGGGCTCTGAAGGGAGTTGCCTACGACTGGTACTGCAGTCTTCTAACAACTATATCGTCCTTCGACGATTGACACGCCTCTTCCTCGATCAGTTCTACGACGGAGGGAGAGACATGACCATGTCGTCTCTAATAGAAGTACGACAGACTGAGAAGGAGACTGTTCGAGAACTCATCGAGCATTTTCGACAAGCATGCCTAAGGTTGCCTCCAGGCACGCCGGAACATGCACTCATCGACTCCTGTAGCATGAACATGATCCCCGCGATCAAGCTCTGGCTCAACTCCACTCCCCCGCCTGATTGGAGTTCGTTGATCATCAAAGCCGAAGCTGCTAAGAAGAAGGTACGTAACGCTCGCCTTCTGGGGGTTAACTTCCCCACCTTTGACGACAAAAGAAAACGGCATGCGACCAGCAGTAGCAGCTGCGAAGAGAAAGGGAAGCAGGCGTTGACTGTCAATGCGTCTAACAGCACGCAGGGTCCTGCCCAGAGGCCTCCTACCGTGCCACGATCGAAGATGGTCTACTCCTTCCACGATGAGAATACTTTACAGCTCTTCAAGATGCTGAAGCAGGGCAACAAAATCAAATTGCCTTATCCCAAGCGTCCTGACAAGTAGGCAGAGTCGGCGACCCGAGGTATTGTCACTACCATCGGTTCATTGGACATCCAACTAAAGACTGCTATATCCTCAAAGGGAGAGATCAGTCACAACATCCAAGGGAGAGATCAGTCAAACATCCAAGGGAGAGATCATTTGGGTTCACCTGCATCTTGTTCCAGAGCTGACTCAACCAGGGGTACCCTCTACCTCCAAAAGGAAAGGCGAGAAGACCAAGTCTTGCCGAATGGTGACTTCCTCCTTGAGGAAGCACTGCCCGTACAAATGCGTTCACAGCAGAACGCCCAGTCAGAGGAGGCTCCGTCCGAAGTGACACCTCCTATCATGACCGCAGCTATCCAAGGAGAGGGTTCATCCCAACCTCCTACAGCTGATAAAAAAAGACAGAAGGAGGCCCGCTTCGACAGGTCTCTTCGTAAAGACAATGCTCCGGGGTTAGCTAAGCCCCAAAACTTTGATACTGACACAACTGGCCAGTACTCCAGCACGGCTCTCCCTATTTGAGCTCCTCCGCCTATCCAAAGATACTCAAAAAGCTCTCTGTGAAGCCCTGAAGGACGCCAAGTCTTTCATCAGTCATGTCAAGCAGCCTAACGACGATCCTATAGCATGTCTGCAGTACCATAATGTGGGGGAGATCCCCAACATCACAATCACTCAACATGATATGCTGCTCAAGAACAACAGGCACAACAGACCCCTGTATTACACAGGGTATGTCGGTGCCATCAAGGTGGATCGAATGCAGATCGACCCTGGATCTTCTCTCAGCATCATCCCTCAAACTCTACTTCAGACGTTGGGGATCCCGATGCATCGCCTGACAACGTCTTACACTACCATCAGTGGCTTCAACGCCAGTAAGAGTGAGCCGCTGGGGAAGATCCGCTTGAAGTGTCACATCGGCGATCTCCATACCGATGTGACTTGCTATGTTGTGGATGCAGACGTCAACTACAACATCCTGTTGGGACGGCCATGGATACATGAATACATGGTGGTGCCATCCACCCTCCATCAATGTATAAAATACGTATCCACCAGCGGCATTGTAACTCCACCTCCCAGTTTTCTAAAAAAATAATAAATAAATCAATTTCTATAAATTGTGTTCTTGTTATTATTAGTTTCAATATTAAGTTATTTTCAGTTTATATTTTTGGAAATATTTTGGAGGGATTAATTCTGGGCAATTTTTCAAATTTGGAAGTTGTTGTAACAACTTTTTATATTAGTTTCCTTATTTTAAAAACTGTTTTAAATATATTATAAAATAATGAAAAGACAGAGGTTGTTTTTACAAAATTTGCGGGGCGGAGGGACTTATGAAAAAAGTTTCTTGGCGGAGGTGTTTTATGCAAATGTTACAATTTTTCTTAAAACCAAAGCGAGAGAGAGAGAGAGAGAGAGAGAGAATCATTTTCTCTCGATTCTTTTTTTTACTCTTCAATATCTTCCCCAAATAAAGCTCTGGCCCTAACCCAAACCCTAAACCTAGATCTCGACGCACGGCGATGCTCGGCGGTTGGGCCATCTCCTCACGACGAGTAGACAATCTTGCTTCCGGTGGCGACGACGAAGTGACGGCGGCCTCCTCTTCCGAGCAACAGAGCCGCTGTGGTAGATCCACCACTCGGCGGCGCTTGATCCCGACGAGTGGCGACGAGCGGCTAGTTCGAGCGGCGATCTCCGACTTCGACTCCGGCGGCAATGAGTGGTCAAGCCACTCCGATCACAGCAGCAGCGTCTTTTTCGCGGTGTTCTCGGCGACGACGATGACACGGCTTCGACACAGATCATCCAGCGACGGATGGCGATGATGGCTGAAATCTTGAGAGCCGAGTTCGAGTCCCTGTGACGCCGTCTCCGTGTCGACGACAAGGCGATTCTCCGACGAACGAATCCTAACATCCTTCATTCCTTCTAATTGACTATTCGACTACAGTAAGTTTCGATCCGTGCCCTGTATTTAATTTCAAAATCTCGCTTGTACTATTTGTCCTTCACGCCTGATGATTGGTGTTCGAATTTCTCAGAATTTCTTACTTCGATCCTTCGTTCGGATATAGGAGTACTTCCCAAAATTTCGATCGATCTATATCACTCGTCTTCGGAAACGAACGACTTTTGGTGAGTAATTTTGCAACCATTCCTTGATTTCCGTCGAGTTCTATACTGTCGTATCAATGCAGTCCCTAAGTTATTACAATGTTGTCTGATGGTTTGGATGCAGTACTGTTGAGTTCAGTTCAGTGATTGGAGTCGAAAGAGAGCCTCTTGCTGTAATTATTTTCGGAGCAGGTACTTTCTCATATCCTCAAATTATGATTTATTCATTATATGTTTTGGTGTTTTGGTCAGAATCGATCTGGGAACGGAAGTTGTTTTCATTTCCGGAATATGTGTTCGTGATATATTTGAGTCCGGTTCTGGTCGTGTGTGGATCGTGTGTACCAGAGTTCGTATTGTGTGCGTGATGTAGCTGTGTCCAGGTAGAGCTTGTGTCCGGGACGTGTGTACGTGTCAGGGCCGGATTAACAAAGGGAGCTGGAGTCTTATTTTTATTTGATAAATTTTGAATGTATATATTTCAGTTTTAGGGATGTATGCGTGAGTTTTGAGGGCTGGAATTTGAATTTGTTTTGGCATGAGTATGCAGAGTAACAGGAGTAGCAGAAGGGAGTAACTTATTTTGAATCCAGTTTAGATTTCGTTGAATTTTGCTAACTTTATTCTTGCTGAGTTTAGATTACAAATTTTAGTGAGAAAATGTTTGTTAAAGTTTTCTCCATCCTGTTGATGAATGATTTGATTTTAATTTAATTGTAAACTTTCTTTGTTCTGTATTTGTCTTTTGGTTTTTGTGGTTGATCCAACCTGGGCAGGATATCATGTCCAATTTGGTGTTCTTGTGTACCAGCTGATTGGATGCAGTTCACAGCATGTCCAAGTACTGACCGTTCATGTCTGGATTTCGTGTGTATGTTCGGACTGTGGGGGCGTGTTCGACTTTAGAGTCAGTTCTGAACTTTTCAAGTGGGGATCACTGATAATTTTTCTCTCTATTTCAATTCAAGTGTATAATCTTTTGATGAGCTATTGTTCTGTGAGTTTCTTTATGCAAATGGTTTTCCCTGAGCAAGTTACGAACTCTGGATTGAAACAATTGAACTGGTATTAATTCAATTTAAGCTCTGATTATTTTGCCTTGGTCAGGGGATCCTGAATCTCTATTTACGAATATGGGTTATGTTAGTCTATGGTCATGATAATTAACTTTTAACTAATTATAGGAATAATAGTTTGAGAATAATTGTAAGGGAATTTGTTTTTGAGTAGTTAATTTTTGGGTTAAATCAATATTGATTGTAGAACTACAATATACCAGTTTAGAGCCTGTTTAGTTATTAACCAACTTGTACACATCATTATTACATACAGGAGGATACCTAGCTCTTTTGCCTAGTTGTACCTTCCTGGAGCAAGGCAAGTACATTCTATGGTTTTGATCAGTACTTTTCTTGTTCTTTATTGCTGACACACTGCGACACATTCATGATCTTTCCTGGCTTATTCTTTCATGATCTTACTTATATCTTGGGGTGGGGAAATACTCTAGATATGTGACCAAACCCGGATACTTATTCATGATCTTTAGCTTAGGCCTCGCACAGTGCACGCGGGTCCTAAGCCGTACCTTATATGATCTTTCAGGATCTTTTCATGCTCTTTCATGGTCTTACCCAAGCCGGTCACATATCATAGAAGTATTTCAAATTTATAACACACATGTTCAGGATTTTGTTCTTACATTAGTTTCCTATGATCCTGATCTTGATTTTAGCTATAGTCGTGATCTTTCCTGCATCTTTACATAGTCATGATCTTTCATGTATCTTTATAGCAGTAGTTCATGTTCTTCCTTTTCTTTACATATCTTGTTCTTTTTGTTCTTTCAGCATTACTTTCTATATCATGATGTTATTGTCCTTTACCTAGAATTTTCTTTGCTCCGCTCCTGAATAGGATATGTTGCAGGTATGCTTGCAGGACATTGATCTACTCTATGGGCCAGAGCCCAGGATTTAGCTGAGCAGGATGAGGCTTAGCTTGAGGCTTCAGGTTTAGATTACTTAGCTTTACTTTTAGATATTGACTCTAGAGTTCATAGCACTTTTCATTCCTCTTGATTCTGGTACATTATGATATCTGGATTTGTGGATTATGGTGATCATTCTGGGATACGTTTTTAGATGCTGTGATTCTATACTTTCATGTTTATCTGGTTAGTTTTCTCTAGCTTGGTACAGCTTACTTCATTGTGTCTAACATTGAAGGCTGGGCGTGTCCGACTCGTGTCCGATTATTGGGGCGGGTCGTGACATTTTTAGTGGTGGCCCATGCAGGTCTATCCTAATAGTACCTAGGACTTAGCATACTATTGGGGACCTGATTACACTAGGAAAACTTGATCACAGCATAGAAAAAATGGGAAATAATGGTATATCAGGTATATCAGGTGTATCAGGTATTTTAATATTCTATAAACACTTGTTGTATGTAGGTCTAGGTTATTTTAACAGTTTTTGTTTTGCAGATAGTTCAAAAGCACGCGATACCGGGACAGTCGATCCACCTACACTTGAAGGTTTCGAGCTTCTACTATCTTCTATCGCCACTACTATCCCCATGGGTAGTACGCAGTTGACAAAGACGTTTCAAGAGTTCCTTGACACCAGCAGGCCGTCCTTTCCCAATCCAGACTTGCAAATGCATTTCCCGAGTTACAGAGGACTTCCAGACTATCAGACCTTAGATTTCCCCGACACCAAGCGCATATCTTGCACCAAGAGCAGATCGAGAACCTGGAGTTACCACTGAAGATCATCCAAGTTTCTGAGGACCCGACTTCTCTGAAGATTAGAGCCACCAGCCAGGAGATCCAGAATATAGCACAGACAATAGGACACAACGGGAAATTGAAGCTCGAGAGGAACATGAAGACTTATGATGAAGATAACAACTACTATGGATTCGTAAAGCGTCGCCACACTCGGACAACACTTCTTCAGCCAGCAGGAGATTCAGATTCAGTCGGCTATCATTTGTATTTTCTGCCGTAGCCCAGGACACCACTACGACGAATGCCACAAAAGACGGAGACTACGCTTGTACTGATGATCGCTGTCCACCAAGTCAAAGATTGTCCGGAGATCATTGATCGCATTGCCCGAGAACAAGCACGAAAAGCACCAGGACTGCAGCAGAAGGACCCGTCTCTCCAGATTCAGCAACAACATGAGCACTACCGCAAGGACCAGCCTATATCAGGATAGCTGAAGAAATTGAAGTAATTCCAGTCCCGGAGAAACACTGAAGATGACTGAAGAAGAAGACTCTTTTGCATGGTTGGAGAAACCATGGATCATGATTCATAATCTAGTTTTCCTTAGATTCCTCTTGCACCTAGTTTGTTTCTTAAAAACCTCCTTGTTTCCTATTTAAAGATTATTATATTTTATTTCCTCTTCTGAAACCTTGGTCGCTTTCGAGATGTATTTGGAAAGTTTGTTTCCATTCTTGTTCATAACTTTGCTCTTATTCGAGATTTCTTCCTACTCGATAACTTGTTTCCATGGCGTCGTTTCCTAATTCAAGATTTGGTTATACTCGAATTTTGTTCCATATTCAGACTCTGTTGATATTTAAGACTTTACTTCGGGATTACCTTCCTATTTAAACTTATGCCATTCAAGACCTTGTTTGAATCTTGCTTCTATTCGAGATTTCATTTTCTATCTTTGAAATTTTGACTCGTTCTCTATGAGATTTTTTCTCATTCGTGAATTATTTTTTCGTTCTATTCACGATCATGTTTGATCTTGCCTTGTATTTTGAGATTTCACTTGTTTCATATTCGCTATTTAATACCATGTTTTCATATTCATTTTTACGACTTTGTTTTCTATTATTAGATTCTACTTAAAATTTTGTTTCCTATTTGAACTGTGTACTATTCGAGAATTATTCGACTCGGAATATCATTTTGAAGCCTTGCTTGAACCTTCGCTTCTATTGATGCTTGTTGGGATTCTATTTCCTATTCCTGATTTTATCTTTATTCGAGATTGTCCTTTATCTGTGACTTGTTTCAAACTTATTTGAGATTTGCTTGTCGCATATTTACGATCCAATACCTTGTATTCCATTCACTAAATGATACATGCTTTCCATTCACTCTTCATAGACTGGCTTTCTATTTGAGATTTCTATTCGTGATTTTGTGTCCTATCCGTGACTTTGTTAATACTTGATTTCCTATTGTTCACTGTGTACCTTATTGAGATTCATTCTCAATTCAAGTTTTGCTCGAGGTTTCATTAATATTCGAGATTTTATTGAAACTTGTACGAAATTTTATTTATTTTGAAACTTGTCCCCTATTTGACATCTTGCTTCAGTTCATCCTTCGAGACTCTGTTATCCCTTCGGGATAATGTCTCATATATGGAATCTTGTTACCATTCCAGATATCAGTTGATATTCCGTCATAATTTGAAACTTCATCCTGTCTGAAATTTTAAATCTCCCTGGCTGCCCTTTTGTACTCACTGATTGGATCCCTTGTCATTTTTAGTACCTAATAAACCCTTGTATTCTAATAGTCAGGTAACTTTACCATTTCGTGACTTGGACTACTGAAACTCATTTTGAACTCTTTGAAACTCTTTTGAAATTCCTAGGGATAAAGTCAAGAGGCTATTCGATGACCTACCATGGCATGACAGTTGCGCGCTGCAGCCATTAGCTGGATTATGGAGACTGAGGGTTCACTGCAGCCAGTAGCGCACTGGCGGGGCAGGAACTCTAAGTTGAAGTGATTTCAGACATTCATAGGTTTCGGGTATTATGGAGACTTGTCCTAAATTCTTCATGTCGTGATCTCTTGAGTTGCTTCGTTGATGATTGTTGGAAAATGGATATAGTGCACAGAATATTCGATGACATATTGTTATTTGAGTCACAGAGTCGGAAGTCCACTGCAGTCAGATATATACTGGCGGGGTAGGGATTCTAGGCAAAGTGATTTAAAATATCTATATGTTTGGACACCATGGAAACTATATCCCTTTTATATGATTATTGGTTTTTGAGAATCACAAACCCTTGCAAGTTTATCCTGATTTGATACTGTATCTCCTGAGTATTTCGTACGTTTTCTCAATCAACCCTTGCTAATTTTCCTTCTAGCATTTTATCGTTAGATCATTGAATTCCTCAAATTGTGTATTACCAGATTGTGACCGTACTTCGTTTGTGACTTGTCTAAACTTCGATCTTAAGTCATGTCCATCTGACCATGATTTTCTATCTTGTTCTAGTCTACCTGTGTTTAAATATCGATTTTTGATCGTACTTAATAATTATGTCTTCATGATTTTGCTCCTCTAAGTTGTAATTGGAACTTCATTTATCTTGTGCCTATTTGATTCTTGATCATTGATCATGTTATTCTAACTTCTTGTGTGTAATTATCATACGGGGTCTCAAGGCTTTAGAAGCATCTCAGAGTTGCACATGATCGACAGAAGTACTGGACGGATAGCAGCAGACGGACACTTGAGTTTGAGGCTGGAGACAGAGTATTCCTGAAGATCTCACCGACTAGGGGCGTCATCAGATTCGGCAGAGGCGGGAAGCTCAGTCCGAGATTCATCGGACCTTTCGACGTGACAGCACGGATTGGCGAGGTGGCATATCGATTAGCGCTTCCAGCTAGCTTGGAGGGAGTGTACGACGTTTTCCACATATCCCAGCTTCGACGCTACATTCCAGACCCGAGCCATGTAGGGGACTATTCCGAGCTGGAGGTGGGCCGAGATTGACTTACGAGGAGCAGCCAGTAGAGATCTTTGATCGGAAGGAGAAGCACTTGTGGAACCAGACTATTCCTCTTGTTCGCGTCATGTGGAGACACCACTCTCCGGGAGAGTCCACATGGGAACGCGAGGACGAGATGCAGGAGTGCTATCCCAGGTTGTTTGTTTGAGTGTACTTTGATATTGAGAATTTAAATACAATAAATGGTTTGTGTTTGAACTTTATTTGAGATTTTGCTTTGAGATTGTTTGTTTGTCTTCCGAATTTCGAGGACGAAATTATTTTAAGGGAGTGAGATTTGTAACTCCACCTCCCAGTTTTCTAAAAAAATAATAAATAAATCAATTTCTATAAATTGTGTTCTTGTTATTATTAGTTTCAATATTAAGTTATTTTAGTTTATATTTTTGGAAATATTTTGGAGGGATTAATTCTGGGCAATTTTTCAAATTTGGAAGTTGTTGTAACAACTTTTTATATTAGTTTCTTATTTTAAAAACTGTTTTTAAATATATTATGAATAATGAAAAGGCAGAGGTTGTTTTTACAAAATTTGCGGGGCGGAGGGACTTATGAAAAAACGTTTCTTGGCGGGGGGTGTTTTATGCAAATGTTACAATTTTTCTTAAAACCAAAGCGGAGAGAGAGAGAGAGAATCATTTTCTCTCGATTCTTTTTTTACTCTTCAATATCTTCCCCAAATAAAGCTCTGGCCCTAACCCTAACCCTAAACCTAGATCTCGACGCACGGCGATGCTCGGCGGTTGGGCCATCTCCTCACGGCGAGTAGATGATCTTGCTTCCGGTGGCGACGACGAGTGACGACGGCCTCCTCTTCCGAGCAACAGAGCCGCTGTGCTAGATCCACCACTCGGCGGCGCTTGATCCCGACGAGTGGCGACGAGCGGCTACTTCGAGCGGCGATCTCGACTTCGACTCCGGCGGCGAGTGGTCGAGCCACTCCGATCACAGCAGCAGCGTCTTTTTCGCGGTGTTCTCGGCGACGACGACGACACGGCTTCGACACAGATCGTCCAGCGACGGATGGCGATGATGGCTAAAATCTTGAGAGCCGAGTTCGAGTCCCTGTGACGCTGTCTCCGTGTCGACGACAAGGCGATTCTCCGACGAACGAATCCTGACATCCTTCATTCCTTCCAATTGACTATTCGACCACGTAAGTTTCGATCCGTGCCCTGCATTTAATTTCGAAATCTCGCTTGTACTATTTGTCCTTCACGCCTGATGATTGGTGTTCGAATTTCTCAGGATTTCTTACTTCGATCCTTCGTTCGGATATAGGAGTACTTTCTAAAATTTCGATCGATCTATATCACTCGTCTTCGAAACGAACGACTTTTGGTGAGTAATTTTGCAACCATTCCTTGATTTCCGTCGAGTTCTATACTGTCGTATCAATGCAGTCCCTAAGTTATTACAATGTTGTCTGATGGTTTGGATGCAGTACTGTTGAGTTCAGTTCAGTGATTGGAGTCGAGAGACAGCCTCCTGCTGCAATTATTTCGGAGCAGGTACTTTCTCATATCCTCAAATTATGATTTATTCATTATATGTTTTGTTGTTTTGGTAGAGTCGATCTGGGAACGGAAGTTGTTTTCATTTCTGGAATATGTGTTCGTGATATCATTCGAGTCCGGTTCTGGTCGTGTGTGGATGTGTGTACCAGAGTTCGTGTTTGTGTGCGTGATGTAGCTGTGTCCAGGCAGAGCTTGTGTCCGGGACGTGTATACGTGTCAGGGCCGGATTAACAAAGGGAGCTGGAGTCTTATTTTTATTTGATAAATTTTGAATGTATATTTTAGTTTTGGGGATGTATGCGTGAGTATTGAGGGCTGAATTTGAATTTGTTTTGGCATGAGTATGCAGTAACAGGAGTAGCAGAAGGGAGTAACTTATTCTGAATCCAGTTTAGATTTCGTTGAATTTTGCTAACTTTATTCTTGCTGAGTTTAGATTACAAATTTTAGTGAGAAAATGTTTGTTAAAGTTTTCTCCATCCTGTTGATGAATGATTTGATTTTAATTTAATTGTAAACTTTCCTTGTTCTGTATTTTTCTTTTGGTTTCTGTGGTTGATCCAACCTGGGCAGGATATCATGTCCAATTTGGTGTTCTTGTGTACCAGCTGATTGGATGCAGTTCACAGCATGTCCAAGTACTGACCGTTCATGTCTGGATTTCGTGTGTATGTTCGGACTGTGGGGGCGTGTTCGACTTTAGAGTCAGTTCTGAACTTTTTAAGTGGGGATCACTGATAATTTTCTCTCTTATTTCAATTCATTCAAGTGTATAATCTTTTGATGAGTTATTGTTCTGTGAGTTTCTTTATGCAAATGGTTTTCCCTGAGCAAGTTACGAACTCTGGATTGAAACAATTGAACTGGTATTAATTCAATTTAAGCTCTGATTATTTTGCCTTGGTCAGGGGATCCTGAATCTCTATTTACGAATATGGGTTATGTTAGTCTATGGTCATGATAATTAACTTTTAACTAATTATAGGAATAATAGTTTGAGAATAATTGTAAGGAATTTGTTTTTGAGTAGTTAATTTTTGGGTTAAATCAATATTGATTGTAGAACTACAATATACCAGTTTAGAGCCTGTTTAGTTATTAACCAACTTGTACACATCATTATTACATACAGGAGGATACCTAGCTCTTTTGCCTACTTGTACCTTCCTGGAGCAAGGCAAGTACATTCTATGGTTTTGATCAGTGCATTTTCTTGTTCTTTATTGCTGACACACTTTGACACGTTCATGATCTTTCCTGGCTTGTTCTTTCATGATCTTACTTGTATCTTGGGGTGGGGAAATACTCTAGATATGTGACCAAACCCGGATACTTATTCATGATCTTTAGCTTAGGCCTCGCACAGTGCACGCGGGTCCTAAGCCGTACCTTATATGATCTTTCAGGATCTTTTCATGCTCTTTCACGGTCTTACCCAAGCCGGTCACATATCATAGAAGTATTTCAAATTTATAACACACATGTTCAGGATTTTGTTCTTACATTAGTTTTCTATGATCCTGATCTTGATTTTAGCTATAGTCGTGATCTTTCCTGCATCTTTACATAGTCATGATCTTCATGTATCTTTATAGCAGTAGTTCATGTTCTTCCTTTTCTTTACATATCTTGTTCTTGTTCTTTCAGCATTACTTTCCATATCATGATGTTATTGTTCTTTACCTAGAATTGTTCTTTGCTCCGCTCCTAATAGGATATTGCAGGTATGCTTGCAGGACATTGATCTACTCTATGGGCCAGAGCCCAGGATTTAGCTGAGCAGGATGAGGCTTAGCTTGAGGCTTCAGGTTTAGATTACTTAGCTTTACTTTTAGATATTGACTCTAGAGTTCAAAGCACTTTTCTTCCTGTTGATTCTGGTACATTATGATATCTGGATTTGTGGATTATGGTGATCATTTGGGATACGTTTTTAGATGCTGTGATTCTATACTTTCATGTTTATCTGGTTAGTTTTCCCTAGCTTGGTACAGCTTACTTCATTGTGTCTAACAATGAAGGCTGGGCGTGTCCGACTCGTGTCCGATTATTCGGGAGCGGGTCGTGACAGGCATCATCGAACATAGTTTGCTGATGTCAATCCCTTAGAGGGATTAAAGCCTTCTTACCGACGCTGATCTGTATAAATCAATTCATCTCGAAGATGAAGCCAATGACGCTGATGATGAGGCAGAAGCTGAATTCGAATCTAATTCAGAGACGGACATGATAATCAATGCTCCCTAAAAGTGTGACTCAAAGGGAGGCCGCCTCAAACGTCGACCCCTATAGTAGTCAAACTCTGCGAGAAGACGCCAGCTTCTTCGGGTACTACACCCAATGAAGCTCATTAAAGAACGCCTCAAAGGCAAGCCCCCTCAAGTGGCGGCTCCCCTCGTAGCCAAGCTACGGGGAAAGGCTCCAGCTTCCGGCACGCCAACCGAGGCTCCTGTAAAATCCCTAAATTTCTGCGATATTTTTTTTAATTTTATTTATATAGATTTGAAATTTTGTATTGTACGTCGCGTAGTCGTATTTACGTCGCGCACAAAATTTTATTTTGCTCGACGAGTGCGAATATGTGCGAGCGTACATATTTTAGAAAAGATATTTTATTTTTATTTTATAGTTTCAAAATAATATATGCAACAATTATTTTACTATCATTACAAGTTGTTATTTTATTTACTAAAAGCCGTCATTTATGCAATTATTAAGAATAATTAATATTTTTATTGTATACTAGGAAAAACATAATCATGTATGCATTATTCGTGCATACATATATTGCGAAATTATTTATTAGTCTATTTTAAATAAAATATAATTTTTGAGATTTATTAATATTAATATTTTATTATTCAAAAAGATATTTAAAAATATTTATTATTTTTTGAAATTATTATTATTGGTATTTCGAAAAATATTTGGAAGTTATTGTTGCCATTTAAATCTTGATTTAATTTTGGATTTATTTAAATAGTTAAATATTCGAAATTTGATTTATCCCATTTGATTTTGAGCTAAAATTTAATTAGATTTAAATTTGATTTGTATTTGGAATTGGATTTTGATTCGGATTTGGATTTATTGAATTAAATTAAATTATAGATTGAGTTATCTAAATTGGGTTTTAAATATCCTAATCTATCCAAATGGGAATTTCCACATCCTATAAATAGGCAGGTACTCCTCCATAAATTCTATTTTCCACAAAATTTTCCACAAATCTACGTACATCGTGTCTGTGTCCATCCAAATTCTTATTCCAATCTTGTTTACATTTATAATTATTCCTTCGTGTCGACAACACCGACACAAATCAAACCCTAACCCTACACCACCCTACCACCACCGACGGCAATACCCTAGCCTCACCGTCGCCATCCCGACATCACCACAGCACACCCTCACTGCCACTCCACAGAAAATCACCTCCCTCATCGTGTCCGACCACGACAATACACGCAAACCACCCCGCCACAGCCTTCACCACGGCCACCACGCCGTCACCACCAACAATCGCAACACCGCTCCAAACCACCCAAGACCCCCACAAACCATCACCCACACTACCATAGTCATCACCCCTACCCAACTCCCGACCATCACCATAAGTCGCCATCGCCACACCGGCGATTCTCCAAAACCCACACCAGAGTAAAGAAAAATATTAAGGAGAAGAGCCTCACCTGACCCCGACCCGACCCGACGAACCACTCCTGTGTCGAATGCGCCGGATCCCCATCTGCCGTCGCGCCGTGTCGGTCCCGCTGCCGACGCTGCGTCGAGCTCAAAGCCGTCCCTACTGTCTCCTTTTCGATCGACCAGACCCGTCCCTATCTGCAGCCGAGTAGCCGTCGCGCCGGGCTTCGACACCGCTCCCAGCGTCGGAGTAGTGTTCCGAAGGAGCATCGCCCGCTCCCCGTTCACCTTCTTTCCCCTCCGTTCAACCCTTCTCCCTTTCCCGAGATCCCGACGACCGCCTCCTTGCGCCGGAGCCCCCACGGCAGGCCGCTCCGACCGCCGCCCCTCTGCCGCTCGACCGAATCCGCCCGCGCACCGCCCTGGTCGCGCCCGACGAGCACCGCCGGAGCACCGCAGTTCTTCTCCGCCCCTTTCTCCTCCCTTCGCAGCCGCCGTCCTCCGCCGGACCACCTTGTCAAACCCTAGCCTGCCCAAACCTCCGTCGCGCCGAGAACCCTGTCACCTCGCCCCTCAGCGGCCGGCGTCGCCCTCCACTTTCGACCAACCTCCACGGCGAAACCCCTCGCCGCGCCGGTCGAGCCGCGCCGGCCGAGCCGCGTCCACCCGCTGGCTGTCCGCCGGAGTAGCGCCGCCCCTTTCTACTTCTTCTCCGTCGACCTTCCCCCGCAGCTCCTCACTCCCCTCCGTCGCATGCACGCCGGCGAGCCCCCGCGCGAGCCACCGCCTACCGTCGCCTCCTGTCTCCTCTCTCTCTCCAGCCTCTCCATTCTCTCTCCTCCCTCCATCTTCCCTCTCCCCTTTCTTTTTGTACTGAGTTTTTCTTTTTCTTTTAGCTTTTGCTTTATTATTATTATGTTAGTTGCTGGTAGGATTAATAACTAATATCATTATTAATATTATTATTATTTCATTACTGTTGTTATTATTATTAATATTTCTATTATTATTTCTATAATCATTATTATTATTATTATCTTTATCATTATTATTATTATTATTACTATTATTGTATTATTATTTTTAGTAGCATATAAAACTTGTTATTGCACAAATAATGCTACCAATAGTTTTTCACTATCTATATTATTATTATTGTTATATTTTTACAAAAGAAACGATTGCGCCATATAATAATATTGTCATTAGGTAATATTACTAGAGTTGCTACTGTTGTTATTGGGGTTTATTATTTAGAAATAGTATTGATCTTTTGCTCTTAATGATATTATATATATCTATATATTAAATATTTTCAAAGATCATATTCGTGATAAATATATAGTATTGGGCTTGGCCCTACATGTAATTTCAAATCGGGTTGGGTTTTTTTATTTATTATATATTTTATGGTATTAAATATGGTTGTAATATTTTCTACTAGCAAGTTATAGTTTTGATATAAAGATAAGTTTTTTTATGACTTTCAAGTATTTATCTAAAAACCTATTTTAGCTAATAAGAAAATATTTTCGAGTATTTTAAATAGTTTTCTAAATTCGTATATATATATTATTTATCTAAAATTTCTCTGATTATCCTGACCAGCCCTATTACTCTTATTTTCTCACCAATTTTGTACTCCCATATGTCTACCCTAACTAAATTGACCCTTCTGGACCCAATAGAACTGTCAGTGTCACCATCCGAGGTCACCTTGTGTAGTTGTTACACCAAAGTTGCAATTCATGCCACCATGATCATCGCAGCACACCAGGCGTCCTATCAGGCAAGACACCTTGCCATTTGCTGTTTAAATTATTTTAGCTCATATTTCATGTATTATTTATTTTCTTTATGCAAAATAAACTGTGATACATGGTATAACCTGTTAGAACTTACTGTTCATTTATATTCCTGCTATGTATTATTTTTCTTACACATTAAACCTAGAATTAAGAGACCACCTTTGTATGTTGCATTCATGGCCTTGACACGTTATACCACGAAGTTGTGTGTCGCATGTAGAACACGGAAGTGCGTAATTAGCTGGCCACCAGTACGTACAAGCCATGCGATAGGAATAACCGCTAATAGAGGTTGCATGCTTAGTTTGACTTAGCGGTTATAGAGGTTTACTGTTGTGGATACAACAGAGTAGGCATTGGGCGGGAAGGACAATTCCTTAGCGTATGGGCTTCGATGCACTTTCCCTTGTGACCCGGACTCTCCGCTGGAGATACGGGGTTGATGACCCATGATTACTGATGGCCACTGACGATTCTGCGGAACGTCATGCTCTTACTGATGGGGCCTCTGGTGCCCAAGGGGGGACTATGCCGATCCTATTCAGCCAGGGTCCATGCGTAGGAAGGATTATTCTTAACAACATTTCACTTAGAACGGTAGACTATCTTTATCCGTTAGGTACGAGTACTTTTGGTTTGGGTACTTGTATCTGACCGTGGCTTGGAAAAATAACTTGTCGCGGATTAGTTTGTCACATCTTGTCCTTGTTTGGTTGTAGGTGTGACTTACTACTTCGATGAGAAGGTATTGAACCTTGTTGGGGTCCGGATACCATATTGGATTCATATAATGGAAAGATACGTTACCGTGAATTAGTTTACCATCTCCTGTCCTTGTTTGGTTGGGGGGAGGGTACGCTCATTCAGTAGGTGCATATTGGACTATGTTAGAATTCGATTGACTTATTTATTTGAGCAATATTTATTCAGTTTATATGGCATGATATTATGTGTCTTGTTACGTCCCTCTGAGGACCTGGTTATCTCTCCAGGTGTGTGCTATTGTCTTTCGCAGGTGCTTTAGCTCTAGCCGTGATCATTGCTATTTCTTTGAGGATGATTGCATTTGGATCGTCTTCGCTTCGCTCGCCAAATTCATATCTTTTCTTATGTATTTTTCCTTTACTTGTTTGTAGTGGATTTGTCTCCGCCCAACATATTGTATCAAGATAATTCATTATCTTTATATGATGTCTTATATTCATTTATTTTGCGTGGATGAGATTAGTTATGGTTCTACTGCATTTTACAGCTTATGTATCCATACGAGGCCTATATACTTCATATGAATACAGCTGGCATGTCTAAGTTCCTAGTCCTACGTATTTTAGGACTGGGGCGTTACAGCTTCCCTCAAGGTGCGACTCAAAGGCAAACCTCCTCAGTTGTCAGCACCCGTCAGGCCACAGGAGAAGACCTCGGCGTCCTTCTCAGCATAGTCCCATGAGCCAGCATGGGCCAAGCTTCCGAAAAACTCTCATGAACCTCCCAAGGCTGCTCCAGTTCTCACCGATGAAGAGCTTGGAGAGTACATATCGGCTAATGTCGATGTCCCATCCCTCGATGATGTAATCCCTCGGGACAAGATCCCATATTTTATCAATAATAGAGTGTCTTTAAATTATTCTTATCTTCCACATTAGAATACCATGTAACTCTAGATAATGCTCTACAGTCATTGCAAACACAAATAACGACTGTGAGTCATGCAAATCGAGTCGTCCTGTACCAAGGAGTTTGTTACAAAGTCGAGCATCACCACCCACTGACAGAGCCAGAATCCGATACCGGCAGAATGCAAATCTACCGGTACAACGATCGAGCCAAGTATCTCATCCAAAAGATGGGTTACAACTTGAAGAGCGGCCAAGGTCTGAACTACGGCAAAGGTCGACACCTTCCCCTACGACTTCCAGTACTAAAAGGGAAGCCGTAAGACTACTATAACCGTACCCGACGGGGGGTAGGCTACATCACGCCTCAAACAACTCCCGAAGGATTAGAAGCAGAGGATGTCATGCATTCTCACTCATCTGAAACTTCAACCTGGGACTCCGACACCAGCATCGGCTCAGTCTTCAGGAAGGTGCTGTCAGCCAACATGACATCCGTACATCCTTTAGAAGATAAATACGACAATCAAACATGAGAGTTTTTCGAAGAAGAACCCTGGTCTCAACGCCTAGGAACGGAATGAGAGTCTCGCTTTGAATTGCGAGAACCCCTATCGAAGACGAAGTTGAGCAGATCGAACTTGGGGATGGATCTTCATGCAAACCCATCTTCATCAGCAAAAGCTTGGTGGGGAAGGACCGAGAATCCTTGATCCACCTGGTCAAAGAATTTATCAACGTTTTCGCCTGGAGCTACGAAGATATGTCGGGACTCGACCCATAAGTCGCGATGCACAAGCTTAATATCGTGCCTGACGCTAAGCCCGTTAAGTAGCAACAACGACGCTTCTGTCTTAACATCATGGACGCCATTGACAAAGAGATCGACAAGCTCTTGGATAGCGGGTTCATTCGTGGAGAATAATACCCCAACTGGGTTGCCAACATCATCCCTGTCACCAAAAAGAACGGGAAGATCCGAGTCTGCATCGATTTTTGGGACCTCAACTCTGCATGCCTAAAGGATGAGTTCCCACTCCTGATTACCGACGTAATGATCGACAACACTTGTGGCTTCGAGCGTATGTGTTTGCCATAAAATATAAAAGAACAGAACAATTATCGGAGGATCGGACTTTTACTTCACGTTACAAACTCGCTTGTACAAAGAAAGCCTAGGGACGAAAACCTAGGTACAGCAGTCTAAGTACAATTATTTATTTTAGATTCTGGGGGGTAACGATAGAGGCTCGGGAAGACGACGGCAACCCTGCCTTACTCCTTGGACGATCGGTATGCAGCCTTGGCTCCTGTGACGAGATGGTTGGCATTGATGAAGAAATGCTTTTCTTGCTCTCCCTCTATTACTCTTCTGGCTTCTCTCTCTCTCTGTGTATTCTCTCTCCGATTATTAGAGGAGTCTCTCTGTCTATCTCTCTCGCAAAGGAATGGCACCTTGCTTATTTATAGGAGTGGGGACATCATTAGGGTTTGTATGATTGCCCATTTTTAAAGTGGCGGCGGCCTGATGTTTAATCAATCTGGACCATTAGTCTTAAGCGTGAAGGATCTGGGCCATAAATGTGGATAGTATTGAATCCTGCGAATGATTAATGCTGATTGTTTTAAATCTTTATGATTGGTTGTGTCAAGCTTGGATCTCTCACCACGTGTCCCATTGGCTTGATCACGAATGATATGCCCTGATCTCATTAATTATGAGGATAACATTAAATATGGTTATTGGGATCTGGTAAATCTCTGATTGATTTAATACCATGCGTCCCATAACCACCCTGCTACCGGCTGTCAAGTCATGGGGGCAATTGAATCTCTGCCATGTGTCTTAATGGTGGACCCTGTCAGAGCCGCATGATATCCACGAACCGCATGAGACAGCGTCTCAGTGAGCCGCATAGGTATAGTACTTGCGAGCCGCATGGGATAGTTTCTTGGTGAGCCGCAGGAAGATGATTCCTGCTAGCCGCATGAAGCTGTTCTTCAATTGAGCCGCATGGGAGTAGCCATGTGGCAATCTTGGATCGTGTCAGAGATTTTCTCCTGTTTTCGAAGAGCCTGTCATTACGACAGGACCATCATAGCACTTAATGCCAAAGCCGTCAGCTGTCAAATCATGGCAGAGCATTAAATAAGGCCATTACTTGATGGCCAGCTGTGTGAAAGGATCCCACGGGAACACGTGGTGTTGATCGAGCCACATATCTCTGTTGGTCGTTTGTGAGCCGCATGTACTTCCGAGCCGCATGAGGCTGGGAGACTCTTTGAACCGCATGGGACTGTCCCTATGTAAGCTGCATGGATTCTCCTGCTCCGAGCCGCATGAGACTGAGGGTCTCTCCGAACCGCATAGGACTGCCCCTGTATGAGCCGCATGGGGTTCTCCTGTTCCGAGCTGCATAGACCATCATTCTGATATTTTCCATGCTTTTACAAGACCCCCTTCAAAGTTTTCAATTTGCAAGATTAAAATACTTTGAATAAGAAACATGGCCTTTGCTAACCGCATAGATGGTTCAGCCGCATGGATTTATCTGGCCGCATGAGCTGTTAGGCCGCATAGACTTTTTGCCACATGTCCCAACCACGTGTGCAAATCTTCTGCATTAAATGCCCTTGATTCATTTTTTGAATTAATGCCGCCTTTTGGGGGAGGATCCCAAGGGTCAGTTTTGCTTTGACCGAAGCATTTTACCTTTATTCTTTTAGGTGGCGTGTGGATCGAGGCACTTGTTGATTTACGAGCCTCCTTCGCCTATAAATAGGAGTAATTTATTCTTTGAGGGTTTCTTTACCTTCTCTCTTTGCTCGAAACTCCTTGTTGTCGATTTTCTCTTTGTCTTCTCCCATCAACGATCGGCAATGGCTCCCAAGAAGACTATCGCTGCTACGGGCAAGAAGACCGCGTCGTCGTCTGCGGCAGCGAAGGGCAAGAAGGCCGCGTCTTCATCGACTGCGGCGGCGAACGTGGCGGCTCCTCCGCCGGCTGACGTGCCTGTTTTTCACCCCGACGTTCACCCGCCTATTGCTGGTAAGACCATCAACATGAACTGTCATGGCTACGCCGCATATCTTATGCGCGAGCCTGTATTTTCAAGTGTGCTGCATGTCCGACTCATGTTCTAGCCGCATGGGATATGACCCAGGCCTGAGTCGCATGAAAATTGTTGTTTGCAGCCGCATAATTACTTCACCATCAGGGCCGCATAAGCTCATCTGGACTGGACCGCATGAGCTCTTTCAAACTGAGCCGCATAAGCCTATTTCGAACCGAACCGCATAAGATCATTTGAACTGGATCGCATAATGTCACTCCCCGTTCCCACAATGCATATTGTTATACATGTACAACTTATATGTATTTATTTAGTATTTATCATGTATTATCCTGTATTTAAATTCCTTTAAATTTTTATGTTAATTAATTATCTGCTCTTTAATTTCATGTTAATTAATTTCTTGCAGTTCTATTATCTGTATTTTATTTTCTGCTTTTAGTCTTGCTTATTTGGTTCGGCCTAGGATGGATTCTCGGGTTCATGGTGGGTAAACCCGACCCATTAGCTCCCACCTACCACCCCTTCCTATTTAAAGTTTCCATCTCTTTCTCTCTCCTCTTTACTTCATTCTCACCATTACTTCTTCTTCTTCCTCTCATTACTCTCCACCACCTACCAATAACAGGAGAAGGCAAGTGCAAACTTGCTTCTCAATCACCCATTTTTATGGATCATTATTCTTCCTTCCTTAATCCTGAGAGAGTTTAGTGCTTGGCATTTTTGGTTTCTGTGGCATGTTTTCCCTAGATCTAAGTTTGTGTATTTCGGCTGTTCATGGGTTCTTGGTCCACCAACTTAGCGTGTATTTCTGGCACTGGACGAAGGCTCCATAGGACTTGGAGTTCGGGAAATGTTGTACGCACACGTTCTTACGTGCTCGCGTAAAACATCAGCCCAGTCACGCACACGTCTTTACGTGTTTGCGTATATTTTTAGTCACGCTCGCTCAGTGCGTGCGTGTATTTTTAGTCACGCTCGCTCAGTACGTGCGTGTATTTTTAGTCACGCTCGCTCAGTGCATGCGTGTATTTTTAGTCACGCTCGCTCAGTGTGTGCGTGTATTTTTAGTCACGCTCGCTCAGTGCGTGCGTGTATTTTTAGTCACGCTCGCTCAGTGCGTGCGTGTATTTTTAGTCACGCTCGCTCAGTGCGTGCGTGTATTTTTAGTCACGCTCGCTCAGTGCGTGCGTGTATTTTTAGTCTTGCTCGCTCAGTGCGTGCGTGTATTTTTAGTCACGCTCGCTCAGTACGTACGTGTATTTTTAGTCACGCTCGCTCAGTGCGTACGTCCGTATATTACTTGTCACGCTCATACGCTCACGCTAGCCAACGTGTACCACGTTTCACGCTCACTTCTACCTACTAAACTTGGCGTGTTTTTTTACACGCACGATTCTTGCGTGACTTTTGGCCTTAGCATGGACTTGTTAGCGTGACTTCCTGGATTGGGTGTTTTTATTTTGTTCTATGCTTTATTCATTTAATGTTGGCATGATAATTCCCTATTATATCCTTACGCCTTTTTGCATGAACCCGATAATCTTAGCATGTTAATATTTTAATACATATGGTTGTGTATTAGTGCCAAGCGTCTTGATTGGTTTAGGGGTATCTAGTAAGACTGGAACTTGACCTTGAGAGTTATAGACTCGACCCCATATTCATGCTAATTGACTTTCATGCCTTGTCACCATTGATGACGATGGTTATCTTGACTGAATTGATCATGCGTTCCTAGTTGGAACTAAGAGACTGGCTAGTCGTCTTATTGAAATGAATGAATGAGACACGTTCATGTTATGAACTATTGTAATCGACTGGCTGATCCCGAATATTGACATACATGCACATGCAGGCTTCAATCTATTTATTTAATTATTTAATTATTTATTTTCTACAAAAGAAGCATGTGTACTTTATGGTCAAGGCATGATTACCGTAGTTAGATTTGATTGTTGCATTACGCTATGTAAAACCTGCAACCTAACCGCACTGGTATCGTTGTAGGGTTGTGCATATCGTAGCCCGTACGAAAGTACTCATCTGAATGACCATGATCCACGGCATGGGATTTCGTTCAACGTAGGGACTATTAAGTTAAATAAAATAATGATTGTATGGAGAGAATGGATTCCCGAGTTCTTACATGGCAGCCCCCTTGGGACGAGTAGTACCCGACGGGCCGGCTGGTTCCCACAGATACTGTAAATCTGCCACACGGGCAGGGAACAGTATCTGCTTTAATTATTATTGTATATTGTATATTGATGACGGGCGTCCTGCTAGGACTCGTCTAATTCATGCATGGCGCATATGATTCACTGGATAGACTAGCCTTGCTTGCACATAGTAAGAACTGAGGAATCCTTAATTTGCATTATTCCAGGATAACCTGGGACTCACAATAGCAAGCCGTAGGAGTTGATTGGCCGTTCAAGATGATTTGTTTGTGTACTGTACCTACTCTGTTACCTAACTGGGATGATCAGAATGTCAGGACATGACGGGCCAACTTCTGTCCTTGTTTGGTTGGGAGATTGGTTCGAAGTGTCGTAATGTGATGTGAATTCTAGTAGCAAGCAGAGATCTATTATTATATTCTTTTACTTACTGGTTTAATCTTTCATATCGTCCTTCCTTGTGGTACTTACTATTAGAGGTCTAACCTCTCTGGTTTTGCATGGCCAGATTTAGAGCCGGTCCCCGAGGATCCAGCTTACTTCTACCTCCAAGATGGTCAATACTAGGGGAATGATCGCAGGAGGACTCGAGTGGGTTCCTTACTTCACCACCGACATGTTAGTCGGATTGTCTTGCACTTACTTTTACATAATTGTAATTAAGTCAGACTGCAGCTGATAACAATTGTGTATACTTGCTATATCGTCTGGCTATGTTTTGTAAAGCCAGATCTCAAGAACATTTTGACTTAGCGTTTGGGACGCCTTACTGCTTTATCTTACATGTTCTCTATTACTGTTTCTTATTTGAATAATTGAGACAATAGATGTAAAGTGACCATAGCAAAACTTTTATGTAGTATGCACCCCCTCGTCTGGTTAGACAGCATTGATCGTATTATACGGTATTCATCTACCCATAATACGTAGCTGGCTGAGTCATTCCCCCGCTCTCCAGTATTCTGGTTCTGGGGCGTGACAAGGTTTTAGTGGTGGCCCATGCAGGTCTGATTTCAGACTTGTGGGGTGTTTTGATTTATAGGATGTCTCAATCACACATGTTTTCCCTTGATCTCCTGATTCGTTATTCTCAACTCTCGCTTGACATTTCGGTATCCTTTGACTTCATTGATCCTTCATGTCCGGTCGTTTGATTGTTCTCTTGTCCCTTTTCTTAGGGGCACTTCGTCCGCATCGGTCAGAGCTGGACAGCAACAACAAGGGCAACATGAGCAACATGACCAGGTTGGTCAGCAACAAGGGCCCTTCTCACCTCAGGAGACTATCCAGGAAGAAGTGATAGTAGAACCAGCAGTTGGACCGCAGTATCCGGAAGTTCCAAACCCACCCATAGTTCCACCTACCCCTGTGGAAGTGGACACACCAGCCCTTCTGGAGATCATGAGAGGAATGATGGCTGCTCAGCAACATCAGATGTTGGCCCAGCCGTGCATGCACACTCAGCTACAAGAGCAGAACGTGTTGCTCAACCAAGGATTGCAGACGGCTTTGGAAAGAGGAGTGAGGGCTGATTTAGAAGCATCAGCCAGGTTTTGCAAGTACAACCCCCGTCGTTTCGAGGGCACGGAGGATGCCATCTCAGCAGATGCATGGCTTAAGGATATTGAGGCTATCCTAACAGCAGCTAAGATACCGGCAGAAGAACGTGTGGATCTAGTGAAGTTGTTACTTCAGGATCTCGCACGTGATTGGTGGGAATCAGATGAAGTGGGCATCAGACGTCCTGTAGCTTGGGACGATTTCACTGCAAGATTCAAGACCAAGTACTATGGAGTTGTGGCACGGTTTGAGCTACAACAGAAGTTTATCAACCTCAGGCAGGCCGACAAGACTGTAGATGCTTATGCAGCGGAGTTCTGCAGATTGAGTAGATTTGCCCCAGAGATGGTAGCAACAGAGAGCCATTGGGCCATGAGGTTTCAGCAAGGGTTTCATCTTGAACTCTTGCAATTGATAGAATGGCACAATTACCAGACTTTTGATGAGATATTGACGGCGACTCGAAGGCATGAGATCACCATTCAGAGGCTTTCTGTGAGGACTGGGGGTCAGAAGAGATCCCACAGTCAGGTTGAAGGAGGAGGGGGAGCAGCGCCCCGAACAACAGCACCATCCACTGGCATTCGTATCCACGATGTGGCGATATGAGGACCAGCACCACCCAGGCAGCAGCAGCAACAGCAACAGAGGAAGAACCAGCAACCCCCGACGGGCTGCACTTATTGTGGAAAGATGGGACACACTAGAGATGTGTGTCGGACATTGAATGGACTATGTCTGATATGTGGAAATCCAGACCATCGGGTTACCACATGTCCCATGAATTCGAGGTCAGGAGGACCAGGACAGCAGTTTCCTGCTCTGCCAGCACCAGGGACAGGCCAGTATCGAGGACCAGCAGTGGCAGTTAGGCCATTGGCACAGCGTCCGTTAGTACCGCAGGCTCAGATGTTTCGGCAGCAGGGACCGCCGATGCAGCAATACCAACATAGACCACCCCAGCATCATCAAAGAAGGGGCCAGCAGCAGCACCAGGCTAGGCCGCAGCATGGGAATCAGCAAGGAGGTCGAGGGCAGGCACTCACTTTGTCCTTGGAGGAGGCATTAGCATCGGAAGATGTTGTGGCAGGTAACATTCTCGTCGCCTCATATCCCGCAGTAGCATTGTTTGATTCGGGAGCATCCCATTCATTTATATCTGCACGATTTGCGACACGACTAGGGATGGAGTTCGAGGCATTGCCAGGGAGGTTGAATATACTCACTGGTAATGGGCTCGTAGGAGTTAGTAGAGTTATTTTAGCATATAGCGTTGTAGTTTGCGGGCATTCCTTACCTGCCCGGTTGATAGAATTTTCTGTTGGAAATTTCGACGTTATCTTAGGCATGGACTGGCTGAAAGACAGTCATGCGATAATAGATTGTCGTAGAGGGAGTGTATCTTTTGATATTCCAGGCATGAAGCGGTTCACCTTAGTCAGATCAGAGGCAACTCAGCAAGAGCAGGGAGTAGTAACGGCAATGAAGGAAGTTCAGATCCCGAAGGTAGTTGAAGAGTTTCTAGACATATTTCCCGAAGAACTTCCAGGTCTACCATCAGTTAGAGATATTGAGTTCAGTATAGAATTGGCACCAGGAACTAAACCGATATCAGATCGAGTTTATAGAATGGCGGATTCAGAGCAGGCCAAGGTATATCAGCACATAGAGGAATTGAAGGAGAAGAAGTTCATCCAAGCTAGCGTATCACCGTGGGCAGCACCAGTGGTACTTGTGGGAAAGAAGGATGGGTCGTCCAGATTGTGCATTGACTACAGGAAGCTTAACGCGGCAACAGTGAAGAACAAGTACCCATTACCCAGGATCGACGACTTATTTGATCAATTGAGCAAAGCTAGAGTTTTCTCCAAGATAGATCTTCGTTCAGGGTACCATCAGGTGAGGGTTCGGAAGGAAGATATTCCCAAGACAGCATTCAGGTCGAAGTATGGGCATTATGAATTCTTAGTAATACCGTTCGGTTTGACCAATGCTCCAGCAATATTCATGAATTTGATGAACCGCATCTTTATGCCATATTTAGACCAGTTTGTCGTTGTGTTTCTTGACGACATTCTCGTATACTCTGCTAGTGAAAGGAGCATGAAGACCACCTCAGGAAAGTATTGCAGGTTCTGAGAGAGAACCAGTTGTATGCCAAGCTCAGCAAGTGTGAGTTTTGGTCGGATCATATTTTGTTTTTGGGTCATATCATATCAGGAGCTGGAGTAGCAGTAGATCCCAAGAAGGTAGAAGCAGTAGAGAATTGGCCAGTACCCAAGACCGTAGCAGATGTACAGAGTTTCTTGGGATTGATAGGATATTACAGGAGGTTTGTGTCAGACTTTACAAGGCTTTCAGCACCCATGACCCGCTTGACCCGGAAGGATGTACCATTCGTTTGGTCGGCAGAATGTCAGGCATTATTCGAGACTTTGAAGCAGAAGTTGATATCAGCACCTATTCTTACATTGCCAGTTGGACCCGGAGGTTTTACAGTATATTATGATGCGTCAGGTAAAGGACTTGGATGTGTCCTTATGCAACATGGGAAGGTGATAGCATATGCATCTCGGCAGCTTCGAAACCACGAGAAGAATTACCCAACTCATGATTTGGAGTTAGCGGCAGTAGTGTTTGCTCTGAAGCTATAGAGGCATTACTTATATGGTGATCGAGTGGAAATGTACACAGACCATAAAAGTCTGAAGTACATCTTTACTCAGAAGGAACTAAACATGAGGCAGAGGAGATGGCTGGAGTTGATTAAGGATTATGACGTGGAGCTTCAGTATCATCCAGGCAAGGCTAATATAGTAGCAGACGCTCTTAGCAGGAGAGGCGGCGCATTTATGTTGACAACACAGAAGCATATCTTAGAAGACCTTCAGGAGATGGGCATCAAAGTTGTACTTCCTAGTGATATAGGAGTTCTAACAAGTCCGCAAGTTCAATCTGACTTAGTAGACAGGATCAAGGCAGCTCAGGCACAAGACCCAAGGATTCAGAAGCTTAGGGCAGAATGTGAGTCAGGACTCAGGAAGGAGATGAGGGTTCATGAAGATGGTACACTTAGGTTTGGATCGCGTCTATGTGTGCCTAGTAGAGATATCAGACAGGAGGTTATGGCAGAAGCTCACAGTTCTCAGTATTCTATACATCCTGGAGGGACCAAGATGTACCAAGATATCAAGCAGCACTTCTGGTGGAACGGGATGAAGAGGGAGGTAGCTAGATTTGTTTCCCGTTGCTTGGTATGTCAGCAAGTGAAGGCAGAACAGCAGAGGCCAGCTGGGTTACTGCAACCGCTTCCTATCCTGGAATGGAAATAGGAGCATATTATAATGGACTTTGTGACCGGTTTACCGAGATCACCAAGTGGTAAGGACGCTATTTGGGTGATAGTGGACCGACTTACAAAGGTAGCACACTTTCTTCCTTTCAGAGTAGGGCAATCTACAGAAAAGTTGGCAGAGTTATATATGCAACAGATAGTCAGGCAGCATAGAGTTCCTGTCAGTATTGTGTCGGATCGAGATACCCGCTTTACATCACACTTCTGGAAGAGCTTACATCATAGTCTGGGTACCAAGTTAAGATTTAGCACGGCTTACCATCCGCAGACGGATGGGCAATCAGAAAGAACGATTCAGACTTTAGAAGACATGTTGCGAGCTTGCACTTTGGATTTTGGAGGGTCTTGGAAGAGTCACCTGCACTTGGTTGAGTTCTCATACAACAATAGTTATCAGGCCAGTATCCAGATGGCGCCATTCGAAGCAATATATGGTAAGAAGTGCAGGTCACCGCTTGCATGGGATGATATTGGGGAGAGGAAGATGCTAGGCCCAGAAATCATTATTCAGACGGTTGAAGTAGTTAAAGGAATTAGAGAGCGACTTCGAGTTGGGCAGGATCGGCATCGTTATTGGGCGGACCAGCATCGTAGGCCGTTAGAGTTCTCTGTTGGGGACCACGTATTCTTGCGAATCTCACCTACTCGTGAGGTCATTAGATTTGGCGTTCGCGGGAAATTGAGTCCGCGGTACGTGGGCCCATTCGTTATCCTTGATCGGATAGGCGATGTTGCTTATCGTTTATCACTCCCACCTTCATTACGAGAGGTGCATGACGTGTTTCATGTATCTCAATTACGTAGGTATGTATCAGACCCAAGCCATGTCCTCGATCATTCTGAGCTGGTTGTTGGTACCAACCTGTCTTACGAGGAACAGCCTGTGTCCATTTTGGACCGAAGAGAGAAGATACTCAAGAACCGAATAATTAGTCTTGTCCGTGTTGCTTGGGGTCATCACTCCTTGGGAGAGTCAATGTGGGAACGTGAGGATGATATCCGATCACGGTATCCACACCTGTTTGACTCACAAGGTATATCTCTTTCTGTATACCTTGATTGTCTTGATTTCTCATGCTTATCGCCTTATGGATAGAACTACTTGATATCGTAGATTGATAGATTTACATATATAGTACTTGCTTTTGATATGGTAAAAATGATTGCTTGCTCACTAGAATTGCTTGATCACTAGAATTACTTGTATTAGTTTAGCTCCGATATTTCTACCTGCTTTGGATTTGAAATTCCGAGGACGGAATTTTTCTAAGGTAGGTAGAGATGTCACTCTCCGTTCCCAGAATGTGTATTGTTATACATGTACAACTCATATGTATTTATTTAGTATTTATCATGTATTATTCTGTATTTAAATTCCTTTAAATTTTTATGTTAATTAATTATATGCTCTTTAATTTTCATGTTAATTAATTTCTTGCAATTTTATTATCTGTATTTTATTTTCTGCTTTTAGTCTTGCTTATTTGGTTCGGCCTAGGATGGATTCTCGGGTTCATGGTGGGTAAACCCGGCCCATTAGCTCCCACCTATCACCCCTTCCTATTTAAAGTTTCAATCTCTTTCTCTCTCCTCATTACTTTATTCTCACCATTACTTCTTCTTCCTCCTCTCATTACTCTCCACCACCTACCAACAGCAGGAGAAGGCAAGTGCAAACTTGCTTCTCAATCACCCATTTTTATGGATCATTATTCTTCCTTCCTTAATCCTGAGAGAGTTTAGTGCTTGGTATTTTTGGTTTCTGTGGCTTGTTTTCCCTAGATCTAAGTTTGTGTATTTTGGCTGTTCATGGGTTCTTGGTCCACCAACTTAGCGTGTATTTTTGGCACTGGACGAAGGCTCCATAGGACTTGGAGTTCGGGAAATGTTGTACGCACACGTTCTTACGTGCTCGCGTAAAACATCAGCCCAGTCACGCACACGTCTTTACGTGTTTGCGTGTATTTTTAGTCACGCTCACGCTGTGCGTGCGTGCGTGTATTACTTGTCACGCTTATACGCTCACGCTAGCCAGCGTGTACCACGTTTCACGCTCACTTCTACCTACTAAACTTGGCGTGTTTTTTTACACGCACGATTCTTGCGTGACTTTTGGCCTTAGCATGGACTTGTTAGCGTGACTTCCTGGATTGGGTGTTTTTATTTTGTTCTATGCTTTATTCATTTAATGTTGGCATGATAATTCCCTATTATATCCTTACGCCTTTTTGCATGAACCCGATAATCTTAGCATGTTAATATTTTAATACATATGGTTGTGTATTAGTGCCAAGCGTATTGATTGGTTTACGGGTATCCAGTAAGACTGGAACTTGACCTTGAGAGTTATAGACTCGACCCCATTTTCATGCTAATTGACTTTCATGCCTTGTCACCATTGATGACGATGGTTATCTTGACTGAATTGATCATGCGTTCCTAGTTGGAACTAAGAGACTGGCTAGTCGTCTTATTGAAATAAATGAATGAGACACGTTCATGTTATGAACTATTGTAATCGACTGGCTGATCCCAAATATTGACATACATGCACATGCAGGCTTCAATCTATTTATTTAATTATTTATTTATTTATTTTCTACAAAAGAAGCATGTGTATTTTATGGTCAAGGCATGATTACCGTGGTTAGATTTGATTGTTGCATTACGCTATGTAAAACCTGCAACCTAATCGCACTGGTATCGTTGTAGGGTTGTGCATATCGTACCCCGTACGAAAGTACTCATCTGAATGACCATGATCCACGGCATGGGATTTCGTTCAACGTAGGGACTATTAAGTTAAATAAAATAATAATTGCATGGAGAGAATGGATTCCCGAGTTCTTACATAGCAGCCCCCTTGGGACGAGTAGTACCCGACGGACCGGCTGGTTCCCACAGATACTGTAAATCTGCCACACGGGCAGGGAACAGTATCTGCTTTAATTATTATTGTATATTGTATATTGATGACGGGCGTCCTGCTAGGACTCGTCTAATTCATGCATAGCGCACTTGATTCACTGGATAGACTAGCCTTGCTTGTACATAGTAAGAACTGAGGAATCCTTAATTTGCATTATTCCAGGATAACCTGGGACTCACAATAGCAAGCCGTACGAGTTGATTGGCCGTTCAAGATAATTTGTTTGTGTACTGTACCTACTCTGTTACCTAATTGGGATGATCAGAATGTCAGGACATGACGGGCCAACTTCTGTCCTTGTTTGGTTGGGAGGTTGGTTCGAAGTGTCGTGATGTAATGTGAATCCTAGTAGCAAGCAGAGATCTATTATTATATTCTTTTACTTACTGGTTTAATCCTTCATATCGTCCTTCCTTGTGGTACTTGCTATTAGAGGTCTAACCTCTCTGGTTTTGCATGGCCAGATTTAGAGCCGGTCCCCGAGGATCCAGCTTACTTCTACCTCCAAGATGGTCAATACTAGGGGAATGATCGCAGGAGGACTCGAGTGGATTCCTTACTTCACCACTCGTTTTGTTATTTGCTTTATACTTTGCCGTTTGGCACCGACATGTTAGTCGGATTGTCTTGCACTTACTTTTACATAATTGTAATTAAGTCAGACTGCAGCTGATAACAATTGTGTATACTTGCTATATCGTCTGGCTATATTTTGTAAAGCCAGATCTCAAGAACATTTTGACTTAGCGTTTGGGACGCCTTACTGCTTTATCTTACATGTTCTCTATTACTGTTTCTTATTTGAATGATTGAGACAATAGATGTAAAGTGACCATAGCAAGACTTTTATGTAGTATGCACCCCCTCGTCTGGTTAGACAGCATTGATCGTATTATACGGTATTCATCTATCCGTAATACGTAGCTGGCTGAGTCATTCCCCCGCTCTCCAGTATTCTGGTTCTGGGGCGTAACACATAAGCTCATCCGTACTGAACCGTATAAGCCTATTTCGAGCCGAACCACGTAAGCTTATTCGAACTGGACCGTATGAGCTCATTTCAACCGAACCGCATACGCTCATTTTGAACAGAACCGCATAAGCTTATTCGAACTGAACCGCATGAGCTCTTTCAAACTGAGCCGCATAAGGCTATGCTGAACTAAGCCGCATAAGCATCAAGTAGTTGTGTTTCGGCTATCTTTTTGACCTTGTTTCTTTTGTCTTTCTTCAGTGAATCTGCCAGTAAATCCTGCGGGCTAACTTCTAGTGGGCTCAAATCAGTTCGCCTTGGGCGTGCGTCTTGATGACCTAGTTAAGCATGTGCTGAATCAATTTCCTGCTAATGAGCCTTCGGAGAGGTTGAACGCCATCGAGAATCAGACCCTCCATTATCTCCGTGCCATGATGAATACTGGAAAGTTGGATGGATTATACCTGAAGCCTTCATTCCTCTTTGGAGACGCTTTAATCATAAAGAAACCCCGAGTATTAGAGATTTCTGAGAACTGGGATTTTTCTTTGGATGGGATGGTAATCCATATTCCTCTCATGGAACGTCATTGTCCTCTGTCGTGGTTCAATATGGTGTTGTTGGACAGAAAGATGGTGTGTAACTTAACTCCTACCCAATCAGGGATGTTGATGGACAACATCCATTATAACCCGAACATGCGGTCAGCGTACGCGGGTAAGGATTTCGTCCTCCGGTACATGATGGGTCTGGCCCCAGGCTCTTTCATGAATGTATACGGTCCCAACTTCACATTCACTCAAGCTGATACATTCCTGAATCGGCTCGCTCGCAAAAAATCTTATCCCGTTGGCAGACTGGCATTGCTGAACTGGATAAACCCCACTTCTACGTGGGCCCAGTTGACCATTTGGGTTCTGCAGACCTACGGAATATTCCTGCAGGAGGTGGGACTTTATCATGCCATTCGGGGTACTTGTCACGGGCTTCCTATCAATAAACCATTGTTCGTGGCATCTTGGAGATGTATAACCGGCGAACGGGGACGTTCTTTGCACCCGGAGGGGAGTTGGGGCTTTCTCTCCATGAGATGTATACTGTCTCCAAACTTCCGTGGGGGAACAAGCCTTTCGAGGTGTACACCCCGTCGAATGAGGAGTTCGAGGACTTGAACCGACGACTCCCAGGTTTTGTTGTGGTGTATCAGGAGTTGCTGTGCCATCATAGTGCTTGTCACCAGATGGCTATAAAAAAGGTGGATAGCTCAGAAGGGACCGCTCCCCACACCACATCCTGGGTCAATTATCTTTTTAAAGTTGACCCTTCTGGCAAAGTTACTCCTCGAACCCATCGAACCTAGGGAGAGATAAAGGACCTGATGTTGAGCGTCAAGAAGTCGCGGTCCAAGAGTGACATATTCGGGAGTCAAACTGACTCTCTTAGCTATTTTTACTATGGCACCACGCAGATGTCAGAGAAGGCGCTCCTGGCTGGATTCTTAATGATATGGCTACGGAACTGCGTAGTCTCGGGAGGGGCAGGTTCTATTGAGAGGATCTGTTACCACTTCATTCTCCCTGCCGTTAAGCTGGTATTTGGAGTTAGACTGGCTCTTCTTTCGGCTATGGTGTGTAGCATACACCATGGTCTCCGAACATTCTCGTCCAAGGTCATTGCCCGCAAGAAGACGCTGGATTTTAAGTGCATAGAGCTACCGTTCCACTATTTGATGGGGTAGTTGTTGATGCACTACAAATCTTTGATGGGACCTGGAATAGCGGAAGATGCTACAGATGAAGACGCTTTCCTTTTCAAATTCCATTGCCAGTCTTGGGAATACAATACTATGCCAGCTTGTCGGAGGGCGCTGGCGAGGGTGGATGGGTATGACTTTTTCGTGTCTGTTCCTCATTTTTTCGATGAGGAAGTGAGGAATGTATACCTTGATGGTACCGGACCTTCTCACTTTCTGTCTCCGAATATGCTCACCTGGTTGCGCAACATCCGCCCCGTGCATCTGGTTTATCGTAACCGCGATAATGTGTACTTGGAGCCCTACCTGCCTAGTAGGTTTTTCCGTCAATTTGGCTACAACCAGTTATTCCTTGACTGTCCCAACCCTTGTTTGGGCTTTGAAGGTAGCGTTCTTGATGGTGTCAGGGCGTGGAATTATTATGACGCTTATCATACTCGGGCCAGCTTCTCGGTCCCCGATGCTAAGGCACCGAGGGAAATTTTGTACGTGGCTGCTTTGTATCATGTTATGGCGAACAAGCCTCCTGTTAATTTCGATCCGAGTACCAGTTTTATCGTGGGTACCGGTTTAGAGGAGAAGCCCAAGGGGGCTAAGGCTAGAAAGCAACTAGTGCTCCAGACTCCCCCTCCTGAATCAGAATCTTTCGAGTCGGCTGAGGAGGATGATGATCATGATAGCGAAGTCTCCCTTTCTGGTGGGGGTGAAGAAATAGCGGATCAACTGCTTCCTACACCCGATGAACTGGCGGAGGATTCGTTACTTGCTACACAAGAGGAAGTAGTGAGGGAAGGACAGCCTCCCGCTGTGCCTGGTCCCTCACGCAAACGAGTCAGACGTGAGTCTTCTGACAGCCGAGTGACCTTTTTCGTGAAAAGAGCTGCCGTTAGGTCTCGTGGATTACTTATTACCGAGGGGGGTGAGGATGATGACGCTGCTCCGAAGGTACGACTATGTCGGAGCTATCTCCTTGTTGTGGCTTTCTTTTCTCTTGGAGATATGACCTGACCATTTTTTCTTTGTAGGCGTCTGACGAACCAGGCTCTCCTGAACCGTCTGCTGCCCCTAGAGTTGATCCGGTCCTTGCTGTTTTGATTAGCGACATGTGTGCCGCGGTCCTTTCTGCGGGGGCTCTCTCAGCGGCGGCTGGAAGCTCCCAGGTTGCTGAAGCCTCGGCCCGGGGTGACAGAGGTTCCCTCGGACTTGCCTCCGAGGTTGCTGAATTTCTGCAAGGCGACACCGATCTCGTCGCATCCCCTCCCAAGGGTGCTGGGGCGGAGGAGCCTATCATATTTAACTCGGAGGCTGCTGGTGAAGAGGCTGCGGGGGCTGTAGGCGAACCTCAGCCTCCATACTCTTTCGCTGGTAAGATAAGCCAAATATTGACTAGCGAGGGGGCTTATTTGCTCTATCAACATATCCTCCGGGTCAAATCGATTCATGGTTGTCTTGGCCCTACAGGTCCTGACCCTTTACTTTCTACCACGGATGTTCTTGGGGAAGGCTCGGCCCGCCGCGATCTAGGGGGAAGGAGCGTTTTCTTTCCTTCGCCGTCTCATGTCGAGGGGTCTTCCGCCAGCTCCGGGCAGATGGGAATGGAGCTGGCGACGGTCTTCGCCTCACCCTCTGCTGCTTTTACGGCTTCGGAGACTGACTTCTCGACCCTGCCGAGCATCCAAGTTTTGTGGGCTGCTGAGGAGGAGTTGGTTGCTGTTCTGGCATCCTTCCGTACGGAGTTTGCTTCCTTCGTGGCAGGGGCGGCCGATTCTGTTGCGTCCTCTTCAGTGTTGCCAGCTACACTCCCGTTGACGCCGGCTTCTTCGGAGGCTCTGGACGAGGTATTGCAGGATGTGGTTGATAGCTTCTATCGCCACTTAAAGAGGGGCATAGATGCTGCCATAGAACGGGGGATCCCTTTTACTCTGTCCCTGCGGTGCGCCCGGGGTCAGATTGAAACTTTGAAGGCTCTTCCTGGCGGGGCGGGGTTGGCTGCGCTCCTTAAGTTGGCAGAGGCTGATCAGCTCGTGACCCAATTGCTGATGGTATGGCAGGCTGACTTGCCTACTACGATTGAACGGGAGCGGGGCTTCCTTATTGCTGCTCGGGACAGGATAAAGCTCGCTCGAGATACTGCTTGGCTAGTTGTGAAGGGGACCTTGACAAGCTTTCTGCTTCGTATGACAGGCTGGGTCGTCGAAGTCAAGCTTGTAGGACTCGGGGAGAGGCTGCTTCTCGTGGAATAGCTGACATGAAGGAGCGGATTCTCGCACTTCAGCAGGAGCTGGCCTTCCTAGAATCAGAGCTGAAGGCTGCTGATGCGGAACAGGAGTCGATTGTTCGGGAGGCCAAGAAGGTTTCCCGATCTTCTGTTAACCTGGAGCGGGCCTTTAAGAAATTCAAGGATAACTTGCAAGCCCATGCTCAACTGGAGGACGAGGCGGTGCTGACCCAAGAGGCGGAGCGTCGAGCTACACAGAGGTTTGAGCGGTCGGTTGCCTTGCTGACGGACCGTCTCAGGGCGTTATGTGCCCCGGAGCAGTGATTAGCTTTCTATTTTTCTTTTGCTGTTTTTTCGTCTTTTTGTTTTGATTTTGTAAAGGATGTGATCCTAAATGATGTAGCACTTTGAATTTTGAATGAATGAGCATGTTTCAACTCATCTTCTCTTTCTTGTACTTGCGGTGTTTGTGGAATTGGACCTGCTGGGGGATTATTTATGGACCCGTCACCCTGGGCGTACCTTGGTTTTAGATACGAGTAACAAGTTTTGGAGAGGAATACTTAGAACAACTTCGTGATAAGACAGCTATAGAAGTTTTTGGTATTCAGGAGAATGCCAAGGAGCAGCTGGGCTCTCAGGCATGATAGGGAAGGGATGGACGCATACTGGAGATCTAGTACAGCATTTGTGGTCGACTGAGGACATTTGTGGTCAACAGAGGACGTTTGTGGTCACTAGAGGACGTTTGTGGTCAACAGAGGACATTTGTGGTCAACAGAGGACATTTGTGGTCAACAGAGGACATTTGTGGTCAACAGAGGACATTTATGGTCAACAGAGGACATTTGTGGTCAACAGAGGACATTTGTGGTCAACAGAGGACATTTTTGGACCTATTATCCTTGTCGTACTCCGATTATGGGTACAGATAATAGGTTGAAAGGGAACCGACATACTTACTCAGAGGTAATAGGGACATGGCAAGCATGAAGGTTTCTTCGACGGAGCCTTCCCACTCAGAGGTAATGAGGACATAGGAGGAGTGGGCTCAATGAAGAGGGGGTACATAGAACGACTCAGAGGTAGGAGAACGTGGAAGTTCTATGCGTGGGGGCGGTTTGTTTTTGGTGGAAGTGAAAACGACTTAGAGGTAATGAGGACATGGCCGTTTCGAAAATTTGTGGATCGATTACCTTTTTTGTGCACTGGGAGTGCGGGTAGTGGATCATGAGGGAGGATCTCTTCCAGGAAGAAAGTTCAGAGGTATAATCATACGTGACTTACTATCTGAAAGAGTGACCGGAATGTGAGTTCAGAGGCACCAGCGGGTACATAACTCGGTAATTTAGAATATTGAGAAAGTATGAGTTCAGCGGCACCAGCGGGTACATGACTCGATAATCTGAAGGGAATATGGAGGTGAGTTCAGCGGCACCAGCAGGTACATGACTCGATAATCTGAAATATTGTGGATGTGAGTTCAGCGGTACCAGCGGGTACATGACTCGATGATCTGGAGAAGATGTTGTTTAGACATAATATTTCTTCAGGAACTTGTCGTTGACGGGCAACATGAGCAAGTCTCCGTTTTGTTTTGCGAGGCGGTAAGCACCGTTGGAGAATACTGCCTCAATGATAAATAGGCCTTCCCACTTTGGCTGGAATTTGCCGGCGGTCTTGTGAGTCATGACCATCGACCTCCGGACTGCCAGAACGAGATCGCCCACCTGGAATGTTCTGATTTTGACCTTCTTGTTGAAGGCTCCAGAGATGCGTGCTTGGTATAGCTCAATTCGTTGCTAAGCCAAGAGGCGCTCCTCATCTAGTGCCTCCAATTCCTGTAGCCGGCGATGGTGGTTTTCGTCTGTCGTCAATTGATGTGTGAGGGCGACGCGTAGTGAGGGGATCTGAGTCTCCAATGGGAGGACTGCCTCACTCCCGTACACCAGGAAGAATGGTGTATTCCCGGTGGCTGTTCGAACTGTGGTGCGATAAGCCCATAAGCATTCGCCGAGCTTCTCGTTCCAGTCGCGTTTGTTGGAGGAGACAAATTTCTTGAGGAGTTTGATGATTATTTTGTTGAATGCCTCTGCCAACCCGTTCGCTGTCGGGTTGTATGGTGTCGAAGCGACATTCTGAATACGGTGCTTATCGCAAAACCGATAGAATATGTGGCTTGTAAACTGCGGACCATTATCATGGATGATCCTTCGGGGCAGTCCAAAGCGGTAGATGACGTGATGCTTAAGAAAGCTGATCACGTTTAAAGTCTTAACTTCTGCGAGTGGGACAACTTTCGCCCATTTGGAGAAGTAATCAGTGATCACAAGTATGAAGCGATGTCCTCGGAAGGAAGGTGGGGTGATTGGACCAATGATATCCATTTCCCATGCTTCGAATGGCCAGGACGCCACTGTCGAATGTAGAAACTCGGATGGTTGGTGAATGAAGTCCGCGTAGACTTGGCAGGCTTTGTATTTTCTAGCATAATCTATCGCATCTGCCACCATCGTGGGCCAATAGTAGCCCATTCGTCGAAGACGGTCTTGCAATTTAGGACCGGGCTGGTGGGCCCCGCAGACACCGTCATGAGCTTCTCGTACGGCTTCTTTGGCTTCTGCGTTTGACAGACACCGAAGCAGTAATCCATCGTAGGAGCGGCGATACAGCATTTTCGTCTCTGCATCGTAGAAGAATTTGAGAGAACGCCGTCTGATGGAAGTGGCTTCCTTTGGGTTCTCAGGCAAGATGTCGTAGACGACGAAGTCGATGAATGGTTGTCTCCAGTCTGGGGCATCATTGATCGTCTGGGCGGAATAACTCGCCACGAATTGTACATTATTCTTGGGACAGACCAGTTCATGGCCTATCACATCCACTGATTGGCGATCATAGTTCGGAACTGCTAGGGAAGCGGCAAGACCAGCTAGGGCATCAGCTTCGATATTTCGGAGTCTGGGGACATGTTCGATGAAGAATCCCTCGAGTGACGAGATGATGTCAATCGTTATTTGGTGATAAGGAATCATGTCTTCGTGGCGGACCTCATATGAGCCCCGGATCTGATTGACGATTAGTTGGGAATTACCGTTTGCTTCAAGGTATTCTACCCCCAGCTCTCTTGCAAGTTGGAGTCCGATGACTAAAGCGTTGTACTCGGCCATATTGTTAGAGCAGGGCTCTATGAGGGAATAAGTGCGGTTAATCACCAATCCGGAAGGGGAGACCAGCACTATCCCGACCCCGACGACTATATTGCCTTTAGGTCCGGTCCTCGAAGCACCGTCGAAGAACATTCGCCATATATCATCGTGAGAGGTTGCATTCGAGTCAGCGACCTCGTCTGGGATCTCTTCACATATCCTGGATGACTCCGATCCTGGGTGGGCTGCCAAGAAGTCTGCCAGGGCTTGACCTTTGACAGCCTTCTGCGGGATGAAGACCATATGATAGAGGGACAGCAATATTGCCCATGTAGCGAGGCAAGAGCTGAGCGCCCCTGGCTTAGTCATGAGGACTCTGAGAGGGTTGACTCGTGAGATCACATGTATCGTTTGTCCGGTGACATAGTATCGCATTTTCTGAATGGCAAACACCAGGGCAAGGCATTCCTTCTCCACAGCGGTGTATCGGTGCTCTGGCCTGTTCTTCATTCGGCTGAGGTAATATATGGCTTGCTCATGGCCTGCGTCGTTGTTTTGTGCCAGCAGAGCCCCGAGGGAGTGTTCCATTGCTCGTACATAGAGCAGGAATAGTTTTCCAGGAATAGAGGCCACCAAGACTGGAGGATTTGACAAATATTCTTTGATGCTGTCGAAGGCACGCTGACATTCCTTGTCCCATACGAATGAGACTCCTTTCTTCATGAGGTGCGTGAATGGTCGACATCGCCCGGAGAGGTTAGAAATGAACCTCCTGATGTAAGCTAGCCTCCCTTGGAGGCCTCTGAGTTCGCAGAGATTTCTCGGAAGACCCATCTCCATGATTGCTTTCGTCTTCTCAGGGTCTACATGGATACCTTGTGCAGTGATGATGAAGCCCAAGAACTTCCCGCTGGATACGCCCAGAAAGGACTTCGTAGGGTTCATTTTCAAATTGTGCGCTCGCATTAGGTCGAATACCGTCCTTAGATCCTGCAGATGGTCTCCCTTGCAGCGACTCTTAACGGCTATATCGTCAACATAGCACTCCAATGTCTTGCGTAAGTGGTCTCTGAAGATGATGCTCATGGCTCTTTGATATGTGGCACCGGCATTCTTCAAACCGAAAGGCATGACTATGTAGCAGTACGTGCCAATTGGTGTTCGGAATGATGTATGCTTTTCGACGTCAGGAGACATTTTGATTTGGTTGTACCCCGAGAAGCCATCCATGAATGACATATGTTCAAAGCCGCAGGTATTGTCGATCATGATGTCTGTGATAGGAAGGGGGAATTCATCTTTGGGGCACGCCTCGTTCAGATTGCAGAAGTCGATGCAGATTCGAATCTTCCTATTCTTCTTGAGGACGGGCACTATATTGGTGACCCAATCGGGATGTTGCTCCTCACGAATGAAGCCGCTGGCTATCAGTTTGTTGACTTCGGCTTCGATCGCATCCATGATGCCTGGGCGGAAGCGTCGCTGCTGTTGCTTGACTGGCTTCGCATCTGGCCGAATGTTAAGTTTGTGAAGAGCAATGTCGGGATTTAACCCTGGCATGTCTTCATAGCTCCAGGCGAACACATCAATGTATTCTCTGACAAGTTCTAGCAGCGACTCCCACTCTTCGTCTGCTAGGCTTTTACTGACGAAAATTTGTTTTGGAGACGATTCGCTGCCGAGGTCAACCTGTGTGACTTCATCTTCAGTAGGAGGTTCTCTCAGTTCGAACCGTTTTTCCCATTGTGCATCCAATTGCTGGGCCCACGGCTCTAGCTCGAGGATTTTGGGGATGTCTTCGTCTTCTTCGTAAGCGTCGACGAATGCCATGTTGACTGTCATGACTTGTCTGAACACATCTCCGATGCTGGTATCCGAGTCCGAAGTTGGTGACCGGGTTGAATGTGACTGCCAGTCGCATTCTTCATCTGAACTCTCAGGGGTCATAGTAGGCGTTACATACCCCAACCCGTATCGAGTTTTGCTATAGTAGTCTCGTGGTTTGCCCGCCGGGACTGGCGGCTTCAAAGGTAATCGTCGCCCAGTGCCGTAGTTCAAACCTGGCGTCGTCTCCAGATCATACCCCTGTTTCTGCATGAGATATTTGGATTGAGGGCTATAGAGATACAGAGGCAGTCTTCCGACATCTGACCCGAGGTCGGCTTCCTCTATGGTGAAGGGATACGGGTCGTCCTTCCGGCCGAAGATGATTGGATGGTCCCCTCCTTCAATTATTCGGTAAGTGTCTTCTACTGGAGTAAGTTGGATTGCGGTGTACACCTTTGTCACTTGTGTGTGTAGGTGAGTGCCTATACCGTGTTCCATAGCATACATTGTACATAGCTTATTGAGCTCGGTGTAGTTCAAAGATAGCCCTTTATTGATGAAGTAAGGTATCTTTTCTAGGGGGATTACATCATCAGCGAAGGGAACATCAGTGTGGGCAGCCACATACTTGACTAGCTCCGGTTCCTCTTCGGCTATCCCCTGTATAAATGAAGACTGAGAGGACGCCCTAGGCAGCTTGATTGTCAGAGGTTCAGCTGATGGAGCAGAGCGTGGAGTTGTTGGCAGACTAGCGACCCCCAATTTGGCACTTGATGTGGAGCGAGAAGTGGCTAGCTCGCTAGAGATGTTAGACCTTGCATCGAGGTGACGACCCTTCTTGGGAAGGCGTATCGTCAGTGGCCTATCGGAGGGATTGAGCTTCTCCGTTTGGGATTGACCGACTCTCGACAGTCTGATTGTCAGTGGCCTCGTTGTGGGTCTCGACACTTGGCCGGACCTTGGCAGCCAGATTATCATCTACTCCTCCTGCGCCGAGAGGCTGATCGCATCCCTCCGTAGAGTGGCAGTAAGGGGTGCGAACATGCCCGGTTTGCGAGCTTGGAGGTGGATCGTCCGAGGCTCTTCTGATCCTGTGGCTGCCTCGGTACTAGCTTGTATATTTCCTTCATCAAGGTGCCTCTTCGACTTTTCGTATAGGCAGGAGTCCGAGTAGTAAGATTCGACCCCTTTGAAGGGATCGATGTCAGCAAATTCCGTCTTCACGAAGCCGTGTTTGTTGACATATTTGAAGCACTGGTGCAGCGTGAAAGGCACGATCATATAATCGTGTATCCATGGGCGCCCCAAGAGGATGTTGTAAGAAGTGTCTGCATCTATGACGTGACAAAGCAGGTGACTTCGGATTGGAGGTCGCCAATTTGACACTTCAGACGAATCTTCCAATAGGGTAGCTCCTGCCCGAATTAAAACTGCTGATGGCGGTGCTTGTAGGTGTCAGGCGATGCATTGGGATACGGAGATGATGTAGCAGACCCTTCGGGATGATGCTTATGGAAGAGCCAGGATCTATGTGCATCCGATCCACCTTCACGTCGCCGATGTATCCCGTGTAGTATAGCGGGCGATCGTGTAGGTTGGTTTTGATGAGCATGTCCTACGGAGTGAAGACGATGTTGGGCATTGCTCCCGTGCAGGCACTGTCTTAGAGATCCACGGGTGAGTCCTCCCCGGTGAGGTTGGATTGAGCCAGATAGACATCGGCATTTTGGAGTGCTTCGCTTAATGCAATACGAACGTCCTTGGAGAGCCTTAGGAGTTCGTACAGTGACAACTTGGCCGGTGTGTTAGCCAATTGTGCTAAGATATCAAAGTTGTAGGGCCTCTCTAGCCCTTGGGCTGCCTCTTTTCGGAGGGATTTGTCGATGCGAGTCTTCCTCGGCCTAGGCTTGTCGGTCGTCGAAGGCTGAGCCGATCCCGGAGCATCAGTTGTAGTGGGTTGATGATTTTCAGCTGGATTGTCAACCACAGGTTGGGATTGTGCTCCGGACCGCGTGACGACGGCTGTAGCTTCTTCGTTATCTGTCGAGATTGTGTGGCAGGTCCTGACTTTTCCACTTTTCTTCTTGTCGGTAGAAGATGGTGTGGGCCGAGTCACTTCTGACACCAAGTCTGGATGGATCCACATGACCTCCCCTCGTGATGTGGTGAGGGGTACTAGACCGGCAGCCTGATCTCGGGAAGGTGGAAGATTGGTAATCTCTATTATCGCTAGAGGGACGGAGATCACCCCGTCTTGAGTCTCCATCGAAGGGAAGCTGCCGAATTGTACGGACACCATATTGGTCGCCACGGTTACCTCTTCGAAATCGATGGCCAGAGCGTTTGAATCGATGAGGTTTTGGATGTACCGTTTCAGCTGGTAGCAATCGTGTGTAGCATGATGGACATAGCGATGATAATGGCAGTACTTTGGATTCTCCATCTTTGCCGGCCACGGTTCCCGTCTTGGTGGAGGAAGCTGAATTCTGTCCCCTTGTATGAGCATGTCCAAGATGGGCTTGACGTGACCGTCTTCGAAGGAGTAAGTGATTTGCGGCCATTGTTTGTCTGCTGGCTTCGGCTCAGGTTTTTGTGCTGTATCGGCCACCATAGCCTGCTTTCCTTTGCTATCCCGATTGTTGGAGGGGCTACCCCCATTATCGTTGTTGGGACGCTTGCCCTTGTTTTCTCCTTCCGAGATGTGCAATCCCAGTTGGCGAGCCTTCTTCAATCGTTCTTCGGCGCTTGTGGCGCTGATGATGAACGTCTTCCAATCTTTGAATTGACTTTCGCCCATCCAGAGACTGATCGTTGGAAGCAGTCTCTTTTGGCAAATTTCAATTAAAGAGGAATCTGGATTTTCGGAGGGCAGCTTCATGGCGGTTTGGCGGAACCGCTCAATGTAGTTCCTTGTCAGCTCCTTCTCCCATTGGACGACGTCCATGAGGGTGGACATGGTGACGTCCTGCCCTACTTCGTAGAATCTCTCCAAGAACAGGCGCTTGAAGCCGGCGAAGGAGTGGATGCAGTTGTCCGGCAGATTGTGATACCAGTCGAAAGTGACTCCCTCCAATGCCCCGACGAATAATCGGGTGAGAATAGCATCGTCGTGGGACAGATGGTCCGTGGTGACCTCGAAGTAAGTGATGTACCAACTCGCTGAGGTCTTGCCATCATAGGGATTGATGTTGAACGGCTTATATCTTGGTGGGAAGGGAACATCCCTCCATGCAGCAGGGTATGGTTGCCGTATTCTGAGGTCTTGAGAGTTTTCTCGAGCGTGGAACATGGCTCGGAGCTCCTGGACCTCTCTTCTCGCTTCGCGTGCTTCGTCCACGGCGGTAGGGGCCGTTGTTTCCGGAGGATTGTTGCCCGGGTTTGGTGCCGTCGAATTTGAGTCCGCATTGACCGCGGGACCCGTGCTTGTTTGGCCAGGCGTCCCTCCTTACAGAGTTGGAAGGGCCGCTTTAATCTCGTCTACAGACTTGACCAAAGTAAGTAATATGGCTTCGAGATTGTCGATGCGCTGGCGATCACTGGAACCACCTTGGTTGCTGTTTGTCATGAATACCGTCCTTATATGATGAGAAACGGAAGGGACGGTGGAGGATGTATCCTCTGAGTCATACCCATGTACCGAGAAGTCATCGGGATATGTGGGAAAATTCTCTTCTGGTTCGGACTCGGAGGGAATAGTACCCCCAGCTTCAGAGCTTGCTTCATCTTGAGAGTCATGGATGTCCTCGGGGACATCAGCGTCTGTTGTACCTGATGGGAGAGTTGTTTCCCCGGGCTCGTCTCCTTGAAACATCGGATTGTTGTGGATGTTCGGAGGAGTGCTACCCCCAGTTCCTACGACCCCCAGCGATGTGGATGATGAATTTCCCATTGCAGCAGATTTTGTCTTTGAACGGGTGTGTTAGAATACTCCGGTGGAGGACAACCGTTTAGACGACAGTTTCTTAGCTGTAGTGGTTGATATCTTGGGGCCGGAGATGCTTGTCTTCTTCCCTCTCCCCTCGGCGGGGACTTTCTGAGTGGAATTACAGAAGACAACAGGAGGTGCCTCGTCCTCTGAGCTCGGATGTTGTAGTCTTTGAAAGACTGACGGCCGGTCTTCCGTCTCTGTCGCGTTGTTGCAACAGCAGTTGACGATGATTTGGGTGCAGTGACGTCCAAGCGAGGACTCTTTGCACACCGAAGCCCCTTCTCTTTCCTTGCGCTTGTGGAGGATCGCCTCACGCAGGTCAGAGGAACCACTTTGTCCTTTTGCCGTCGGGGGCTGGACTCGAGCGGTTCTATACAACTTCCCATCAGAGGCCCGCGTGATAGTCAACGGGACTCCCCGATAGTCAGAGGTTGGGGCAGCTGACTGGGCTTGATGAGCCCGCGCCGCCCTAGACTTCTTCTTTCTAGCACTTGCGGGTGCGTAATAGGAAGAGTCAAAGTTGAATACCACGGAGTCTGGCTTATCATCCAGAGACCCATCAGGATCAGGACCGTATGAGAGACGGTCGAAGACTGATCGAGAGGAGCGTGGAACGGACGCTATGCGGCTAGGATTGGAAACCATGCAGGGTGTCTGCATGCGGTTGTCTTCTGCTGTCGGATAAGTTGTTCTTGTGCGACTGGGAGTCACGACCGTGCAGGCTGGCCGCATGCGGTTGGCAACTGTGGCCGCATGGGTTTTCTGCAAGCGATTGACTTCAGTGACCGTATGAGCTTCATCCATGTGGTTGGCAACTGTAGCCGCATAAGCTATGCGGCTGACAGATGTGACCGCATGAGTTTTCTTCATGCGGCTAGCGGATGTGGCTGTATGAGCTTTTTCCATGCGGCTAGCACCCTTATGCGGCTCGGATCGCGTAGAGTTCCTCTTTGCCCCTGCAAGTCCAGCATCATAGTATTTTCTTCTGTCGGACTTGGGGACAGCAGAGTTGTCTACGGTCTGAAGTAGGGCCGCAGGAGAGTCTTGCTCGCCGTCTTAAACAACAGAGGGTATCTCTGCAAGAGCTTCAGTAGGAACGAAGGATCGGGGTCTCCACTCCTTGCGGGCCTTCTTCGTACGGGCTCGCTTCTGGACCGGGCCAGCGCTCTTGTCGGAGAGCATTTCTTCGAACGCCTGTTGGTCGAACCGGGCGACCAACTTCTGTTGCGTGGAGCCAAGCTTGGCTGTATCCGATTGCGTCACCAACTCCTCAGCCGTGGAGAAGTTTGTCCCCAGCAGAGTCGCCATCGTGTTTGCCATGAAATATAAAAGAACAGAACAATTATCGGAGGACCGAACTTTTACTTCACGTTACAAACTCGCTTGTACAAAGAAAGCCTAGGGACGAAAACCTAGGTACAGCAGTCTAAGTACAATTGTTTATTTTAGATTCTGGGGGTGACGATATAGGCTCGGGAAGGCGACGGCAACCCTGTCTTACTCCTTGGACGATCGGTATGCAGCCTTGGCTCCTGTGACGAGATGGTTGGCGTTGATGAAGAAATGCTCTTCTTGCTCTCCCTCTATTACTCTTCTGGCTTCTCTCTCTCTCTGTGTATTCTCTCTCTGATTATTGGGAGAGTCTCTCTGTCTATCTCTCTCGCAAGGGAATGGCACCTTGCTTATTTATAGGAGTGGGGGCATCATTAGGGTTTCGATGATTGCCCATTCTCAAAGTGGCGGCGGCCTGATGTTTAATCAATCTGGACCATTAGTCTTAAGCGTGAAGGATCTGGGCCATAAATGTGGATAGTATTGAATCCTGCGAATGATTAATGCTGATTGCTTTAAATCTTCATGATTGGTTGTGTCAAGCTTGGATCTCTCACCACGTGTCCCATTGGCTTGATCACGAATGATATGCCCTGATCTCATTAATTATGAGGATAATATTAAATATGGTTATTGGGATCTGGTAAATCTCTGATTGATTTAATACCACGCGTCCCATAATCACCCTGCTACCGGCTGTCAAGTCATGGGGGCAATTGAATCTCTGCCACGTGTCTTAATGGTGGACCCTGTCAGAGCCGCATGATATCTATGAACCGCATGAGACAGCGTCTCAGTGAGCCGCATAGGTATAGTACTTGCGAGCCGCATGGGATGGTTTCTTGGTGAGCCGCAGGAAGATGATTCCTGCCAGCCGCATGAAGCTGTTCTTCAATTGATCCGCATGGGAGTAGCCACGTGGCAATCTTGGATCGTGGCAGAGATTTTCTCCTGTTCCCGAAGAGCCTGTCATTACGACAGGACCATCATAGCACTTTATGCCAAAGTCGTCAGCTATCAAATCATGGCAGAGCATTAAATAAGGCCATTACTTGATGGCCAGCTGTGTGAAGGGATCCCATGGGGACACGTGGTGTTGATCGAGCCGCATATCTCTGTTGGTCGTTTGTGAGCCGCATGTACTTCCGAGCCGCATGAGGCTGGGAGACTCTTTGAACCGCATGGGACTGTCCCTATATAAGCCGCATGGATTCTTCTGCTCCGAGCTGCATGAGACTGAAGGTCTCTCCGAACCGTATGGGACTGCCCCTGTATGAGCCGTATGGGGTTCTCCTGTTCCGAGCCGCATAGACCATCATTCTGATATTTTCCATGCTTCTACAGTATGTCCTTCATGGACGGCTACTCAGGCTACAATCAGATCAAGATGTTCCCAGACGACAAGAAATGCACGTCGTTCAGAACTCCAAAGGGGGTTTACTGCTACACAATAATGCCCTTTGGCTTGAAGAATGCAGGTGCCACATACCAACGAGCTATGAGCACCATCTTCCGTCAACACCTTCGCAAGACAGTCGAGCGCTATGTTGACGATATCGCCGTCAAGAGCCATCTTAGGGGTGATCACCTACGAGACCTGAAAAAAGTCTTCGACCTTATGCGGACGCATCAGCTTAAAATGAACCCCGCTAAATCCTTCCTTGGGGTCTCTAGTGGAAAGTTCTTGGGCTTCATCATCACTGCGAAAGGCATTCATGTCGACCCCGAGAAGACTAAAGCCGTCCTTGACATGGACCCTCCGAAGAACCTCAGAGAACTTCAAGGCCTACAAGGACGACTCGCCTACATCCGGAGGTTTATTGTGAACCTTTCCGGAAAATGTCAACCCTTCACCAAGCTTATGAAGAAGGGAGTTTCTTACGTTTGGACGGAAGAATGTCAGAAAGCTTTCGACGACATCGAAGCTTATCTGACAAGTCCCCCAGTCCTGGTGGCACCCGTTGCAAGCAAACCATTATTGCTTTATGTCTGTGCAATGGACCATTCCCTCGGCGCTTTGTTGGCCCAGAACAACGAAGCAGGCCATGAGCAGGCCATTTACTACCTCAGCAGGATAATGGTTGGGATCGAACACCGGTACAACCCCATGGAAAAAGAGTGTCTAGCCTTGGTGTTTGCCATCCAGAAGACTCGCCACTATGTCTCGGGACAAACAATCCATGTTATCTCCCAAGTCAATCCACTCAGAATTCTCATGAAAAAACCAGGAGCGCTAAAGTCTCGGTTGGCTACGTGGGCGATATTATTGACACCATACGATATGGTATTCGTACCACAAAAGGCTGTCAAGGGCCAAACATTGGCCGACTTTCTAGCCGCGCTCCCAATCCTGAAATCATCCAGGCTCTATGAAGGTATCTCCGATGTGGTGCAAGAAGCAAATATTACCGAAGAAAGCCCAGTCTGGCGGATGTTCTTCGATGGTGCTTCTAGAACAGGCCCCAAAGGCCAAATTATTGCGGGAGTGGGGGTGGTCTTAATCTCTCTCGACAAACTGGTCATCCAGCGCGCCTATTCTCTTTCAGAGCCGTGCTCCAACAATGTCGCGAAATACAATACCCTCATCATGGGGCTTCAGTTAGCAAGACAGCTGGGGGTGGACTACCTTGAATCTTACGGCGACTCAAAGCTTGTCATCAATCAAACCCGGAGACAATATAAGGTTCGCCATGAAGACCTCATCCCCTACCACAAAGCAGCGTTGGACATCATCTCAACCTTCATAGAATTATTCATAGAGCATGTGCCTCGGCTGCAGAACTTGGAAGCCGATGCTCTGGCCGGCCTCGCAGCCTCGTTGGCTACACCCGTCGGGACTCAACACTTCGTTAAGGTGACGGGTCGGGACTTAGCTTGCCCCAGAAATAATCTGTGCATGCGGACAACTCATGCCATGACCACGGACCCTGGCATCAATGTCAGAGACTGGAGGTTCCCATTCATTGACTTTGCTGTCTACCGAATCCTTTCGGAAGACCCAAAGGAGGCAGTCTCAGTCAGCAGGCGCTCCCTCCGCTTCTATTACGATACAGCCTCCAAAATGGTATACCGGTGCTCCTACGATGGACTTCTCCTCTGATGTTTATCTAACGAAGAAGCCGTTGAAGCTCTTCGAGAAGCTCATGACGGAACATGCGGAGCTCATCAACCAGGTCCCAAGCTACAGGACCAACTTCGACGCATGGGCTATTACTGGCCCACCATGATGGCCGACGTTGTCGAGTACACAAAGAAGTGCCGTGCCTGTCAGCTTCACGCCGACTTCATCCACAGACCGTCAGAGCCTCTACACCCGACGGTTGCCTCTTGGCCATTTGAAGCCTGGGGCATGGATATAGTGGGGCCTATCACTCCTCCTTCATCAAGGGGATACCGCTTTATTCGAGCAATCACCGACTATTTCTCTAAATGGACGAAAGTAGTTCCTCTCACAGAGGTGAAAAGCTCAAAAGTGATCAGCTTCATCAAGCATCACGTCATCTACCGTTTCGGGATACCTCAAAGGATTATCCATGATAATGGCCCACAATTCATCGACCATGCGTTCAGTAGATTCTGCGACAAGAACCATATTCAGAACGTGGCATCAACTGCTTACAATCCGGCAGCAAACGGATTGGCTGAAGCTTTTAGTAAGACCATCGTCAAGCTACTCAAAAAGGTCGTGTCATCCAATAAGCGCGACTGGGATGAGAAGCTCGGAGAATGTCTTTGGGCCTATCGTACAACGGTACGGACCCCGATGGGCAACACACCATTCTCTATGGTTTATGGGAGCGAAGCAGTACTACCGCTGGAGATCCAAATCCCCTCACTCTGAGTGACGATCACAAATCAGCTGACGAAATAGGACAATCAACGTCGCCGTTTGTAAGAGTTGGAAGAGCTTGACAAAAAAATGCCTCTTGGCTCAACAGCGCATCGAACTTTATCAATCCCACATATCACAGACTTTCAACAAAAGAGTCCGACAGAGGACTTTCCAAGTGGGCAACCTGGTTCTGGCAGTCAAGAGACCGATGGTGATGAATCACAAAATACCAAAAAAGTTCGAACCCAAATGGGAAGGACCCTTTATCATAGAGACGGTATACTCAAACGGTGCTTATCGTCTCGCTCAAGCTAATGGGAACTTGTTCATGATGCCCATCACCGACAAGTTCCTAAAAAAATATTATTCTTGACCTCCGTCAAGAACGTACTGCCTCTCCCCAGAGAGAGGATTGGTGAACTTGACCAAACCAAGTTCACACCCCTTCTTTGACAAATCATATGCTTCTGGAATCCAGCCGTTTCGTTACATTCTATCCCCAGTAGAGGGACAACCATGTACACATCACCTCTGAATTGCCTTTCTACACCTCATCAAGCAGGATTCTGTACCATGTAAAATCATGCTTAAAGCAACGTTTACCACGTCCATATTACCTGTGAGTAAACATTCCATACAACAATCCCTGTTGTTGCACCATAGAACATCCACGTCCATATTACCTCTGAGTTGTTCTATAAATACCCACATAGTTCACTCCTACCATGTCCATATTACCTCTGAGTAGGAAAACTCCACCATTTTAGCCCATATTTACCATGTCCATATTACCTCTGAGTAAATATGTTGGTCCTCTCTCTCAACTTATTATCCATACCTAATACCAAGGTACGCCAAGGATGATAAGTCTACACGAAAAGTACCCCACATTCATCACGACCTTATTACCTCTGAGTGAATATCGGTTTCCTCCCGTGAGTAACTTATTATCTGCATCCAGCCAAGGTGCGCAATAGATAATGGGTCCACAAAAATCACAAGAAATGAACAAAACAGAAAACACTTTCATTTTCTTCAGCTAAACAGAAAACAAAAGATCACATCGATATCGAAAAGAAATAAAATACATCTTCAGGTTTCTTCAAATCCCAGAAACACAAAGACAAAATAGGGACATTGACTTTGTTCATATTTTCGAAAATGACGATTGCAAAGTAACCTACGAATCCTCACAACCATGGATCATAGTGGCGTTGAGGCATGTATCATTCCCTCAGCCACTTTGCATACGAAGGCTCAATCTGGTTGAGGTCTTCTGCAGAGACAGGTGGGTCAGTCCCGATGCTACTACTCTCTGATGGTGGCTCCTCCTTAACTTCAACCTTGGAAGCAATGTCTTCCTTGATGGTCATCGATTCTTCCTCGACCTCGACCTTTGGTAACGCCTCCCCTTTAACAGTCACCGGCTCTTATTTGACGAGAGGAGGCGGTATCTCTTCCTTCAAGAGAGCCTCCGCCTTCGACATGGATACTACAACAGAGTCATAGAAAAGTTAGCAAAAAGACTTAGAAGCTCAAAACAAGTATCTGAGACGCATCAACAAATCTGACGCGTCAAACTGGGTCGAAACCCATGCGCACAGATAGAACCTCATCAACGGCGCATCCTCAAGACCTAAGTCCACGCACGTCAGCAAGTGAAGCTTTGGCGCATCATTAGGACAAAAGTCCATGCGCGTCAGCCTAAGCACATCCATATAAGGTGGCTCATCTACAGTTGGGATACCCCAACATCGCTACAACATAGACCAAGGCAAGAGAATACCCACCGAACACTTCCGGGCGAACGTCGACGTGGGTCGCCCTGATGATGGGGACTTCCTCCGTGTCGACCTCCAAGGGTTCCTTGCCTCGGCTAGCAGTACCGTCTCGGGGAGTCTTGGGAGCCATCTCTCTAACAAAGAAAAGAAGGAAGAAAAGAGTTCTGAGGAAGAAGAAAACTTTTACAGAAAGTAGAAGACTCTCTCTCCTCACAAGCCGCCTATTTATAGGCTTGGCCTCGCGCGTAAACCGATAAGGCGTGACATCAGCAATCAGTTGCTTCGGGTCTCGAGAAATCAACGGCTGCTTATTTTTAAAAGATCATCATTAATCTTTCCTATGATTGAGGCATTATCTCTTCAGAAGAAGCATGCGCCCTAGCAGTATGTGCCTAAACAACAAGCGTTCCCCACAACGATGTACAAGAGCAATTATACGCCAAAAAGAGCCATGCGCCTAGGCGAAGGGCATGCGCCCAGAGTCATTAGTCCGAATGCTTCTTATTCAAAGTATTCCAAAACTTGCACAGAAAGTTTTAAAAACTTTGAAGGGGGTCTTGTAAAAGCATAAAATTTCAGGCGCATCCATAGGCCAGAATCCTATGCGCTCAACCATACGACCAACTCAAATGCGCCAGGAAGCTCAAACAGATACTTGGTACAGCAAAAGAAAAGTATAAATTTAAAAACATTCAAAAGAGGACTTTTATTTCATATGAAAGTTTATTACATGTCTAAAGAAAGGCTTTACAAAGGAGAACTTCTACAAAAAAGGAAGATCATAAAGCTACAGCCAGACGCAGCAAACTGCCATGTACCCTCTGCTTGGCCCATCATCTGTCAGGCGCATCATTCTGATGTCTCGTCCAGGCGTATTATTCTGATGTCTCGTCCAGACGCATCATTCTAGCATCTCAACGTATCCGCATCTTCGTGCATAGTCAGAGCGAATCACTCTATCTTATCAGCACCAATCAGCCCTTGTGTAGGAGGAGGAGGAGCTCTCCTAGCTCGACAAGGATCGTGGCACGACGCTCCGATCTTCGGAAGCAACATGCACACTCGGCAACCTGTGGCTCTACCAGCATAAACAAAGATGAAGCACGGCCGCCCCGATTTTTGGATACAACAGGCACCATCGGCCTGTGTCGATACTCGACGATCCCAATATTTGGATACAACAGATACTATCACAGAAGCTCAGTGCGACGAAAAGACTGGAGCAGCGCATCTTCACCCTCAAAAAAAGCTCGAGTTCGGCAGTTCGCCAAGGCAGAGCTCCGGCCAAGTTCATCTTTTGAAGAATAAAAGCAAAGCTTTCCCTCATGCGGCTATTTATAAGCACGGGCAGCCTACACCCGAGTGCCAAATGGCCAACGTTCTAAATTCCATGCAATGAATTTGCATTAATAGCAAATACATCCGTCGCCTCGTATTCGGCTAATTCCAGGCAACCATTAACGCCTCGAAGAACCCAACAGGCGGGCCAAAGAGGATGCAACACATTGGCAGATGTGCCGTCAAATCATGTGCTCCCCATGGATGTGCCTAGCGGGCTATAGCCATGCGCCCAGATTGGCATTAACCAATGCAACCCTCTCCATTAAACATTTAATGCTGAATGATAAAAGGCGGCAATACGTCTTTCGAAGATGTCCAATCAGCAGCCCTTGCAGAAAGCGAAGCGTCGCTAATGTCAGCACCATCATTATACCTTGGGTCGGCAACAATTGCCACACGACAGATCAATCATTTGTATGCGCCTCGTGGCCATACGCCCAGAAGACTGCATGTGCCCCAGTGGTCATGCGGCCCCCGGCTTACTTCCGATCCCAAGCAACAGAAGACTAGGCCATGCATGCGCCTCAAAAGCCATGCGCCTGGACTTACTCATGGCTTCTAAAGATCATGAGGCCAAGTCGCCTTCCCTGCGCCTGATCTTAGGCGCACCCTGATGCGAAGCTCTGCATGCACCTCAAAAGCCATGTGCCTAGACTCGTCTGTGATGCCTAAAACTCATAGACTAAGTCGCCACCATGCGCCCGATCCTAGGCGCACACCGACAAATGACTTTCCTCCAAAACTGAGGTCTCTGAGCCACAAGCATAAGCCACGCGTCCCTTGACTCAGTTCTATTCAAAAAATGGGTGCTAACCACACAGATCTCAGCAACAACTAAATCTCTGTGACTGCCACGTGTCAGCTCCATCGCAGCCCAGCGCAGCAGTCCAACAGATTCAGCTTTAATTCAGGGCACATTAATATGTGCCCCCACCAGCATCAGCCATGTGGCATTCCCACATCCAGTGCATCCGACATATGCGTGCATGAGCAGCCACCATGCTATCTATAAATAGAAGGATCATTCTTTCATGACACACATAGAGAGGAAAAGGAAAAAAAAGGCAGACAATGACTGTTATATCCTTATACAGAGGCCAGAAGAGATACTTAACGTCCGCTTCTTCTCGCAATGCTCTGGCATCCAGAGTAACCCAGACCTTCAGAGAGTTCAAGATCGTCGTCAGATCGTCAACGGAGTCAACGCATTACCACTCGCTCTACCGATACAGTTTCCAGATAAAAACAAAAGTGTACTCCTAGGACTACGTCTAAGTCCTATATTGTATACTATTCTGTTGTAATTGAAATACCAAAGTTTTAATCAACAAAACCTTGTTGCATTTTTGATGGCAAACAATATCGATGCAACCAACATTTTAATTCATATCTCGTGACTTGTTGTACTTGTAGCAACAAATATTTCACGGCTCATTGCACTCAATGTAATAAAAATTTCATGACTTTCTCAGCAAACATGTAATTTCCAAAACACATACGAAAAAATTACACAATTTGTATTAGACTTATTGTATGGAACATCCAGTGCGATATCGAGTCGAGCCAAGAGTGATTTGATTGTGTTGGGCAACTTTTAGAATTGAAACGAAACAAGCATCCTGAGGAAATTGAACCTAGAGCTCTGATACCAATTTGTCATACCCTGACCCAAAAAATCGCTCATCCTCGCATCGATTTATTTGAATCATTCGTCCTCGCTAGGACGTGATGCCATACGAGTCTGGAGTTGCACTCATACAAGGCAAGATAATAAGTTCTCTTATGGTTATCTTTGATTTGATATTAGCAACGGAATAAAAGAGTATACAAAACAATTCTCTTTATTATAATTGAACTGAGGCTACAAAGGCTTTCAATAGTCCAACTGAATTTGTTGGATTGGCTTACAACACTCAGGTTCTCTCTTGCCCATAAAAGATTTTACTGTTCCATACATCATGTCTTCTATATCTCGACGCATCATCCTGTTGCAAGTCCGAGCGTCAATACGGTCGTACGTCTCAAAGTGCTATGGCATTCCATGCCTTATCTCGTTCAAGCGAATCTCCGCCGTGAGCAGATCATAACTTGAACCTACGAGCAATCTGATAGGAGATCTGTAGTGCCCTTCTCTTCGCGGTCCACTATATAATACCTACGTCTTGCTGACTCAGTCTTGAACTGAGTATTTGGGGAAACCATTGCCGGTATTGATTGATCACGGATGAAATGCAATGAGATCCAATTGATGGATTGACTTCTATTGAAATGAATCCAAAAGTTTTGTTGGATGTTTTCTTTCACTGCTTGGTTTTGATGAATGCGTTTTTGTGTTAGTTTTCGATGATTGGTTTTTATTGTTCGCTTTCATCGTATTTCGTATTCATTCCAAATCTTGAGAAAAAGAGACCAAAGTATGCTAATCAACTGTTGGTGCCAATGTAGGACACGTGAACTGTTCGTGAGCGGCGCATGAAGTCCCTCTTTCTTTCAACTAAGATTCATCTTGGTAATTTGCTCTAACCGGGCTTGCATTTATTTGTACGCCCTAATAAAAATGATCTCTAGTCCACTCTTTTGTTGCATCCCTCTGATCAACTATACCAATAACCATAAAAGATAAGAATAAGAATGAATGCTAACGAATGACTGCAAAGGAAATAAAATGCTCTTGAATGCTATCAGATGACCGAATGAGAATTGAATGTTATCGAATGACCGAATGTGAATTGAATGCTAATGAATGACCGAACGACTAAGGCTAGTTATGAACTGGTCGCTATCTGTTGCACCGTTAAGTTTTATCTGATAGAAAGAAGAAGTCATGCATTGGTCTCGGACAACTTGCTAATAAGAAAATAGTCTCTTGACGATTCTGGGGGCACACGGAATCGATCGGCCTAGGAGAGATTGTAATAGCATACCGAGATAAATGCTACACCTCAGGAATGTTGTGTCCTTAGCGACGAGCTGAACCATTGAGTCCCAGCGGCTAATCATGGGGAACGGACCCATGGAGCACCATGTAGTTAGGACATGCATATGAACAAATCCTTAATGCAAAGCCTAACACTGAACGATGTCGGTAAAGAATGTTTCCTATATACATATGCAAATTGTGCTAACCTGTTTTGTGCAGGGATGACTGTCGACGATGGGTAAGTTGCTTATGAAATATTTCTGCTGTCATATTTCTTATGAATTGTTAAAAAGAACCTAGACAAGTAGAAAGATCACTAGTAATTATGTAGCTTCACATATTGAATTAGTGTAGATATTTGTGAGTTTCGGCGAAGAGCCGCTCGCCAGTACATGATGTGTGCTGACCCACGTTGTGGGTATCCTTTTCAGCAACAAACGAGACAGGGGGATTTCAAGTGAGGTACTGAAGCTCGTCTAGCCCAGTAGAGCTGTGGATTGCCTCGAAGCTTCATTTTCTTTTCCAGTCAAGTTGCAAGTTTCTTTTCCTTTGAAGGTGTCTTTTTCTTTTCCAGCATATAATAAAAGGGATATGATGTATGGGCATTACGACTATTTTCAAAAGAGAGTTTTAAAGTGAATAATGTAGCCAAGATAAGGAAATCTGAGTTTTACAAAGCTTGTACTTGTATTCCTATCAAGTTTATCAATAAAAGAAGTATTTCTATTTCAAACCTCTGTGTCAAATATTTGGTTTTCTACAATAAATGGGTGCGTGCGTGTGTTTTTGCTTGACTAGTTATTTTGTTTAGGTACATGACCTTGTGCAAGCACAAATTAGGCTTGTACGACATCACGTCTTAGCGAGGACGAACGATCCCGCAGGAATCCAGGCAAGACGGACGACCCTAGCGGGATCGGAGTGTGACAAGATCAGTACTAATCCTCTCACATACTGATCAGAGACCCACTTTATTAAACCAACATTAAGTAGATATATTGAATCATGTAGCATACAATTTAGTGATCTTTCTATCCTTACCTTAGGATCAGTTCATGGCATATTCGAAAGCAGTAAAGCATGTTATCATGGCAAGCATATTATGTTTGATTTATGTAAACAAGCAAGCAGGCAACATACAATTCTCGTGTTCCTTTGTGGCGACTATTTACCTACTCGAGGCATTCGCCCTTGAGCCGATGCAAGGTGAATTCCTATTGTTTTTTCCCTGTCATGTTATAAGTGATCGTTGAGCATGATCTCTGTGTGCCTGCAACATTCAGCTCATCGGCCCCTATCTATATGAAGATCACAGACATTCATCGATGTCAGAATTGACTTATGTTTCTCAAAATGTATTGCGACGCCACTCATTCAGCCCAGGTTATGAGCCTTACTGAAGGTCCCACAATTCTCGTGCTTTCTTAGCCACGATAATCATTCCTCCTAGGTCGAACAGTCTCGATGCCCCGACGTGCCTGTTCGAGGAAAACGAACCCGTATACGGGTTCATTCACAGTCTATTTGATCATGCAACACGCACTCCACATACAACCAAACATAGTCTTGAATCAAAAACTCAGACTTTACGTCGTCTTGCATTTCTCTTTCTTTTAATGTTCTCACTCTTTTAATGTTCTCATATTCTTTGTACGATTTCAATCTTCGTTTCAATATTTTATGGCATCATGCCCCAATTCAATGTTAGTTAAGCGAACGACTCGAAGGTCCCGAACATTCCGAAACACCATGCCATATTCGACAGTTCCATCACATTCATGCCACAACTGTTCTCTTTGCAACGAAGCCATCTTTTATGATTCTTGTGCACGTACACACGCTTTGACACAATTATTCTCTATTCTTCGAGTCACGCCTCGATACCGTAATTCTATGTTCTTATGCCTTAGTGTTCAATATTCATGGCTCGTGCACTAGGGCACTTGCCTCGATAGACTTTCAATGTGCTAGCCTTTTAACTCGTGTGCGAGGGCACGAATGATTTGTGCGCTGAGGCACTCGTCGATACAATTATCCCATATTCTTATGGTTTGTGTACCGAGGCGCTCGCCATTACGGTGTTTCGATGTTCAATAGCGACTCGTGCATTTGATGCATGTTTTATTTCAATTGTTCTATCTAGTGTTCGACACGTGCTACGTTCATCTCTTGATCGAGCCACGCCCGTGGTCCCGATAGGTTAGCTTAGCATACAATGGTACATTTTACTTAGGCATAAAGCAGTAGGAAAGAAGGGTCAAAGTCCTCCCACCTTAAGCCGATACGTCTTGTCGTTTCGTCGAGCCGATGCGGCTCGATTTCATAACTTCGTTGCACGACCAATTCTTCTGACTTAGCCATTCGATGCACTTCGTGCTTCATTGAATTATTCGACTGATTTGGCTTACCGTGCCTATGCCTCAGTCCATCGCGAGACGATGCTTTGGTTTTGCGAACACCATTACAAATAAGGCAAAATGACGACCTCTTATATTTCAGCGTAAAAGAATAGCCTACATACGAAACCAATTAAAATCAATATTCATTCGACTCGGACTTGTGCGTTGCATCAATTCAATTTTTAGAATTTTTAAACCAACTCAATGCTTTCTCTCGGGCCAACTTAATACTTGCATCGATTTTACTCGATGCATTCCTTGGGTCAATGTAACTCTTTATATTGATTCGCATTGATACATATCTCGGGTCAATGCAACTCTTCAAGTCAACGACTCTACATAATGCACCGTACGGAGCATGACATTATACACATACCAGCAGCTGTGGCTCAGGGTTCAGCTCTTCACTAATCAACATCTATCTATTTGATGGTCCATGGGCCATTCACATGATTAGCCGCTCTGACTCTCACTACTAAAATTTGCTCAATTGGCGACATAAATTTAGCGACGTTCGATTAACGTCGCTAAATTATGTTCATTAGCGACGTTTTATTGAAACGTCGCTAATAGTCACTACTAGCGATGAAATAAGCGACGTAACAACGACGTATATTAATTACATGAGCTAGTCGTCGCAAAACGTCGCTCTGACGTCGCTAATAGCGACTAATTTAGCGACGGTAGTATTAGCGTCGCTAAATTCTAATTACATTCTCCCCCAACGATTCATTTTTCCCCATTTTACTCTCCTCACTCTCTCTCCTCCCCCCCTCCGGCGCTCTCTCTCTCTTTCCGGCGCTCTCACTCTCTCCGACGACTCTCACTCTCTCCGGCGACTCTTCTCCCTCTCCGGTGACTCTCACTCTCTCCACAGGGTAGTTCCACCGGGAGTTCCAGTCATCCATCTCCTCTGTATATTGATCTGGCTGTCGCGGATCCTACTTATTCGCGCTGGCTGAGGGAGTTCTATCTGCCCCAGCATAGACGACAGTAGATACATATATTGACTGGATTTGTTTTGATGGATATATCTCATCTGGATATTGTGATGGATATTTATTTTGATGGATATATCTCCTTTTGGATATTGTGATGGATATTTGTTTTCTTGTGTGTGAAGTATATTGTTATAGCTTGCTGTGTGATGCATATTGTGATGTATATTTGTTTGTGTGATGTGTGATGCATATTGTGATGTTCCGAGAGGCTTGAGGAGACGATCAATTATTTTTGGTCTATTCTGGATTGTATTGTGCGGGCTGGTGTTGAGTGTTCCACCGAAGGGGTCGACGAACCCAGGGATTAGATTCTGTATTTTGGATTGTACATTTTCATTCTGGATTCTTTTTTTAATTTTTTTTTCTTCAATTTAGAGACATTTTTAGCGACTTTTATATTTGTCGCTAACATTTAGCGATAAATATAAAGGTCGCTAAAAATGTTGCTAAATTGTTGACGTGGCAAACAATCGGATGCCACCACATCGTCGCAAGAACGTCGCTAATGTGTCGCTAATCGGCGACCACTTGAAAACGTCGTAAATAACGTCGCAAATTAGCGATGTTATAAACGTCGCCAACTAACGTCGCCCTAGCGACGTTTTGCGACGTTTTCTCGATTAGCGATATATTTTTTTCGTCGTTTATTAAACGTCGCTGAAAACGTCGCTAATTTAGTTTAGCGACGTTTTGGCCGAGTTTAGCGACGTTTTGGAACGTCGCTAATCTGACAAATTTTTGTAGTGTCTTTGGTTCAGCTCGTCGCTAATGGATATAGATATTGACATCTCATATACGCGATATCTTACTTACCCAGGGTGCCTAATCTCTCCTAGGCCGAGTGGTTCCCAGTGCCCCTAAAATTCATCCGAGAGACAATTTAATGACCTTGTGCACAAGTTGTCTGAGACCAATGTATAAATACAACTTCTATCAGATAAATCTTAACAGAGTAACAGATAAACGACATGTTCCTTCATGCCTAAACATATATTCGACACGTTCTTTTTATGCCTTTCTTCTTTGTTTATCTTAGAGCTGAAGCTCCTACATATTTAATTTCCATTACAACATGTACAAGTCCGTCTGTATATGACTAACATTCATAATTTATTTAAAGGACATGCAGTCGTTCATCTTTTTGAAACATGATAACAGTTATGTACAAATTAAGCCTATCAATCTTTTTTTTTGACAATGCATTAAGCCTATCAATCTACCTTTGACAATATACGACTTCAGAACATGAAAGCATTCACTAACTTTAGCAGGCAACATTTTACTTCTTAGCATGCAGATTATCTTTTTTCTTGTTTTAGCATATCAACATGTAAATTCTCTTATAAGCATACTGATTCGATGTACTAGCATTCTCAATGATTACCCTCTTGTTATTAACCAAAGCATTCATTCAAAAATACATATTTATATTAGGCATGAAAGAATCAGAAAGTGAGTTTTCGTCCACTCACCCATATCAATCGTCTTCTGTTCCAGAGCCAACAATTCGATCTCTATGTCTATCTAGTGCATTCGTGGAGCGAAAAACTACAAGAAGCACCATAATAACCATCCAATCTTCAAGAACCCTTGCCATCACCTTCAAACCCATTAAGGAGGGGTTAGCAAGTACGCAAAAGAAGAATATTAGGATCTTGGACAAGGAGGAGCAACCACAACTCTTCTAGTGAAGGATTTCAGTTTTTTTTTTTTACCATTTTCCTTCTCAAATCCCATGTTAGTAAATCTGTAGAAAATCAGAGATTCATATATTAAAATTTATATTTTGATCTTTTTTATTCCATATTTTTATCTATAAAGTTTGCATGTTGGGGGGGTTGAAAAATCGTGTTACGATATAACTAGTTTTGAGCACCCTAGATGCAAAATTTTAGAAAATTGTTAGAATTTATCAAAACTGAATTTAATATAGATTTATTTCTGTAAAATATGATCTTTAAAAATATTTCATGATTTTATTACCTTAAATGTGAACAAAAAAATAGGTGTCAATATACTAGCTTTTCGAGTAAGTTGCTGATATGGAATAGCTAAAATTTAGGAGTTGATTTGACAAATGAATATGAGTTTACTTTTCTGAGAAATAATCAGTATTAATTAGGTTTTAAAATTTTGTTTCATGTATTTAAGTCACATTGAAAGTTTGGTGATATTCCTGACAAGTTTCGGGTAGACTAGTTGACACAGAGTCAACTAGCCATAAATTTTTTTCTTTGAATTCCAAATCTAATATTCATAGGTAATTCCATATAAATTATATTAAAATTATTATTTTATGATTTTAGATGATTTATATGTATGTCCTTGAAGTAGGGGCTTAACCTTGAATTTCGGAAGTCAAAACTACAAAACTAGGTCTAGAAATCCTACAAGCATGTAGACTTATCAATTAGGAAATCCATGTGTCCCATGTGTAACTATAATAATTCTTTTATTATGTGTGAACTTTTGGTAGGTTTTGATATTGCAAATTCAGCGGGGACTTGGACGACAGGCAAGTATACTTTGTCCTATGTACACTAATTTTACATCATGCTTTCCATTATTTCTGTCATACATGTTTCTTTTCTTATTATGTACCCATTGCCTTGACATGCTCTATTTTCATATTCTTACCATAGTACTTGCATGTCATTTACTTTCATATCGTTGTGTCAGTGCCTTGTTATGTACCATGACTTGTATCCCACTCTCGATCGTTAGTACGCACCGTACTGCGATAGAGACTTTATATATGACTTGCTCTCAACTCTCGGTCGTTAGTACACACCGTGCTGCGATAGAGACTTTATATATGACTTGCTCTCCACTCTCGATCGTTAGTACACAACGTGCTGTGATATAGACTTATATATGACTTGTTCCCTAGTTCTTTGACATCGTTATTAGTACTTGGCTATTGATCAATCTCGGTCATTAGTAAGCACTGTGCTGCGATAGAGACTTTATATAGATAGTTACATGCACCATGTTGCTTTCTATAGGATAGTTATCTCGCGTCGCACTGCATTTTAACTGACATTTTCTTGTAGCCACGTCTAGTAGCACTACTCTTACTCTTGCGTCCTCACTTGCGTTTTACTTTGTATTATTTTATTACCTTTCCAGTGCATATTTATTTAATGTTATTTAGTGACATTTATATTATGTATCTTGTTATGTCCTCTGAGGACCTAGTAATCTCTTCGAGTTTTGCTGAACTGCTAGAAAAGAAGGGTAGTTGGTGATTGCATCTTCAAGATTTCAGGTATATTTTGGTTGAAATCTTCATTATATTTCTCCGGCATTACACTTATTTTCCATGGCTTTATTCTGCTGATATAACCCAATTTTGCAAGCTTTATTTTTCTTCAGGAGCTTTGTTCAAGATAATTGCATTAGATTCCGGTCCACTTTATTACATACTGTCTGTTCTTGTTACTTGTATGATACAGTATGTTAATGCTTGACCAATATTAGTATACTTGGATTATACAAGAGTTTATCTTCAGTGGATTGAGATATAGATAGATGTTATAAACATGAATCTTATTTTAATCAGCTTATACATATTCAAGTTTGGCTGGAGTCCACTTGATACGTAGCGGGCATGTACACACATTCTTAGTCCTACGTATTTTATGACTATGGCGTTACATAAGTCTTATGTATATCATCAACCATTTCATTTTAAAAAATTACGGAATAATATAATTTTAAACTTTTTCTTTTTTTCTTTCACATAACCGAATACTACTCTTATTTATTTTTCTTCCTCATAACCGAATACCCCCTCATTTAGTCTTATATATCGATAACAAATTATAATTAAATCAAATTAAATTTCTATAAATCTTAATTAAAAATATGTATAATAAATATTAATTTAAATTTAAATATTTAAATTATATTTTGATAATATTAGAAACAAAAAAAAATATTTTATGTGCAACACATGTGCTTTTACTAGTATATATAATACGGCTTGCAAACGGCTCAGAAATGAGTCATCCCAGCCGTATGTATGTCATCAACCATTTAAATATATTAAAAATTATAATAATAAGCTAACTAAATTACTACCTAAATACTCCACTAATTATTAAAAAATTAACGAAGTATTTAACAATCTAATATGAATTATTTTTAACTAAATAATTCTAACTCAATTGGTTAAGGTGGCAAGCATTTTTTTTGGTTGCTTGAGTTCTAAATTCCCAGGATTGTTGTTTTCTTATAATAAATTTTATATTTAATCTTTTTAACTTTTTTTTTGCACATGCACATTACTAGTATATATATTGTTCTAGCAAATGAGTCTAGCCTAGCGATTAAGACCGATGCACCCCCATGACGTTGCGGGTTCGAGCAACAGGGGTGCCATTTAATTTCCCTTTAGGTGAATTAAGTGGTGGGTAGGGGGTGGGTGTAGTGCAGGTACATGGTGCAGCTTCGGCTACTTGAGGCCTTCGGGCTAGGGATTGTATATATTGGCCTTCGGGCTGAATTGGTTCTAAGTCATTGTACTATGTTGTAGCCTCTCGGAGTGGCATGAATAAAATTTACCTTCTTCGGAAAAAAATATTGTTCTAGCTAAATTTCTTGATATTGCAGATATTTTGGCTACAAAATAAATTACAAAAATAAAAACAGTAATTTTCACCCAGAGCATCAAAATATTTTCAAATCTTAGCGAGTTCGAAAAATAGAAAAGAAAGCACAAGAATGCCCTTTCGAAGGGCATTTCACCTTTTTTTTTTTTGAAAATATGTAGATAACGGCCGTTAGCTGGGCTTGGCGAAAAATAAAATTATAGGAAGGGCATTTTCCTTCAGAAAAATGCCCTTCCTATGGACGTTTTCCTTTGGAAAAATTCCATTCCTATGGACGTTTTCCTCATTACTTTTTCAAAAATAAATTTTGTCATCACTCAAGCTTTGCAAATCAAGAACAGTTGGATCAACGAAAAGTTTTTCAAAATGGTTGGAAAAAGTAATTCAGTCACCTAGCAAATTCCAGGATAACAAGATCAATCAAATCAATTTAGAGGAAAATAAAAAATAGATGAAGCAGCAAAGCACACCCCAAATGCCCCAACAATCACAAGAGCTCATTCAAGGAGCATGACAAACCACAATATTCACTAAAACAACATACCAAAAAGAAGGGTATTGGAAAGCCTAGGAGTTGTAAGAAAAAAAAGTACATGAGGAAAGCGCCCTTCCTAAGGACATTTTCCTTTCTTATAATTTTATTCCGTGCCAAGCTAACGACCGTTATCTACATATTTTAAAAAGGTGAAACACCCTTTGAAAGGACGTTCTTATGCTTTCTTTGCTATTTTTCAAAAGTTTGTGCTCTGGCTGAGATATGAAAACATTTTTATGCTATGAGTGAAAATTTTCGAAATAAAAATAGACATTGTAGTATTTATTGTACCATTTATAGAAAAACAAATATTGGATTTGATATAAATATTGCAACAAATATTTGTGACTACATTTACAGCATTGCCAACAAAGTCCCTAAGACTAAGTTTAAGATGACTTGTATATATTGATCTTTGGGTTGGATTGGTTGTAAGCTTTCGGGCTGAGTTGTAACCTCTCGGAGTGGTCTGAATAAAATTGGTTTTTTCTAAGGGCACCACACTTTTTACTGGGGCTAGCCCAAAAAATGTTCAAAAAAATTATAAGTTTGCCATCCATTTTTTACTTGGGGCTAGCCCATTTTTTTCCAGCAAGTGGGACTGCGAACTTAGTGGCAGTCCTAGGACTGCAAGCAAGTTGGCTGTCCTAACATTATGTTAGGACTGTCAACTTAGTGACAGTCCTAACATTATGTTAGGACTGCCAACTTAGTGACAGTCCTAGGATTGCCAGCAAGTTGGCAGTCCTGACATATGTTAGAACTGCCAACAAGTTGGCAGTCCTCGGAGAGGGAGGTGGAGGATGCGGAGGGAGACGGAGGAAGGAGGCGGAGGAGGAAGAAGGAAAGGAGGCGGAGGAAGGAGGAGGAAGGAGGCGGAGGAGGAGGAAGGAAAGGAGGCGAAGGAGGAGGAAGGAGGCGGAGGAAGGTGGGAGGAATCACTCACCAGGCGGAGGAAGGAGGCGAAGGAAGGAGGCGGAGGCGGGTGGCGGCTGGTAGTGGTGGTGGTGCCGCCGCTGGAGGAAGGAGGAGGAGGAGGAGGAGGAGGAAAGAGAAGAGGGAAAATCATAATTTTTGGGCTAGTCCCAAGCAAATTGTGGGCAACCCCTTGCAAAATCTCCACCTGCTTGGGCTGTCCCCAAGTAAAAAATATGGTGCCCTTAGAAAAAACCATAAAATTTACCTTCTTCGATGGTATTACAGATATTTTGGATACAACACAAATTACAAAATAAAAATAGATATTGTAGTATTTATTGTACCATTTATAGAATAAACAAATATTGGATTAGATATAAATATTGTAACAAATATTTGTGACTACATTTACAGCATTGCTAACAAGTAACAAGGTCCCTAAGACTAGGTTTAAGAAATGTATGTTACATGTAAAAATAAAATAAAATAGTAACTAATTAAAAGATTATGTTGGGTACTTTTTCTTTTTCAATGATATTTTGAACGTATTTAATCACTCTAATTTCTTTTTGATGGTGAATCGCTCTAATTAATACTAAAAAAATTGTAAACAAAAAAAAGTAAATTATACTCCACTATATTGTTTTGTCACTATCAACCTTTCCTCCACCTATGTTTTTTCTCCGAATTTTTCGCAAGGAGTCGAAATGGGATAGGGAGCTAGTTATTATTTGGCTACGTGGCATTGTACAATCTTTATAGTCACTTAGAATAGATGCGACATGGTCATAATTTAGTGTCACGTACGTGCTGAACTAGTTATTATTTGATTATATATATCTATATATAGGGGTGAGCAAACGGTCGGTTCGGCTGGACCGAACCGCCAGGTTTATAAACCAAAAAAAATCGAACCGTCCACATGTAAAATCGAACCGACCAGGTCCAAAACCGAATTCAACCGAACCTAAAATAAACGGGTCGGTTGATTCGGTTTTTCGGTTTGTGGGCCTTGGCTAAATGGGCCGGGCTTCGATATATTTAAAAGTAAAAAAAAATCTTGCTGAATTTTACAGGAAGATAACCTGTAAGCAAATACAGACATCAGACTATGTTTGATGCAAATATAACATGAATTATATCCAAAATGCTAATATAACCAAATATTTTAACCTGTAAACTAATATAACCAACTATGAAACCCATCAGAGATGCAAAAATATATACAAAACAGAACAGAACATTCTTGCTGCACTTTACATAAATTCACATTCTTGCTGCACTTTACAGGTATATTCATGATTCAAAAATATATACAAAACAGAACAGAACATTCTTCCTGCAATTTACAGAACTCCCATCAAAGATCATTCACTTTCAGTATTTTAATTTAGCCCATCTCACTGCAAGTGTAAGAACAGAACACAACATTCATGATTCAACATATTCTCTGCACCAAAATAAAAAATAAGAAGAAAAGAGAATAACATATGGCTCAGTAAAAGGCCAATGACTACAACCAGTGCCAGGCCATGAAACAATATATAAACGAGAAACAAACTACCTCGCCAATGGCTGCAACCAGTGCCACGCCATTAGACTGCAGTCAGTAGTCACTGCAAGAGTTAAACAGAAGAGTTAAATATCCAGTAAAATCAGCAGTAAGACTAAGAAGTGAGTGCCAAAATATCACAAGAAGTAAGAACTCAAAAGTAAAAAGTCAGCAATAACCCAAATGTCCAGCAGTAACCCAAAAGTCCAGCAGTAAGAAGTTAGCAGTAAACTAAGCAGTAACCCAAATGTCCAGCAGTAACCCAAAAGTCCAGCAGTAAGAAGTCAGCAATAAACTAAGCAGTAACCCAAATGTCCAGCAGTAACCCAAAATGTCCAGATGTAACCCAAATGTCCAGCAGTGACAGTGAGCAGAGTTAAACATAGAAGATTGAGCTCTATCACAAGGAGTAGTACTAGTGCCACCAATATGTGAAGTATTTTTATTTTTGTACTCGTTGAACATAGATTACGCAACACTTTTAATCTTCTTTTTCATGGAATCACTCTTCTCCGTACCATAGAGTTGGTCAAGAGCATATTCCACATACTCCAACTTATGTCGTGGATCAAGAATTGGTGCAATAAATATAAGCATATTCATCTTCTCAATGTCCTCCAATACTTATCATATTTTTTCCTCATTTTGTCGGCCATGATAACTAAGTCAATGTCGTCACTCTCCTTTGAAGTGCAAAATAAAATATCAATAGTTGTGATTTCATCAAAAAAAATATTGCACGTGACATACAATGAACCGGAGATACGCAATGCTAGTTCATAGAAGTGTTCTAGGAAAGTGCACAATCTTCTTGCATTAAATTTCCAACTAGTTAGCAGTTTCTCCGTGCCCTTTGCATTTGATTGCAAGTTGAGTATTGATTGATTGGGATCATGATTTCTTGGATTCAACGGACACACATTTGAATGATTTTTGACATTGCTTGTACCATTTAGTTTGCTATGACAATGATATTATTTTTTATAGTGCTTGCAACTAGCCTTTGGACGACCATCCGCATCCACAAATCTGTTAAAATCTATCTAAAATGCAGTCCGTTTCATAGTTGGTTTTTTAGTAACTCGAAGCCTCGGGTTAGTAGTGGAAATTGGCTCATTGGTGGCTTGAGAACTAGTTGGTGGTTGAGGATGATCACCTTCTAGAGACATCTAAAATAATAATTTAAGATTTCAATATATGAATTACAAATAACAATTTTTAATAAAAAAGGGAAAATACGCACGTTGCATGAATATGAAGTTGTTGCCATTTGATTCGTGCTACCTAATAAACATCACATGATTAAGTGAGTAACCTAAGCTACCTAACCCTTACCCAACACTAATAGGCAAATAGAATTCTCAGTCAACATTCAACAAGAAGAAGCATGCAACATAATTATGCTACCATAAGCAACTTTTACAGTCAACAACAAGAAGTATTTAGTCCCAACAACAGTCATAAATAACAGTCACAAACAGTCCCAAAATAACAGTCACAAACAGTTCCAAAATAACAAGAATTCATGATTCAACGGTCACAATTATTAGCAATTTAACAATCTGAAAATAAATAGCTAGTATAAACACTTAATTCTCAATTCTGGCAGCAATTTTTTTTTTCTGGCAGCACCTGTTTGATTTCTATGCCTTTTTTAAGGCATTTTATTTGCACCAATTGGCAATTACTTTTTTTTGCAGCAATTTTTCATCTTGATCCTGCATATATGCATATTCCATAATGATAAAATGATTTAAAATTTTCAGAGGTTGGACTTACAGTAATATTCGAACTTTCGAGACAGCAAAAGCAAGTGCAAGATCAACTGAGCAGTGAGCAAGGCTTATCTTCCATAATTCATGCAACAATTAAAAAATTAATTAGGAAAAAATGAACTAAAAATGAATATTTAACAGCAAAACAAAATTTTTAACAACAAATATCTAACAACAAATGTTAGATCAACATTTAGGTTAGGAAATTTAACGGCAAATTTAAAAGAACTTAAAAAGGAGCTAAAAAATGAAAATATATGTAAAAAAATTACCTGAATAATTGATTCAGAGTTGATAGCCGCCCACTTCGACAGATCTAGGTTAAAATCTGTAGATCAGTGACCAGAATAAAATATTCCTCCGCAAGAAGAGATGATACTCGACAGATCTAGCATAAAACTCGACAGATCTAGGGTTTCCAAAGATAGATCTAGCATAAAACTCGACAGATTTAGGATTTCCAGGGAGAGGGAGAGCACGGGAGAGCGAGAGGGAGTCAAGAGTCAAGACTCAAGAGGCGGCTATGAGTGTGAGGGAGTCAGGAGAGGGAGCCAGGGAGGCAAGGAGAGGAGAGCTGACGAAGTGACGAGCGAGAGCAAGAAGGGGAAGAAAGGCGGCTGTGGGAGAGTGATCGTGAGAGGTGAGGGTGGAGAGAGAATGAATGTTAGGTTTTTTTTAGGGTTTTTTTATATACATATCAGTAAATGTCGATTTTTGGTTAACCGATTTATAAAAAATCCAAACCCGAACGCCGACCCGTTAACCGTTTACTTGATTCTCTGGAGCCGACCACCGACCCGTATAGTTTAAAATCGACCCGATTAGAAAAAACGGGTCGTTTCGGGTCGGTTTCGATTTTAAAACCGAAATTTGCTCACCCCTGTCTATATGTAAACATGATAAAATTATGAGAAAATTTGAGTGGCACCCCACTTTTTTTACGCTTATTTAAGGTGCACCCCACAAGTTTACATGAATGTATGACACCCCCCACTTTGGACGGTTTCTGTCTAAAACGAACGGTCAAATTTTTTTTTGACGAAAATGCCCTTGTCTCCTTTTGTGTGTTCCCCCTTCCCGTTACACGTGACTGCACCCCCCCCCCCCCCCCCCCGCCGTGCTCGGCCCCCCTCCACGGCGTCGCCGCACTCCCTCCCCCCCCCCCCGACCTCGCCGCACTCCCCCCCTCCCGGACCTCGCCGCACCCCCCTCCCTCGGCCATCACCACCACCACCATCACCAACATCATCACCATCATCATCACCACCACCACCATCAACCATCAACACCGCCCCCCCCCCCTCCCGCTCCGCCCCCTAGCAGCAGCAGCGCGGCAGATGCGTAGCAGACCACCCCATTTTTCAGCATATTGGTCCTTTCTGTCCTTTCTGAATGTGACTCCTCATCGTCACAGCTTGAACCAGGAGGAAATCTTGTAGCGAGGTACATGAAGGCATCACTGTGAAAAAAAAAATATCAAACTAGAAGAGCAACAAGATTCAGATCAACTGTTCCCATAACATCATATTGAGATCACCTCATGTTATAGCTAGTTTAGAAATTTCCAGCTTCACTTTGACAGATCATCTGAAACATTTTGAGTAAGAAAGACCACGACCACTGAGTCAACAACGGATCCTTTCCACTTCGACAAACGTCTATTCCGTACCCTAGCCCCCCCCCCCCCCCCCCCCCCCCCGCTCTGCCCCATAGCCCCCACCACCGCAGCGCTGCTGCCGCTGCCGCCGCTGCCGTGGAGGGGGGCCGAGCACGGCGGAGGGGGGGGGGGGGGGGGAGACGAATAGCTGACGCGGGGAAGAAGAGAACAGATAGGGGGGTATTTTCGTCAAAAAAAATTGGTCAACGGGGTTGACCGTTCGTTTTAGACAGAAATCGTCTAAAGTGGGGGATGTCATACATTCATGTAAACTTGTGGGGTGCACCTTAAATAAGCGTAAAAAAAGTGGGGTGCCACTCAAATTTCTCTAAAATTATTTACTCCACAAGTAACTTACGAAATATAAACATTTTTTTTTGTATAATATGGGCCAGCAGTAATAAAGTTTTTAATTTGGTCATGCATAAAATGATACAAAACTTACCTACTTATTCACTAAAAAAATTTAATAATAAAATGTTGACAATTGGTATGCAATTTTTATTTTTCAAATTAGTTTTCTTTCCTCCTTCCTGACAGGTGGAAATCTCAAGTCATGAGTGAGATTCCCGCAATCATTCAACATTTTTTTCTACATTATTCCATGCCCATTTTTTTCAAAGAGTAGATTTTTGTGGACAGTGCTTACCATGAACAATTAGGTCATGGATGGAATGTTCATCATATTAGGCACACACACAAAAAACAAAGAAAACCCATGTGGTAGTTGGTCTATGGGAGACCCATGCCTTATTTTGTGGCTTAAAGCATTGGGAATCCTTTCATTATTGGAAAAACGTTTCGGATGACATGTGATCTGTTGAGGGAAGTCCACTGATTAGGAGCACCTATCCACCCACCTCCTTCATTGCATTACCTCGTTAAAGTCATCTAAGACATCATTAATGGAAGATAATAACTTATTATATCTACTAGCGAAAATTTCGGATTGGATTGAGTCGGTTTCATGTCAAGGTGTAAGATGGACTCGACAGTCCAAAAAGTTGGATCGAACCAGCCCGAAAAAGATTAGGGTTGGGCTATGTCCAATTCTGACTTAGATCGAGCCCGCACAGTATCTAGATAGAATCGAGCTCTATTTATTAAATATCGGAGGACTGATAGACCCGATCTGAAATCTAATCCTAGTACTTTAGTCTCAAGGATTGATAGTCCTGGCCAATTTTGGCCATCAAAATGCACTGAATTGTAAACGAACTTTTGAAACGTCCTTTTCTTTTCATCTCACTTGGTCGGACGAAATGTTGATGTGCTAGAACAATGACTCTTAGACAAGCACAAAAAAATATTGATTGTCATTGATTTTTTTCCATCGTTTTTTTTTGGAAAAACTTTGAACACTCTCATAAAGCGGCTATAAAGAAGGAGCAACTCCTAAACATATTCAATTATGAACTGAACAATCGGTCCCTTGGCTACTACAGAGCAACCTTGCGCAACCCAACCTCGCCTGCCAACTATGCGTGCTAATCACGTACTAACTCGTGCAGCCAACCGCGTGGCTAGCCGTGCCACTACACACCAAAATACCCGCTTGGCTACATCAAGGCTACTAAAGTCGTCCATATATGCGAACGTGTGAATTACAAAGTAAGTCATCAAATACCACTCGCATCCACGAGTTTGGACTTCGAAGAATATTTCCAATGAATGTGATAAAAACAAATGTTGATTATAGGATCTGAACTTGGTCTAGCAGAAAAACATTCGAGTCCATTTTTGTTTTACCCACCAAATTTTTGGTGGATGTTCACCATTCCGCTCAAAGATTATCACGTATCATTTTTACCCAGCTTAAAACCACTTTAGGAGTGATTTTGGTGGGTGAATATCACTTACTAGTTGAGCTAACATACCACATATGTACAAGTCAAAAAATGATGAATCAATATCGAAATACACGATTATGAATTTGTCCCAAAATGAAACAGGAGTAATTCCAAACAACACTGAGCACTAGTGAGCACAAATGTGATCAATGGTGGACAATTCTAGGTCTCTTTAGAGCATAAAATAGTAGATGAAGCTCAAGAATGTCATCTTGAGGCCCAAATTTTTAATTAAAAAATATATAATTAGTTGGTTTGTATGAAAATAGTAAAAATAAATAAATTTTGATGTTTAATGAGATGACACATGTGCCATCCTTCTTTCTTTTTAAAAAAATAATATAAATCTAGAATATAGAAATTGAGGTTTCAAATTGAACATTTCTATTCTTCAAAATGAGTTTATTTTGAGGCCAAGCTACAACTCCCGCGTTGGGACGGGATCATCACGGGGTTTCAATGAGTCTTACTATTCTACATAATGGAATCCTACATTTTGAATCTATAATTTAAAAATTGGAATGGGCCTTACTATTGATTCTCTTACCTTATTAATCTTTAATGGCTTTTCACTGGGGTTATATTCATTTATTACCTCCTCCTATTTTTGTGCTTTGTGATCTCAATATTATTCTAGTAATAGTATTTTTTTTAAAAACGTGGGCTCCCACTGATTAAAGAAGTTATTTTTTTTTTAAAAAATAGTAAAATTTATATTTTTATAGGAAATAGAGCATGTTTGATATACAACAACAAGACAACAAATCCGCTCCAGTAGTATTTATGCATTTGAAATCCATCAATAAGTCTATATATTTGTCATAACAAATGTTATCTTCCATAGCACTTTCATGTTTTTTAAATTTATAGAAGTGTTAGGTTTGGTTGCTTAAGATATGGTTATAGCCTATAATTGGGCCTCATTCCCTAACAAATCCGATTAAAAAGCCCATCACATTAGAGCCTTTTTATAAAAAAGTTGACCAAAACTAGCATGGCCTGGAGAACACTTCAAGATCCATCACATAGTTCTTTTAACATGGTTGGTGCTTTGGCTTTTAAATTTTGTAGGCAACACACAATTAAATAGCCAAGTCAAAGTTCAAACATTGCCCGGTACTCAAATTTTTACCTAAAATTTCATACACAACATTTATGTTTAGTACGATTGTACGTACAACACAAAATTTGGACAAATTGTCAAAAGAGAACCAAAACAGCCGTTTGTTGAACAATTTTCTCGAAACCAAACAATTAATAAAAATGTCCATTAGTTGAACATTTATTTGGCAAAAGTATCCAACCAATGGACAATTTTCTGACAATTTTTTTAATTTTTCACACACACACACACATAGATAGATATATTTTTACACACACACATACACACACACACACACACACACACACATATATATATATATATATATATATATATATATATATATATATATATATATATATATGACCACTAACCTAGTGGTTAAGAGAGATGCATGCGACCCAAGTGGTCGGAGTTCGAGCCCCAGTGGAGGCGAGTTCGCCATAATTTATAGGGGTGCAACTTGGGCGGGCTAAACCTGAGCCTGATCGGGTAAACTCGTTAATGAATTGGGTTAGGGTTGAAGATACTCGGATTTGGGTTCAAATATTTGAACCCGATCATAAATTGGGTTGGACTCGGGTTCATATGCCAGGTCACCCGAAGATCCTGAAACCCGACTTATATTGTAAGAAATAATAAAGCCTTGTTCTCATTGCTAGGGTTTGGTACAATATATATAGTGTCTACATTTGGGCTTATGGGTATGGGCCATATTTACATTACAAATATAATCTAACACCCCCCCCCCCCCCCCCAAGTTGGAGCATGCAAGTCACAAATGTCCAACTTGGAAAGGAAAGAATCAAACACTTGCTTTCCAAGGGGCTTAGTGAAGATGTCAGCCAGTTGAGAAGAAGTAGGGACATTCAAGGTTATTACGGTGTCATCTCTAATACATCGCGAACAAAAAACAAATCCACCTCAATATGCTTACTGCGCTCATAAAATACTAGGTTCTGAGCCAGGTGCAGTGCTGACTGACTGTCACAATACACCGACATAACAGACTCCTGGCGAACGCCCAAACACACCAATAACTCCTTCAACCATTTCAACTCACAAACAAGCGCAGCAAGAGATCGGTATTCAGCTTCAGCGGAAGATCGGGAAACAGTTGATTGCTTTTTGGTCTTCCAAGAAATAGGAGACCCCCCCCCCCCCCCAGAAACACCAACCAGCCTGTAACAGAGCGACGAGTCAAGGGACAACTTGCCCAGTCGGAGTCACACCAACCAGAAAGACGGAGATCACAATCAGCTTTCAAAAGAATACCCTGTCCTGGTGCATTTTTGAGATATCTGACAACTCTCAAAGCAGCATGCTAATGATCTTGTCGAGGCTCCTGTAAGAATTGAGACAAGATATGCACATCATAGGCCAAGTCAAGACGAGTAAATGATAGATAAATCAACCTCCCAACAAGCCTCCGATAAGTCTCTGCATCCGTCATCCTTGGACTAGTCAATTCTGCCAGCTTGTGATTGGGCTCCATGGAAAAACCAGCAGGGCGAGACCCCAACAAACCGCATTCTGAAATGATGTCCAAAGCATACTTCCTTTGACACAAGAAAATTCCTTCCGCACTCCGAGCCACCTCTATGCCAAGAAAGTACTTCAACACACCAAGGTCCTTCATGTGAAAGCAAGAACTAAGGTACTTTTTGAAAGCATCTAAAGCACCTGTGTCATTACCAGACACAATCATATCATCCACATAGATCAAAACATGCAACTCTACCTTCCCCTTAAAAAAAGAGAAAAGGGAATAATCGGAATGTGATTGAATAAATCCATAAGATATCAGAGAAGCAGTAAGCTTAGCGAACCAACAACGTGGTGCCTGTTTCAATCCATATAGAGACTTACGCAGGCGACACACTTTGTTGGGTTCACTATGCGAAAAACCTGGCGGCAACTTCATATATACTTCTTCTGTCAGATCTCCATGAAGAAAAGCATTGTGCACATCCGTCTGGTGCAAAGTCCAGCCTTTCATAGCTGCAAAAGCCAAGAACGCCCGAACTGTAGGCATCTTAGCTACCGGGGTAAATGTTTCTGAATAGTCGATCCCCTCAACCTGATAATTACCAAACACAACCAGCCGTGCCTTTAAGCGCTCAACACTGCCGTCGGATTTGTACTTTATTTTGTATATACCCATCTACTTTCCAATGCTTTCTTCCCATGAGGCAAATCGACAAGACTTTATGTCCCATTATCTTCCAGAGCCTGTATTTCAGTTTGTATAGCTGCGCGCCAGCCTGAATCTCGTGAGGCCTGGCGATATGAAGTAGGCTCAACACCGGCAGTGATAGCTGCAAGAAAATCTCTGTGTCCAGCAGTAAATATGTCATAACTTAGAAATTATGTTAGAGGATACGAAGTACCTGAGGAAGTGACGGGAACAGATGAACTGTGGTGAAGGGGGGGACTTTTACTTCGAACAACATTCGTCACAAAATCCTGTAATCGCACTGGCTGTGATTTCTTTCTCATTCCTCTTTCCAATACTACCTCATCGGGCACCTCTGGCAACACTGTATCCCCGGTATCATTAGTAGTATCCGCATCACCCCCATCGGACTCTCCTGTCAATACTTCTGCATCTACCTGTGCATCATTGCCACTCGGTGCTGAGCCACCAGCAACCACTCCGACCTCGACAACCGTAGCCGGCACCATCCCAAAAGCCTCTATATCGTCTCCCGACATCTCAACAGATGTATGGCGTGTCGCAGAAGACATCTCGCTAGCAGAGACACACCCAGGAAATTCTTTTTCATAAAAAGTAACATCACGGGACACAAAAAATTTACCAGTCTCTAAATCATACAGTTTCCATCCCTTTTTATCAAGTGGATACCCAACAAAGATACATTTTATGCTCCTGCTAGCAAATTTATCATGTCGGGATTTCAAGTCATACGCATAGCACAGACAACCAAAGATACGTAGATGATCATACGAAGGAGTCGAACCATATAAAACTTCATAATGAGACTTAAAATGCAAGATACTAGAAGGGGTTCTATTTTTTAAATAACATGCACCCAGAACACATTCCCCCCAAAAATCCACAGAAAGAGAACCCTGAAATCTCAATGCCCTGGCTACATTTAAAATATGTCGATGTTTTCTTTTCACCCTTCCATTCTGTTGTGGTGTCCCAACACAGGATGTTTGGAATAATATACCTTGAGATGAAAAATAATCTTGTAAACAATTAAATTCAGTGCCATTGTCACTCCGCACCCGACGGATATCAGCCCCAAACTGATGCTTCACCATAGCAATGAATTTAAGAAACGCAGAATAAACAGCATACTTATCCGTTAATAAAACAACCCAAACAGCTCTAGAAAAATTATCCACCAAAGTCAAAAAATATCGTGCCCCATTAGATGACGGAACACTATACGGTCCCTACAGATCACAGTGGATAAGTTTAAAGCATCTCAAAGCACGACTACTACTATCAGGAAAGGCATCACGAGTCTGTTTAGCTTGATGACAAATATCACAACCCGTATGAGAAAACACACTACTACCAGAGAGAAAAGGTAAAGTCTGCATTACTTTATCTGAAGGATGCCCCAGTCTACTATGCCAAACCTCAGAATCACTCTCTTTGCATGCCAGGATCACCGAAGCCAAAGAAGCTGTAATCTCCCCCAAGAAGTAAAGTCCACCCCTTTGTTCACCTGCTCCAATCACCATCCTCGTACTTCGGTCCTGAAGAAAACACAAATCAGGAGTAAATAACATATCACAATTTCTGGCACCAATCAATTGTGAGACAGAGATCAAATTGCAAGTCAATGTCGGAACGTAAAGAACATCCGTCAACACCAATGAAGCAGTCAAGAGTACTTTGCCTCTCAGAACAGCCTCAATAGTGCTCCCATCAGGCAAAATTACTGGACAGACAGGGCCCTCAAAGCAATCAACTAAACAGTCACGAGAGCCTGTCGCATGAAGAGTAGCCCCAGTATCGAATATCCAATGGACAGAAGAATTCTTATCCATCAGACGGACAGAGTTTGAGGAACCAGGTTTGGAAGGATTGTCGTTACCCAGCAAGCTCATCAGTTTCTGCCATTGTTCACCTGAGAGTGGCGAATGATACCCTCCATGCATCATTTCTGCCGAACTCCCAGCAAGACCAGCAGGGACACCATGACCAGCAGCGGCGACATGATGAATAACCCCTGTGCCACCAGTACCGTGTCCCCCATCACGTCGCTGCTGTGGTATCGGGCCTCTGCCACCGCCAGCACCACGTCCGCCCTCACGCCGAGAACGAGTCTCCCACCACTCTGGATAGCCAATCTTGGTAAAGCAAGTGGTAACATCATGATCTATTTTCTTGCAATGAGTACATATCATACCTGATTTGTCCCTGGAATCTGAGGTGCTACTATTAGAAGTAGTAGAAAGACGAGGTGAAGTCTTGATAGTCAGTGCCAACACCTCCTCAGCAGCGGATTGTACCTGAGATTTTCGTATATCCTCCTCCTCACGGACTGCCTGGTATGCCCGATCTAAACTTGTCTGAGGATCCTGAGCCAGACGATTAGATCGGATATGACCATACAACTCAGCATTCAAACCATACATGAAGTCCTGAAAGTGGTCTTCATCCCTCATAGCATGTAGCTTTGCAGCAAGTTCACCACAGGTACAAGTAGGCAATGGGAAATAAGTAGCTTGTTCATCCCATAAAGACTGCAAATTTCCAAAGTAGGTTTCCACAGACATCGAAGCCGTTTGTTGACACTCAGCCAAAGCCACCTTAATTTGTTGCTTTCGAGTGCCATTGCTAACAACAAATTTTTTCTCCAACAAGTTCCACAATGGATAAACCTCCTCAAAGTACGGCAAAGATTTCTTCAGAGACGGATCAATGGTATTAAGAACCCATTGAACCAATAGCGCTTGCACACATCTCCAATCAAGTAATTTACTAGCATCAGTAACATGTTTGATTTCAGTACCTTCCAGAAAGGTGATCTTTCGCCTAGAGATCAGGGAGAGACGTATCGATCGAGACCACTCAGCATAGTTCGGTCCACGGAAAATAATAGGAGCAATGATATTTTCTGGTTGATCAGCAGAACTCACAAAATATGGATCCTTCGGATTAGGATAATTTGGGTTGTGTGCACCGCCACCGCCAGTCGCGACGGAGTAGCTGGATGCAGCATCATCTGCCATTGCGAATGTCGGGTGTACAAAATTTTTGTACAACTCCGACGAATCGGCCGCTGATGGATGGGGTCGGCGGCGAATCGGACGCAATCAGGGGCGCCGAATCTGGCGCGTAGGGGCGAGCGGATGTCGGGTGTACAAAATTTTGTACAACTCCGACGAATCTGCCGCTGATGGACGGGGTCGATGGCGAATCGGCCGCGATCAGGGGCACCGGATATCCGGATATATATATATATATATATATATATATATATATATATATATATATATATATATATATATTATAACAGGTCTAAACCGGGAGCTCCTGCTTGTTGAGGTAGGCGAGGCGTTTGAGGGATACTTCCTGCTGCTTCGGAGGACTCAGAGTCAAAAAGGGTGGTGCAGGAGGCACTTAATGACGGCTGCGCTTGTTTAAGGCGCGAGCAGGCCGTGCAGGAGGCACTTAATGACGGCTGCAATTAATGAATCTGCTTCGGAGGACTTCAGAGGACTCAGGCCACCGGTTCAGGCGCGATCATGCCGCCGGTTTAAGGCTGGCTCGCGGATCAGGGTCGGCGCAGTCGCGGATCAGGGGCGGGGCAGTCGCGGTTCAGGCGCGGATCAGGGTCGGCGCGCGGATCATGGTCGGCACAGTCGAAGCCGGGAGGGAGATGAAGAGACTGGCGACTAGGGTTTTTCGGGAGGCTCTGATACCATGTAAGAAATAATAAAGCCTTGTTCTCATTGCTAGGGTTTGGTACAATATATATAGTGTCTACATTTGGGCTTATGGGTATGGGCCATATTTACATTACAAATATAATCTAACATATATATATATATATATATATATATATATATATATATATATATATATATATATATATATATATATATATATACTATATAATAGGAAAACTTAGATGGTGAAACTTTTGAATTCCGAAAATACCCTTACATACTTATACTAATTAAAAATAGTTCATTAATTTTAATAAGGACAACTTAGTAATTAGGAAGACTATCCTTTGGTCTTCCTAAACTAATTAAAAAAATGTTAAAATACGTGCAAAGCACGTGCACACACACACACACACACACATATATATATATATATATATATATATATATATATATATATATATATATATATATATATATATATATATATATATATATATATATAGCGTCCCCGCTCCTCGAGGCCCCCTCCCAGCTGGGCTCCGGCCGGTGGTCGTCCGCCCTCGGTCGTCCCCCTCCCTTCTTCCCTGGCCCCTTCAGCCTTCTCAGCCGGCCGGGATCCCTCCGGGCGCCCTTCTCGCGAGGCGACGTTTGCCCGACGTACGGGGGACCTCCTCCCTTCCTTCCCCCTCCTCGGCGCAACCGTCGTCCTCGGCGTCGGAGGCGACGCCGCGCTCGGGTCTTTCGGCCAACCCCGGCCCCGTCACTCCTTGGCCCTCCGCCTGTCCCCATCGGCGTCCTGCGCTCTGCGCGGCCTGCTAACGGTCCGCAGCGCCTTCCCGCTGCCTTTCCTTCCGTCGTGCCGCCCTCCCCCTGGGCTGCGGCTCCCCCCCCCGCCTCCGCCGCCCTGAGTCGCCCCTCCGGTTCTCCGGCTGCGCTCGGCTCGGTGCCCCCCTCCCTCTCCTTCGTCCCCGTCCGATCCTCCATCGGATCCGGTTCCGGCGGCCCCTCCGGTGGCAGTGCTCCCCGCCCAGCAAGTCGCCTTCCTCCCGCCGCCCCCTGGCCCTCTTTCCGCCCCGGCTGACAGCTTCCCCTCAGCCCCTGTTTCGCCTCCTCCCGCTTCGGGCCCGCCGGCACCACCCCCTATTCCGGCTCCCCTTCCCGCCGCCCTCTCCGCAGCGCTTCCCTCCCAGGCGGACCCCCTCGCCCCTCCTTCCGCTCCTCTCCCCGCCTCTGCCTCAGCTCCGTCTCCCTCTTCCTCGGACGGCGCTTACTGGCTAGATCCAGCCTCCTGCCGGTGGCATTGGGTCCCCGCCCATCCCCAGGCGGCGGCGGCCCTCCTCGCTCTGGGAGCGAGACGCTACCCCTAGCGCTCCCGTCGGCGGCGCTCCCGCCGCGGCGCCCAATCCTCCAGGATGATCCCTCCTCAGGCGGCCCCTTTCCTCCGTCTCAGCTGGCCCCCTCGGGCCTCGTGCGTGGACCATCCCCCCTCGGGAACCGCGCACGTCCGCCACGTGCCCCCTCCCCCCCGGGCCCCGTGCTCCCGGTGGCCTCCGCCTATCCCTCGGCGGGCCTCCGCCTATCCCTCCTCTCCGCGGCTCTCGCCGTCGCGTCCCTAGCCTCCTCTCGTGGATCCCCGCCATCCTCTCGACTTTGGCGCCCGGCCGCTTCCTCAGCCAACCCGGCTCGCTCTCTCGTGGCTGAGCCGCCCCCTCCAGCGTCTGGTCCCCTCGCGAGGCTCCCCGCCGCCCCCGGTGGATCTCCCGCGGCTCTTCCCGCCGAGTCGTCGCCCCCTCCCGTCGGTCTCGTCCGTCGCGGTCCCCGTCGTCGCCGATGGCTCTCTTTCGGCCGTCCCTCTCCGGCGGCGTGCTCCCGGCCAGAGCACGGGAGTCCCGTCTCCCCCCCCGGGACCTGTGCCAACTCGGGCCCCGCCCCTGAGCGCTTGGGTTCCGCGCCCACCCACTCCGGGGCGCTCGCATCCTTCGGCTTGCGTGAGACCTTGCCAGCTGTCCATCCAGCTGTCCTCCCGTTTCTTTTTTTTGGTTTGAATTTTGACCGGATTTTCCCGCCTGTGGGGCCCGGTTCTCAGTGTTTTTGTCTGTGTTTTTCTTTGGTCCGCTCTCAGTTTCAATATAGTTGCTTTCAATATATATATATATATATATATATATATATATATTTTATATATATATATATATATATATATATATATATATATATATATATATATATATATATATATAAAATATATATATATATATATATATATATATATATATATATATATATATATATATACTTCTTAAATAAAAAGTTTAAATCCTAAATTTATTCACCCAAACTCTTCAACTCCTTATCCTAAATCTTATTCCAGTTTGTATTTTGTAATGATCAAGATTTGATTGCTATTTAATTATGTGTTTAATATTACTTTTGGTTAAAATTGTTTCAGTTAGTATATTAGAGCCCGATAAATCCGATGGATCCGACCCAACCCGAGTTCAACCCGAGCCAAACCTGATCCTCCGAGCTTGGTCTTGGGCTTCATATGTTGAACCCGAGGTCGGGCCGGACTTGGGCTCGGGCTAGGCTTATGATTCATCGGGTTGGGCTCGGGTTGACCTCAAGTCCGACCCAACCCGCCCGAGTTGCACCCCTAATAATTTATATATAAAAAAGCTCATGTCGGCGCTAGGGTTCCCGCTAGAGGCGGGCGACCCCGGTCCTGAAGCCACGGCAGGGGAGAGACGTTCTCAGGATGATCGCGATCGTGATCTAAACGATGGTTTCACAAGGGAATCGGCGGGGGGGCTGGAGGACGACGATCAAAACATTTGGTACATCGTGAAAGAGAGAAGGGGTCGATCTCCGGCTAGTCAACTGGGGGGCGCATGCAACGTCCCATCCCATGGATGAGAGCTACCATGGGCCAGTGTCAACGCCAATCAAGCCATGCGACGTCGGGCGGGACAACCGGGGAGAGGCCTGTTGGCTCTAAACTTCTGGATGTGACAAGGAGAAGGCAATGACAGAAAGAATGAGGAGAGGAAACTTTTCGTTGTGATTATTATTCATGCAAATGAGGCCTTTAAATAGGCAAACAAAACTTAAACATGTGGACAACAAAAGAACGTGGAGTAAAAGACTCCTGGCCACACACATGTCCTAGGGACTAGCAACAAATCCTAAAGACTAGGTAAACTAAGGACACCTATCTAGATTATTAACTGATATTCTCCTCCTTAATCTAGATTTGGTCAAGGTTGACAACTCCAAGCTCTTCCTCGGTACCAAGCTTCGGAGCATTCCTCCCGCATCCGGGTGGGAAATCCCGAACCACTGTTGCCCTTCTCTTCTTCTTCGAAATCGATGCAAGAGACTCCATCGCGAACTTCTCCTGCTGTTTTGATTCAACCAAATGAGCTTCGATTGGCTCAATCTTTTTCTTCCACTCCTGAGCTTGCTTGACTGCGTCCAACTCTGCCCTCTTTGCGTCGTCTACTTCGGCACTGAGCTTTTCGACCAACATTTTCATAACAGCTAGCTTATCCTCTGCTGCCTTTGCTGTCTCGAGCTCCTGCTTCAAAGCCTCAACCTTGAAATCTAACTTGAGCAAGCACTCGGCGCATTCTTTGCCAAGTTTTTCTGATTCAGCCTCCTTGGCTTGCAATTTTGCGGCACACCCTCTGTGTACTTGCTCCAGGAATTGGAGCCTTTGCTGCAAGTTCTTCAGCTCCCGATTCTCCTCTTCGAGGTGCGCATTCCTTGACGCGATACTCGACCTGGTTTCCTCGAACTCCGAGACGACATTCTTGTACAACACCTTCGACTCGGAGACCTGGGCCTCAAGCGCCTTCGTCCTTCCCTCCTCGTGGGCCAGGGCCTGGCTGCACATTTCCAGCCGCGAGCGGAGGTCTTCCGCGATCCTGGTCTCCGAGTCTAGCCTTGCCTGCAGTGAGGACATCCCGTCGACCAGGTCCGAATGTTCCGTCTCCCACTCCCTCTCGCGCCTTCTGAGCCTCTCCTTGGCCCTGTCGTAGGCCTCCTCGAGGTGCCGGAACTGCTCGTTCCTCTATTTGAGCCGCTCCTCGAGCTCCTCCTTCTCGCGCACAGACTCGGCCAGTATCTCGTCCCGCCGCGACAGCTCCTCGTGCGCATGGACTTCTTGGAGCCTCGTCTCGTCGTGGTCCTTCTGCTCCCCAAGCTTTATCATGGCGCGCTTCTCATTGAGCATCACCTGCTTGATTGACTTGGCGTGGGTGTCGTGCGTCTCGGCGATCGTGCACACCTGCGCCAGTAGAAGCGCCGGTTCGTCGTCTTGCGTCATATAGGCCCGCTCATCGCGTTTTGGCTTGCGACAGTCTTCTGCCCAGTGGCCATAGATGCCACAATTTTGGCACTTTTCCGTGTCATCAAGCTTAGGATTGCGGCAGTCTTCTGCCCAGTGGCCGTAGATGCCACAATTGTGACACCGCCCCTTGCCTGGCGAGTTTCCACGCCCACCGGAACGTCCGCCGCGCCTACGTCCTGTGCCGCCAGACAATCGTTCGTCTAGCTCGTGACGTCTTTGGCGCGCCTTCCACTCCTCTTCAGTAAGGAGCAGACGTCCACCATCTCCATCGTTGTCGCTCTCGCCTCGACCACGTATGCGTTCTTCGTACGCTTTGAGGCGGCCGATCGCTTCCTCGATCGGCATAGTCTCCACATCAGCAAACTGCTCGATCACCGCAACGACCTGCAGGTACTTGTCTGGGACGGAGACGAGCAGCTTCTTGACGATGACGACGTCCTCCATATCGTCTCCCAATCCACGAATCTTGTTTGCGAGGGTCGTCAATTTCTCCGTAAACTCATCGATGGAGTCTGTCTCCTTCATACGGAGAGCCTCGAACTCACTCTTTAAGGTTTGAATCCTTGCCTTCTTCACCCGATCAGCGCCTAGGTACCTTGTCTTCAGGCTTTCCCAAGCTTCCTTAGCCGTTTTGTGCTTGGCCAGCTGGAGTAGGATCTCCTCGGGGACAGCTTGAAAAATGCACGCCAACGCCATCTTGTCTTTCTTCTTTTCTACGACCACCCCGGCCGCGGGTTCAATGGCTTCCCAAACGCCTTGAGCCTCCATGAAGACCTCCATCTTGATCGCCCAAGTGGAGTAGTTGCAAGACGTCAGCATCGGGTAGTGCAAAGTGATGCTTCCCTCCTTTGTTGTTGGCGCCGACGAATGCTCCACGACTGCCATCTTGTCGAGCCGAAGGTACTTTGGCATACACCCGGGGCTCTGATACCAAATGTTGGCTCTAAACTTCTGGATGTGACAAGGAGAAGGCAATGACAGAAAGAATGAGGAGAGGAAACTTTTTGTTGTGATTATTATTCATGCAAATGAGGCCTTTAAATAGGCAAACAAAACTTAAACATGTGGACAACAAAAGAACGTGGAGTAAAAGACTCCTGGCCACACACATGTCCTAGGGACTAGCAACAAATCCTAAAGACTAGGTAAACTAAGGACACCTATCTAGATTATTAACTGATAAGGCCAAGTGGTGTGAAGTCTACATGGAGCGTGAGGAGGAAGCCAGGCGGTCTGGGAGAGCTGGCCCCTCCACTGGTTCCCAATGTGCGATTTTCGGCTGAGGAGATCAGGGAGCAACGCAAAAAACTTGTGTCATGGGTGGAGGTCTGCAGACCACCGTCGATGCATGAAGAAGTCGACTTACAGTACGTAGAGCCCAGCATCATCAATGGGAGGAAGGTCGTTGAAATAAATAATAAAGACATCCAAGAGACTATGGAGCAACAATAAAGACATCCAAGAGACTATGGAGTACTGGAAGAACACTCTCGTCCTATACATGATGGAAAACAGGCCGTTTTATGGTTAGCTACGTGCGTACGCTCATAGAGTCTGGAGACCGAAGGGAGAGATGAAAATTTTCTCCAGAGAGAATGAGTTTTATTTTATCAAATTTGGGTTGGTAGAAGACCTCGATCGGATCCTGGATAAGGCTACCGTGGTTATCCCCTGGAGTATCCCTTCCATCATGAAGATAGCTAATATCGTAGGAAAACCGATCCGAACCGATGTCCCCACAGCACGAAGATAAAGATTGGCATATGCACGAGTATTTGTGGAAATAAAGGCGACAGATACCCTTCCTAGGCGGATTGATCTTATGCTGCCAAATGGTGAGTGGTTGGCCCAAGACATCGAGTACGAGTGGGTTCCCCTTCATATGAGAAATGCATGTGTTTTGGCCACACCAAAAGCAACTGTCCGGATCCAACGGAGGTAGAGGATGTGCGTGGGGAACAGATAAAAAAAAGCCAGTAAGAAGTTAACCCTGAAGAACAATGAACTCCCGCTAATGATACTATAAACCTGATGCCGATGGACCAAGATAAGAATAATACGATCCCGTTAGGAGGTAATGATGCATATAACCCTACGATTTTGGAAAAGAGACAAGGGCCGGATGGAGACTATACAGACGATGATAATAATTTGAGTCTTGCAGTAGTTGTGGCTGACGGTACTAGCGAAACTACTAGAAATAGTAATGGGGGTTGGGTCGGTCAGACAGTACGGGAGGAGAACATGAGTATGAAGTTGCTCAAACGCCCAGAGCTAGAAGAAGGCTTGCTGCTGATTTTGTAGGTAATGAGACTGAAGTAGTTAATGAAGGAAGCAAGGATACGGCTCTAACCAAAGTAAATCCAAGATGGAGGCTATTGATGGCCGCTAATTCAAGTATGGCTAGTAAAGACAATGAGCTAGAGCCTTAGGAGCATGATTACGTTGGCCTCCCGACCTGTCCTAGGGAGAGTGAGATGAGCGATTCAGACACTCTTCAGCAATTATAAATGTCAATTATTACTTGGAATGTCTGCGGTACGAATTCCATCGGTAAGTGGAGAGAGATTCTTAACATGATGAAGATGAATAAATGCACTATTGCATCCATATTGGGGAGAAAAGTGAAATCGAAGGCCAAATTACAAAGGCGTGTCCCCCATCAGTGGGAGTCTAGCCACAATCTAATTTTGAGCGGTGACTTCAATGCCATGTTAGCGGAGAGTAAGAAGCGGGGAGGAAGAAAGGTTCTGGCAAATATACTAGCGGACTTCCAAGACTGTCTTCTCAGATCGGGACTGTCTTGTTTAGCCAGAGTTGGCCATCTTTGGTCTTGGGATAATAGTTAGGTTACTAATCGAATTAGCTGCCAAATAGACATGACTGTGCAATAATAAATGGTTAGAGACGTTCCCTCAGTGTTGGGCTGAAGGGCTGCGTTGGGGAACAAGTGACCATTCTCCTATCCTCCTACGCATGATAGCGGAGCGTCACCCACACAGAAAACCATTTCGATACTGCAATACATGGCACTTGGAGGAGGGGTATCAAGAGGCGGTCATGGAAGGAATGTAAAGTCCTATTGATGGGAATGCACAGTTCAAGTTGGTAAAACAACATAAACTAATCAAATGGTCACTAAAGAGATGTAATAAGAGACGTCCTAAGTCTACTCTTGAGGACATGGAGGACGAGCTGTAGGGTATTCAGGTGAAGTTGCAGGCATCCTCTTCGGACGCTAACCTAACGGCCAAGGAGATAGAGCTACAAGAGGCAGTTCACCATCGCCGATTCCAAGATGAAGTGCAATTGCAACTACGTGCAAAACGCATGTGGCTCAAAGATGGTGACAGATGCTCGAAGTTCTTTTACGCTATTATCCGAGCATGACAACACATGAATACTCTGGGTCTGATCATTGGGGCAGATGGGAGCATTAGATCTGAAGCTAAAGACATCGTCGAGGAGGCAATCAATTACTTCAAGGTACTTTACAACCAAAAATCATATGTTACTAATTTCTCTGACATTATATGCAAGCGGATAGTAACAGATACGGGTAATGAGAAGCAGAGACAGGAGGTTACTATGGTTGAAATTGAGGGGACAATAAAAATGGCAGATCCTAACAAAACCCTATGACCAGATGGGTTCAATACGGGGTTCTTTAAGTAGCACCGGAATCAGTTGAAAGACCAGGTGTTTCGGGTTGTGGATGACTTCTTCAAGACTGGGTGACTACTAAAGGAACTTAATCACACATTCCTAATGCTTGTGCCGAAGAAGGAGGGTGCGACGGAATTTAGTGATTTTCGACCAATCTTGTATTGCAATTTTCTCTACAAAATTATTACGCATATCATGTGTGACCGAATGCAGGAGTTGATGCAAGATCTGATATCCCCAAATCAGGCAGCATTTATTAAAGGCCATTCCATCGCCGAAAATTGTCTACTTGTCCATGAAATGATTCGGGACTTTAACAAACCAGGAGAGAGGAAAGGGTGCATTAAGCTGGATATGAGAAAGACCTATGATATGGTTAACAGGGGATTTGCTTGCAAAATACTTCGCAGTATGGATTTTGCAGATTGGTTGGTGGACAGGGTTAAAGAATGTATTACTACCCCGACTTTCTCGATACTGGTTCAGGGTCAACCCTATGGCTTCTTCGGGAGTAATCGCGGATTATGTTAGGGAGACCCTCTTTCCCCGTATTTGTTTTCCATCGTCATAGAATATTATACCTGATTAATGGATATTGCGGTTCATAGGGGGCCAAATAACGACTCTCTATAATTGGGTGATTCCAGTTGTAATATATGCAGATGACCTTTTGGTTTTCATCGAGCCTTCAGAGAGGACGATTGCAGCTCTGAATGGATTATTAGAAGAGTTCGATTACCTCTCTGGTCTTCAGCTGAACAGAGAGAAGAGTCAGATGTATTTCAATAAAACTTGTCATGAGAAGGAAGTTGTCTGCTCAGCTTCAAATAGAGGCCAGCCAGCTACCTGTGAGATATTTGGAGATTTCGCTCTCCATAACGTACGCTCGAGATGGTGACTGCCAAGGTCTAATACAATATGTGAAAACAAGGCTTGATGGGTGGCAGTCCCAACTTTTATCATTTGGGGAAAGATTAGAACTTGTTCGGTCGATCATAATGGCTATTAGTGCATACTGGCTTCAGGCGATATACCTCCCCGAGAAGACTATTAATAAAATTGAGAAGCTTTGCGCCAATAACGATTAGAGAGGAGGACTTCACCTAATTGCTTGGGATGAGTTGTGTCATCCCACTAAGGAATGAGGAGCGGGGTTGCGCTCCTTGCATACTCTTCGAGAAATGGCAATGGTAAAACTGGTATGGAAATTCTTAGTAGGTAAGACTCTTTGGGCGAGATGGACACGTAGCAGATACGTACAAGATTCAAATTTCTGGGTGAAGAATGTTGACAATAACTATTCGGTTACATTCAAACATATTCTTCGAGCTAGACAAGTTCTGAAGGCTGGAATAAAGCGGGTGATACACAATGGGAAAGATACTAGTTTATGGTTGGACCCCTGGCTGGGGTAACGTAGCTTGGTCGACCGACTCGGTTGGCCAACTTATGAGCTGATTGGGAGCGGAGAGCCCCTCAGCGTCATCTTCCGGAATGGCCAATGGGCCTTGGACGTGCGGCCGATTACTCAGGGCTTTGCTGAAGAAATTAGAAGTGTGGAGCTCGGCCGAGAGGCTTTAGAGGATAGGTGGGCATGAATTACTTCAAGTACAGGTGATTTTGTGAGCAAGGAGGTATATAAACACTTACGTCCGCAATATTCGTGTGTGGAATGGGCTGATATCGTGTGGGTCAAGGGTGCAGCCGTCAAAATAAAACTTTATGCTTATAAAGCTATCCGAGATAGACTCCTTACTAGGGATAGACTTGTCAGATTTGGTATACAAGTGGAGAGTCCAGTGTGTGTACTGTGCGGGGGCGCAAATGAGTCGCGAGATCATCTCTTTTTCTAATGTCCTATGTCAAGCTTCATATGGAAACTCATGTGTTCGGAGTTGGGCATCATATTTGAAGGAGCAGGGCTTCAAGTCATTTTTGGGGGTATAACTACAGTGAAGGTTCAGGGTCAAGAGTTGTACAGTAAAGCGAGGATCCAGCTCTTATCTACAGTCTGGCATGTGTGGCGAGAACAAAATAGGAGGATATTTGATGAGGAAGCATTATCAGTCTCCGGTGTTATCAATAACCACTACAAGAAAGAAGGACGTTCTTGACGGTTTATTTCTTGACGGTCATGAAAAACCATCAAGAAAATGTGTAATCTTGGTGGTTTTAGCCTTACGTCAACAAATGACATATTTTATGTTAATTTAACAATTTTATAGCATAATAGTTGACGGTTTTAGATGATCCGTCAAGAAACATCATTTTATTTAGTGACGGTTCGACAATAACCGTCAACTGAAGTATGTACGAAAAAATTGCCGCGCACATTCCAGCTGCCATTCTCGCCATGGAGTGCACTCTCGAGGAAGGAAAGGCCTTCTCCGACTGCTGCTCCACTCTCCTCCTGGTTCAAAACCCTAACCCTCTCTCTTTCTTTTTCTTAGCTTATCTCCAGTTTTTGGGGCTTTTCTAGGGTTTTCTTTGATAAAGTTCGCACTAGCCTTCTCCCATCCAGTGAAGAACTTCCTTTAACAGAAAGCTTTCCAGGCCGCACTGGCCTCGTTGCGGTAGGAAATCCATCTTCCTTCATACGTGCCATGACATTGTGTTAATGTTTGTTGTAGTTTCACAGTGTTAACATCTCATTTTCATTTCAAATATAACACATCCTCTGAAGCAAGCACTTTATTATAAAATGTAATCTTGATTCTTGAAAGAGATTTAATTTTTCTAGATGGGTCCAACAACAATGCCTTTATCCAAATAATTTTGGGATTGTTCTAGATGGGTGCGATATAATAATATGGTTCATAGATACTTTACTTTAAGTAGACTTATTATTGGTATCAATAGTAGGATTTGAGGGCAATTTCTGTCTGCAAATCAATGATTATCATTATTTAAAATTAACAATGTTGATTAATCCTGTTTAAAAAATTGGGAATATGTAAAATAGATCATCACTATTTTGAATATTTCATGCAGATGCATCAAGATCATATGACACGAGTTCCACGGGAGTTTGTTAGAACTATTCATACTTTTGCTTTTGATATGTGTTATAATTCATTTGAAACTCATTTTATATGTGTTTACAGTTAATATTGCCTACTTGCATGTTAGTGCCGGGGCACAATTTTTCGATGGAAAACTGAGAATATGAAACAATTGTAAAAACAATGTTCCAACGCAACACTTCTAGGAAGGTTGCGTAAGTATAACGAAGATCTAAAAAGATATCGTTATGATATTACGAGAATCTAAAAAGATTTCGTAATCACAGCAGCGAAGAAGATGACAGGCGAAAGATGGAAGATGGCCTGCTGGGGTGAATGATCACCGTTGCTCAAAGCTTTATTCGCCTACACGAACAGCTTCCAGGAACCAGCAAGTTCGTCGGAGAACTTGGAACACTCCTGCTCTTCTGACTCCTCGGATGGGCACGAACTCCCGTGCAAAAGCAACGCTGGTGCGGCGCCTTTCCTCTCTCTCTCTCGAAGGCTACTGGAAGATCAGAACTGTGTTAAAGAACACGTCTGAAATCTTTGTTTACTTGTGTTAAAAAACATTTCGTAAACTTTCTGTGGTGGCTTCTCTTTTCTCTTCTGTCATGTACTCCGCCTTGAGAGAGAGAGGATGCCTTATATAGGCCCTGCAGCAACTGTTCGGTTGCCACAAAGTTAGGGACGTGGTAAAAATCACCCCGAACATGTAGCAACCGCCCAGAACATGCAAACGCACGTTCTGCTGCAAGTTGCGCCAACTGCGTACACCCCGCGCTCCTTGCACTCTGCGCGACAGAGCGCGCACTGAACTGCGCACACTGCGCGCACTGCACGCACTGCGCACACGGCGCACGCAGCGCAACCAGCGCTCCCGCGCAACCCGCGCAACTCAGCGCAACCCAGCGCAACCTGAGCACAACCTGGGCGCGCACCTGGGCAGCGCAACTGGGCTTGCGCAACTGGGTATGCGCACCTGAGCAGCGCAACTGGGCTTGCGCAATGTGGCAGCGCAAGTGGCTCGCGCAACGAGCGCAACTAAAGCGCACTATGCGCCTAGCGACGATGCTGACGTGCTAAGTGCAAAGTGCGCCAACAAAACGCTACATTACGCCTCATGAGCCCATGAGCCCGAGTCCGAGTCCGAGTCCGAGTCCGAGTTCGAGTCCGAGTCCGAGTCGCTAAGCCCCTACGGGACTTAGCTCTCATGGAAATAAATTTCCCAATAGCAAAAAGCATGAATGCTTTAATTGTTGATTTTAGCCTTTTTCCTATTAGAAAAATAATCCCACATGGCAAACCCATGTGCACCTCCACACCACATGTGCATCTCCAATAATAGCAAAGCTAATATATAGAGATACAACCTCATTGTATTTTCCGATGTGGGACTAAAGCTTTCTAAAGGAAAAACCAAAAACTCCAACAATCCCCCACATATCTCTATATATATGGGTATAAGTGTTCCCCACAGTAACTGTCCATCATGCATTAGGAGAGATGTCGCTGACGACTTGAATTTTCCTGCATGGGTCAAAAATCAAACTATAATACAAGAATGGACTAAGCTTTGAATTCTGCATCATAGTTGAAATTCTTTCCACTCACATAATGTAGTTACATGTGCTTCTGGCTACACATTAAAGGTCCTGTGCCAGCCTGGTTTCAGTGTATAATTTTGGGCGTCTACAAGTTTACCCTCAAGAGACGGCCTGATATCTCTTTGTCCATACACTATAGGTGAGTTCATTATAAAGAGACATGGCATAAAGCGCTTTGCGCTTCCCTTGCGGTGCTACGCCGCCATGACATGGCTTAAAGCCGAGGACTTACCCCGTACCGGGAACCTCATCGTAGTGTCATACTACTGTAGCATGAGGCAACCGCCTCTTTGTAGTGCTAAACTACCCAGCATGAAGCCTTAGGCTCCCTTGCGGTGTTACGCCGCAACGACATGGCTTGCAAGGCCGAGGCTTTATCCCTAACCGGGTACCTCATCGTGGTGTCGTGCCACTGTAACATGAGGAACTCCTCATCTTTGTAGTGCTGACTACACCCCTCTTTATTTTTAACATACAACATTAGGCTAACCGCCTATTTGCGGTGCTACGCCGCTGTGACTTGGCCTGCAAAGCCGAGGCTTTATCCTATTCCTGGGCAGCACCCCACATATAGGAACCTCATTGTGGAGTCACCCCACTGTAGCATGGAGTTTCACTCCTTGTAGTGCTGCTCTACCGTGCTTCCTGTAAAGCACACCAGGCATTCACTCTGCCTGAGAACTCATTAAGGCAATTAAGCCAACCTTCCCACAGGAACCGTTTTTCGCAGAAAACAACAGTAGACAACAGTGGTTATAGGTCCGTAACCTCTCCATGTCCAATAGAACATGTACCCACCGTTCCTGATATTCTTCCGATTAGTGGTCCTCCCTTGGACCAAAAGCTAGACGCCTAGTAGATAAATCTTTAAACTAATAGCATAAAACTTTATGGTAGGAATACAATAATACAATATCAGAATGCCTTCAAGCCCATTTTACAAGCTGTGTCATCGACCAGCTGGTGCTTGAGGCCCTTGGTGAACGGATCCGCCAGGTTCTCCTGACTCCGAACATCAATTACTGCAGTAACACCTCTCTTGATAAGATCGTGTACTGTCCTGTGCTTCAACCGCACAGTCCTCTTCTTCCCGTCGAAGAGGTCATTTGATGCCACCGTCGCAGTCGCCTGGTTGTCGTAGTATATCGGTATCGCCGGTATTTGCGCCCCAACCATTGGAAGATCATACATGAGCTTCCGAAGCCATTCTGCTTCCTCGGCTGCGGTATCAAGTGCAAAGAACTCAGATTCCATGGATGACCGCGAGAGCATAGTCTGCTTCTTCGACTTCCACGATATAGCAGCTCCATCCATTGTGAAAATGAATCCACCTGTGGATCTCTCGCTCTCCACCTCTGAGCACCAGCTGGCATCACTGAAGCCTTCCACTACCGGCGGATCTCCGCTGTAGTACAGTGCATATGTCTGAGTCTTCTTGAGATATCTCATAACCCGTTTCACAGCTTTCCAGTGTTCAGCACCTGGATTGCTCGTGAAACGACTCAGCATCCCCACGGCGAAAGCTATGTCAGGCCTTGTGGCATTAGTAGCATACATCAAACTTCCGATTACGCTTGCATACTCCAGCTGCCTGACGCTTTCCCCTGAATTAGGCTTCAGCTTCAGATCATACCTGTACGGCGTATCGATCCCTGGAAGATCCCGATACCCATAACGAGTGATCATTTTCTCAATATAATGAGACTGTGACAGCGCTAGTCCAGTGTCTGTCCGGATGATCATGATCCCTAAGATCACATCAGCTTCCCCCAAGTCCTTCATACTGAACTTGCTTGAGATGAATTTCTTTGTCTCCGTGACACAGCTAATATCCGTACCTAGGATAAGCATGTCGTCCACGTACAGACAAACGATCACACCTCTTCCATCAGCGAACTTCGTGTAAACACACTTGTCCGTATCGCTGACCATGTAGCATTTGACCTTATAACTTTATCAAATTTCTCATGCCACATCTTGGGAGCCTGTTTAAGACCGTACAAGGATTTCACCAACTTGCAGACTTTGTCCTCAAGATCCCTGATGACAAATCCCTCTGACTGTTGCATGTAAATCTCTTCGGTCAGCGCGCCATTTAGGAAAGCTGTATTCACATCCATCTGATATATCACCATCTTATGTATTGTTGCGAGAGCAATCAATATTCTGATGGTGGTCATCCGGGCTACTGGAGCATACGTGTCAAAATAGTCAATCCCCTGCTTCTGAGAAAACCCCTTGGCTACCAACCTAGCCTTGAACTTGTCAATAGTTCCATCTGCTTTCATCTTCTTCTTGAAGATCCATTTGCATCCGATGGGTTTCGCTCCTTCAGGAAGATCAACCAACACCCAAGTGTTATTTGAGGTGATGGAATCAATTTCATTGTCAATCGCCTCCTTCCAGAAAACTGCGTCTCTGGTCTTCATCGCCTCATCATAGGTAAGCGGATCTGCTTCCACATGATAGGTGACAAAGTCACTTCCGAAGTCCTTCGGCCTCCTCACTCGCTTCGTTGACGACTCAGCGAGATCTGGTTCAACCGTTGTTTCAACAACATCTTCTTGGACCACATCTTCATTGAAGACCTGTGCACCCTCATTGTTCTCCGGAACATCCGCAAGAACAATATTCTTGTGTCTTGCAAATTTGTCGTCGCGAGATTCAATGATATGATTTGACTCAATATCAAGAAATCTCCGAGCATCACTCTTCTCGGTATACTCCAAGAAGATCGTCTTAGTAGTCCTTGTCCCAAGCTTCTGAATCTTCAGATCTGGAAGCTTGACATATGCCAGACACCCCCACACTCGAATGACATTCAAGTTAGGTCTGACCTTGAACCAGAGTTCATGAGAAGTAACGTCTGAAGTTGCACGAGGCACTCTATTTAGAATAAAAGTGGCCGTCAATACAGCTTCTCCCCAGTAGCACTTAGGAAGACCAGCAGTCAACAACATAGAGTTAATCATTTCTGTTAACGTCCTGTTCTTCCTCTCTGCTACTCCGTTTGATTGAGGAGAGTACGGAGCCGTAGTCTCATTGACAATTCTATGTTCTTTGCAGAACGATGCGAATTCATGAGACCTGTACTCCCCACCTCGATCACTTCTTATCCTTTTGAGTTGTCCAGTCTGCCGCTCAGCTTTGGCTCTGAACTCCTTGAATTTCTCGAATGCTTCGTCTTTAGCCTTCAGCAAGTAGACGAACGCATACTTTGAGAAGTCATCGATGAAAGTTATGAAATACTTCATTCCGGCCTTTGTAGAGAACTGTTTGAAGTCATAGATATCAGAGTGTACCAACTCCAGAAGATCTGTACTTCGATTAATCCGAGGAAAGGGTTTCCTTGTGATCTTTGTTTGAGCACAAACTTCACATTTCTCTACCTTACCCCCACACTTGGAGATAAGTCCTAGACTAGACATTCTGTTTATTCGTTTACAATGAACATGTCCTAGCCTATTATGCCACAACTCAAGAGTATAAGCAGAATGAGTGATTTCATTAATCACATTAATTACATTGGACTGATTTACAAGCTGAATTTTGAACATTCCTTCGGTATAAAAAGTTTCCCGAAATATGTTCCCTTGATAGACATCACCATCTGGCCAGCATTGATGTCCATCCTGAGGCCTGCTTTGCAGAGTAGGCCTCCTGAGATCAGGTTCTTGGCGATAGCAGGTACGTGCTTCACGCCTTGAAGCGTCAGAGACTTCCCCGAAGTCAGCTTCAACACCACCGTCCCGATCCCGAGCACTTCAGCTTGTGCCTGGTTCGCCATCATAACCACTTCAGAAGTAGGTGTATAGGTGGTGAACCACTTCTTACTGGAGCAGACATGGCAGAAGGTTCCAGTGTCTACCCACCAGTCAGAGTCAGTCCTTACCGCATCAATCTGTGCAATCATAGCAACAATGTCAGTGATCATAGATATCTTACTAGGCTCTCCTTGCTCTGATTGCTTGGTCTTTGCTTTGCACTCATTCTTAAAGTGGCCCTTCTTGCCACACTTGAAGCAAGACATTTGAGACTTTGGCTTCTTTTTCTTGATAGAAGTTCCATTGACTTTTAGATTGTCAGGGTCCTTCTTCTTGCTGTGGGAAGCCGCCTGCTTTTCCCTTGGTTCCTTGGTATGAACCATATTGGCGTTAGCCAATTGCTTGGACAGTGCGCCCACCTTCAGTTGAGTCCGCATCTGGTCCTCAACATAGATTTCCTGCATGAGATCTTCAAGGGTGATCTCCAGCTTCTTCCTATGCATGTTTGCATAGAACTTGCTCCACCCAGCGGGGAGCTTTGAGACAATCCCTCCAACAACAAACTTGTCGGGGAGGGGCATCGCCTCGTCTTCCAGCTTCTGTCGCAGTTTCAGGAACTCCTTCACCTGCGGCAACATAGACTTTTCGTCCTCAAAGAACCACTTGTGATATTTTTCAACCACAAATATTTTACTGCGGTTCTTGTCTTCTTCGTAGAGTTTTTCTAGAGACTCCCATTCGTCTCTAGCGATATTCTTCTTAGAATAGGATTCTGCAAGGGAATCCTCCATAGCATTCAGGATAAGCAGCCTGCAAATGCTATTTTCTCTTCTCCACTTGGCCTGAAGTTTAGTAGCCGCAGAGATTGCGGCAGCAGACCCAGTATCTGGAACGGTAGGTTCCTCTTCAAGAAGCACGTGATTCACGTCTCTGAGTTGAAGTGTGAGAAAAACCTTCCTCTTCCAGACTTGGTAATGTTCTCCATCAAACTTTTCTAACTTGCAAAAGTCAGAATTGAAGAGTGAAACATTAACGTTTTCCATCGTAGCAATAAAGCTTTGAGATTGTTAGTGCCGGGGCACAATTTTTCGATGGAAAACTGAGAATATGAAACAATTGTAAAAACAATGTTCCAACGCAACACTTCTAGGAAGGTTGCGTAAGTATAACGAAGATCTAAAAAAATATCGTTATGATATTACGAGAATCTAAAAAGATTTCGTAATCACAGCAGCGAAGAAGATGACAGGCGAAAGATGGAAGATGGCCTGCTGGGGTGAATGATCACCGTTGCTCAAAGCTTTATTCGTCCTACACGAACAGCTTCCAGGAACCAGCAAGTTCGTCGGAGAACTTGGAACACTCCTGCTCTTCTGACTCCTCGGATGGACACGAACTCCCGTGCAAAAGCAACGCTGGTGCGGCGCCTTTCCTCTCTCTCTCGAAGGCTATTGGAAGATCAGAACTGTGTTAAAGAACACGTCTGAAATCTTTGTTTACTTGTGTTAAAAAACACTTCGTAAACTTTCTGTGGTGGCTTCTCTTTTCTCTTCTGTCATGTACTCCGCCTTGAGAGAGAGAGGATGCCTTATATAGGCCCTGCAGCAACTGTTCGGTTGCCACAAAGTTAGGGATGTGGTAAAAATCATCCCGAACATGTAGCAACCGTCCAGAACATGCAAACGCACGTTCTGCTGCAAGTTGCGCCAACTGCGTACACCCCGCGCTCCTTGCACTCTGCGCGACAGAGCGCGCACTGAACTGCGCACACTGTGCGCACTGCACGCACTGCGCACACGGCGCACACAGCGCAACCAGCGCGCCCGCGCAACCAGCGCAACCCAGCGCAACCTAGCGCAACCTGAGCGCAACCTGCGCGCGCACCTGGGCAGCGCAACTGGGCTTGCGCAACTGGACATGCGCAAGTGGCTCGCGCAACGAGCGCAACTAAAGCGCACTATGCGCCTAGCGACGATGCTGACGTGCAAAGTGCGCCAACAAAACGCCACATTACGCCTCATGAGCCCATGAGCCCGAGTCCGAGTTCGAGTCCGAGTCCGAGTCGCTAAGCCCCTACGGGGCTTAGCTCCCATGGAAATAAATTTCCCAAGAGCAAAAAGCATGAATGCTTTAATTGTTGATTTTAGCCTTTTTCCCATTAGAAAAATAACCCCACATGGCAAACCCATGTGCACCTCCACACCACATGTGCATCTCCAATAATAGCAAAGCTAATATATAGAGATACAACCTCTTTGTTTTTTCCGATGTGGGACTAAAGCTTTCTAAAGGAAAAACCAAAAACTCCAACATTGCATGCATTCATGCACTTCCTCTGAACATGTGTGGGACAGTTTATTAGTATTTGGAATTTCTTGCTCGTTATTGGTGTAAAGTTAAACCATCTTGGTAGTAAAATATAAGATCAGTAACTACTTTTGTACTATTACATCCATTTATGCTCTCTCTTTTGATGTGTGAAGCTGGTCATCAAGATTCAGGTGTTTAGATTCTTGTCTGGGTGGGTAACTGTTCGACCGTGATTTAAGAAAATAGCTTTATAATCTATTTTAGAGCAAATATTGACCATTTAGTTTCCTAGATTGGTATATCGTTATTTCTGATATATTTTCTGTTCTTGGTTTGGTTGAAGAAATGAACCATCAATTTGATTTTGAAGGTCTGTATCAGTTTGTAAGATATTCATAGCTTCATCTCTGTTGAATGATGACGGGCTGCCAAAGAAGCAAGATATGACAAGGAAGCTGTGATTAAGTTTTTCCGCATGGTATGTATCACCATTAGATTTACCTATGGTAAAAGTAATATTTCTGTTTCCAATACTACCTTGGGTTTAACTAGGTATTCTGTTACCCATTTGTGTCATATTTTACATATCAATGCCTAGGCAAGCTTCCTGCTTGTCGACTTGGTAATATTTATGCAAATTGATATATCAAAGACACCAATAGAACGAGTAATGCTTATACAAATTGATCGGTCACATCTTACTTCAACTGATGGTCATTATTTGTGCCAAGTATCAAAGGTAATAATGCTACACGCGACATGTATGATTTTTAACACAATACAAACCAATATTGATCTTTTGAAGGAAACAAAGACATGGAGAGTGTCGACGTAACGAGCTAATTACATGTTCTTGTAACTACCAGATATAACTAGTAGTTCGTAGCAATGCTGAAATCTTCCTCGCATATGCCTAAGCATTCAACCTTCATGTAATTATTGGTTCTTTTGAGCTTGATAAGAAGCATTGAGTCTTAAAACTAAATTAGGGAATTAAAGGAATTACCTTTGAGAGAAGTAGTCTAAGGGCTTTCAGGTCCTCTGTTCTAACAATATTTATAGTTGTGTGGATGTCTGAGGTGGCATCTGGTACCCAATGCCTGGGCCTCTTGTTGGCTGAACACTGGTAGCTTTGGGGGCCTCTTATTGGCTGAACTGCTTATATTGTTATCTGCACTAAATTACATAACTATCAGACTCCTTTAGCTTTTCGTGCACAGGTTTGGCCTAAAGGTTAGCTCATGGGATTCCTAGGCTTATATTGTTATCTGCACTAAATTACGTAACTATCAGACTCCTTTAGCTTTTCGTGCACAGGTTTAGCCTGAAGGGGCTTGGTGCTGGCATCCCTGAGGATGCCGAGTTCAGTTCACTGAAACAACCTCTTCATATATTGGGGGTAAGGCTGGTACATCTTGAACCCTCCCCAGATCTCGAGCCTCGTGGCACTGGAACACCCTTTGTCTAGACTCATTTTCTTTTGCCAGTAATAGAAGTAGCAAATCTGTAATTTTGTGCTATGATACTTGTGTATAGTTTCCTTCTTATAGTTGACATTAACCAACTGGCATAAATATAATTGGCTAGGCTGACAGATGATTTCGGTGATGCACTCTTGGGGGGTTGGGGGGTGGGGTTGTCGTGCTAAAATGGTTCCTTCACATCTGTGTTTATTCCACAATGCCGAATATAACGTGTGAATGTGACCATACTATTCAATCATTACACTTAGAGATCTTTCTTCAAGTAGTAGCTAAAGCTAAATATGAATGTTTCCCAAGGAAAAAAAATGCTTCACCTTTTAGTTAAATTATGTAATCATACAGTTTTAACTGCGACAAATATTTGGCATAAATTAGTTCAAACGGCCACCCAAAAATTTGCGATGAAGGCTTTGTTGTTGTTGTATACAGTTTTCAACCGCGACAATTTTCCTAGCTTGGTTATATATACTTATGACCAAATGGATATGCTTGTTAATCTATCTACACAAATAGTAGATAGATTAACAAGCATATCCATTTGGTATTAGAGTAGGCAGGAAGCAGAGGTTTGGGGTAAAGCCTGTGCATTGGTGCTCTAGCCATGACTGCTTCCAGCTGCAGCAGGGAGTTGCAAGAGTTGCAACAGCTGCAGGTTGGGGTATTAGCCTAGCAGCAACCTATATGAGGGTGCAAGTGCATTGGTTAGGTAGATGGACATGAGAGGGGAGGCCAGGGCCTATACAAGCACTTGGTTTGGTGAGTAATCAACTTTGCAGCCTGTAGGGAGTAAGGGGATTCATTGTTTCATAACAATTAGGACAAGGGAGTGGCCTATTTGCTAGGGGTGCACCTGATCTGTGCATCAATGCACTTAGTGCACTTGAGGGAGAGTAAGGAGTGATCTGCCCCCTGTGCTGGGCAGAGGGGAGCCTGCCTAGGCTTCTGCACCCTTGTGCACTTGGCACCAGGGTCTGTACAACAAAGAATATGGGAAACAAGTCAGTTGGAGGGGGAATGCACCACAGGTGAAAGCAACAGTAGGACCAGGGCAGTGCCTTCTTGTGCAGGCCTTTCCCTGTTCACTGATGAAGGTAAACTTCTATAATTCCTATCTTATATTTCCAAATTTAGTGAAGTGCTATCTTATCATTGTAATACCTTTATTTTTGTTGCTTATAGATGATATATTAGAAGGTGCATTAAGTCTGCCAGGAACTGAGATCGGATACTATGCAATTAGGCTGCTTCCTTCAAAAATTGTGATTCTCAAGTTAGTCCAACATTCATGCCAAGGGTAGGCTCATTTGCTCTTGCCCTATACATAATGCTCATATATCTTTATCTTTTTTACTGATTGCTCAGCCTCTATATGTTGCTCAACCTCTATATGTCAGTATCATTTTTTGGGTATCAATTTTGGGTTTGTTTTTTGAAGATCGATTTTTTAGTTCGGTTGTTTCACTGGGGGCTATAATGAGGAAGACAAATTGCCTAATTTTGCTTTGGCAATAGACATTTGGTCATTTTTGCCATATCACTTGGCTTTCAATCTTTGATACATATGTTGCTGGATTTTTTGACTTTGCAATTGAGCTAAAATTTTGGGTATGTGTTCATAACTGCATTAATGTCCCTAAATTGGAGTATCAGTTTCGTAAAGAGTTTTGCCTTCTCTAGGTACTGATACCACACTTGAAATTTGTGAGTATCAGTGGAACTTGGAGTATTAGTTTCATAATGGGAGGAATGGTTTATTGGCTACACTTTGTGGAGTATTAGTTTCATAACAGAGAGCAGTTTCTCCTACTGCTCTCTGTTGCAGTTGTAAATCATTCAACATCAATTATACTTGAAACATTACTGCATCCATAATTATTTAGCTTACACAGGAATTTGGAAAGTTCACATTTCTAAAGTTGATATAGTGGAACTCAAATGTTTACTTTAATGCATTCGATAGTGTGCATATGGTTTAGTTATTCTTTCTATGTGGAACTCAAATGTTTACTTTAACGCATTCGATATTGTTATAGTTGTCAATATTGCACGTGACCAAGGAAGTTTACTATGTTGTATGTTTCCCCTAACCAGTACTAGGCATTTACTTTCATGCCTCTCTGTAGATTTGCATGTCAACTTATCAGCAACTTACCTTTCTCAGACTTAGTACTTTTATTAATCTGATATTTGATATTGCAGTGTTCTTGGAGGAATCTTGATTGTTGCTAGGCTCTACTCGGTGCTCTGGGGGAAGTACAAGGAGAAGGAAGCCATGGCCTTGCCGTCATCTAAGATGTATGGAAACTACATTACTTTGGTTGTATATGTTTGTGGTTGGACAAGTGTTGGGTGTTTGTGGTTGGACGTGTGTTGGAAGTTTGTGGTGTATGAACAATATACAGTTTGTTAATATAAAAAATTGGATTTTATATTTATTTGATGTATTAAATCTTCTAGATTATTGATGTTATGTGTGTATTCGATTCATAATATATAATTATAAATAAAATTTTGATTTCCGCTTCTCTTGACGGTTATAAAACGTCAACAATTAACTCAATCATGCTGCAGAAGGGTTTTTCTTGACGACTAATAACCGTCATCTAGGCCGGAGAAGAGAAAAGTTTTCACCTACATTGACGGTTTCTAAAAACTGCTATCTTGACGGCTAAAAGCAGTCAAGAAAAATTACTTAATATGACGGCCAAAAACCGTCAAGAAAAGCCATGCCAGCGACCGTCAAAAAAATGGAGGGTCTTTTCTTGACTCTGGCCTAGATGACGGATCTGCAACCGTCAAGATACCCATTTCTTGACGGTTTTTCCCCGTCAAGAAAAGCCTTTATTCTTGTAGTGAACATAAAAGCGAATATAGATTGTATGGAGAGATAGGGGGCTAGTAGGGATGGCAATCCATACTACTACGTAGAGTTTGTAAGTTGTACTCATTTTTTACTCAATGAAATTACCCAATTCGCTTCAAAATATATATATATATATATATATATATATATATATATATATATATATATATATATATATATATATATATATATATATATATATATATATATATAGGGAGCGGATCAAAATCTCCCCTTAGAAAACCTCCTAAAAACTCCCCTCACTCTAATTCGTAATATTAATGTTAATATTAATGTTAATGTTAATATTAATGTTAATGTTAATATTTTTTATTTTTATTTTTTTTACATTAATGTTAATGTTAATGTTAATATTAATGTTAATGTTAATGTTAATATTAATTTTAATGTTAAGTTTAATATTAATTTTAGTATTTAATGTTAATATTAACATTAACATTAATATTAACATTAATATTAACATTAAAATACGGATTAGAGTGAGGGGGTTTTAGGAAATTTTTTAGGGGGGGCTTTTGATCCGCTTCCATATATATATATATATATATATATATATATATATATATATATATATATATATATATATATATATATATATATATATATATATATAAAATGTGGGAATTTGTAGTTAGCTAGTAAAATAATAAGATGTAAGAGGAGGTTGAGGATTCAAATCTCCATGTACTCGTTTTTATTGCCCTACCTCAACAAATAAAAATGTAAGAAAAATACTCATTTGTCGGACATTTTGCATTAATTTTTTCAACAAAATAAAAATAAAAATAATGTAAGAAAAACGTTTATTTGTAGGACATTTTTTGTGTCAAAAATGTCCTTCCATAAGGCATTATATTTTTTTTATTAGTATAAATTAATTAGTTGCTAATGTTATCTAGTAAATGGGAAGCTAATTTTTAGTATAAAAAATGCTCTACCATTTGACGTTTGTTTGAAAAATGTACTACCATAACACGTTTTAGTTCTTATTTTACAATTTCATAAAATATTGCTTCTTCTACGTCCATCCATAAGGCATTTTTTTATTTTTTATTAGTATAAAATAGTTACTTGTTAGTGCTAGTAATTGGGAAACAAATTTTTAGTATAAAAAAAACATGCTTACCATATTGTGGTTGTCTGAAAAATGTCCTACCATAACACATTTTAGTTCTTGTTTTAAATTCCATACAACATAGCTAAACATTACTGCTTAAGAATTTTCTAATTTTCGAAAGTCTAGTTTTAACTCATAATTTCACAAGAGAGGGTCTCCAGCACAAATGAACACAGAGATTTCCATGACAAAATACAAAAAAGAAGTACGGATGGCGCATTACTCGTGTACTCGCATGAGTCGCCTCCCCCACCCCTTCTGCTCCACCACCCCTCCTCCTGCTCCGCCACCGCCTCCCTCTCCTCCCCTCTCCGTTGGAGTGGATGGGGTTCCCAACCAATATGGATAACACTCCGGAGCTGTGCGACAAGTGCCATCAGTGCGTCGGAGAAGCTCGGGGCGTGTGACGAGTGACATCCAAAGTTCGGAGAAACTCGAAAATTGGAGTAGCTGTTCTGTCTAGGGATGGCATAGTTCGGTCCGAACTTGATCTCACCACCGAGTTTGGCCCGAGCCCAGTCTCTAGAAGAATACCCATGATGCCTAGAAATAGACTAGAAACATGAATTTAAATGCAAATATTGATTCAAATAATTTAATGATTATAAGTTCATCGGACTTCGAGTTGGATACCGGTTTGATCTAGATTTCAGCTCGGATCACAGGTAAGCACTTGCAAATATTACTTTCATTTTCTGATGGTTACTCTATTTCATGATTTAGATATGCATTTCGTAAACACATTGTTACACGTGATTAGTGTTTACAGATTCTATTCATGTTTCATGATTCTCGTGATTATCATGACTACCGTGACTATCATGATTATCATGTTTCATGTTTCATGTCATGAACTGGATCCGTGAGTACTAGTCAGACGGAAAAATATCTCAGTAGACATGTAGACTATCCAAAACTATCTCATGATCTTTCTGACGAATAGCAGTCGCACATGACACGTGTGGTTGGCCAGATCTTACCCTAGTCGTTTACATGTCGAACGTGATATTTCAAAACACTAAATTGTTGGTAGCTTTGACAATTTCTACGTGCTCTTTTGTCCAATGGCATGATTACTTATACTTACCTCTTTACCCTATTTGTCATACTATGATTACTGTTTTACCTGTTTACTATTGACTTGTCGTACCATGATTCTTGTCTTACCTGTTTATCATGTATCACATATTCTATTTCTTGTTATATAGTTTCTGTCATGTTATGAATAGTTTATCATGTTTGTACTTAATTGCTCAAATTCTGACTGGATAACCACATTTTTAGGTGATGACTTAGAGGCGTTTTGTCCCACTTATTATGATTTGATGGAGAATACTGTTCTGGAGGCTGATCCTTGTATCCCATAGGATCAGAGAGTTGCAGAGACTGAGGTTCCGTTGGAGGACATCTAGACATGGCTTAGTTAGTATTACTTAGCATTTGATCCGGATTTGTCTCCTGGACTTTATACTTGGGGTTGTATATATATATATATATATATATATATATATATATATATATATATATATATATATATATATATATATATATATATATATATATATATATATATATATATATATATATATATATATTATAGTTATTATTACTTAGCATTTGATCCGGATTTGTCTCCGGGACTTTATACTTGGGGTTGTATATATATATATATATATATATATATATATATATATATATATATATATATATATATATATATATATATATATATATATATATATATATATATTATAGTTATTATTACTTAGCATTTGATCCGGATTTGTCTCCGGGACTTTATACTTGGGGTTGTATATATATATATATATATATATATATATATATATATATATATATATATATATATATATATATATATATATATTTCGATGACTTCCCCTTCCCTTCCACTTCCCAGGGAGACCCCCCTCCCCTTCTTCCCCTCCCCCTGTCCTTCCCTCGTCCACCGGAGTCGCCCACCGGTCTGGCCGCCCGTGCCAGTCCGGCCCGCCGCCGCCGCGCTCGCTCCTCATCCGCTCACCCCTCCCCATCTTGCCATCCCTATCTGCCGCGCCCAGTGCGGGAAGGGCCGCCTACCTCCGGTGGTCACCTTCCGCTCCGGCCCCCAACCAGAGATTGGTCGTCGGAGGAGCTGGCAGTTGTGGGCATCACCTCGACGGAGTTTGCACCCAAGCTCCGCTGGCTGCCCGGACTTCCTCCTGCTCCAGCGGGCGTGCCCGGGGTAGCCCCCCCTCTCCGTTGGCCCCGCCCCGTCGGCGGCTCTTCGTCGGCAGCTCCTCTCCAGTTGTCCCGAGCACCCGGAGGCGTTCCGCAGGCCTCGTACTTAGCGATTTCCCGCTCATTCATCCCTGAGATCCCGCCGTCTTCAAATTCAGATTCAAATTTGAAACCAGCCTTATTTCCCTCCATCGCGGGTTTCGTAGGCAGCGAGGCATGCGCCCACGTCCACGTTGCCAGGATATGCGCCCCCTCTTTGCTCTCGCGCTATGCGCCCCCTCCAGGCTCTCGCACCAGTGCTGAGACGGACCATGTGCCCGCGACTCCTTGCGTTTATGCGCTCTCGGTCCCGGGTGCCCATGCGCCCACTGCGTCGTCTTCGCTTGCGCCCAGCTGTTCGGGCTCCTATGCGCCCCCATGGGGTCTCTGGCGTATGCTCCCCCCCATGGCCAGCTCTCGGCCCTCCTCATTGGATGCCGTCGCCAGCTCGTCTTGCCCCCCCTCTTCCCCTGGTGTTAGAATTGCACCAGCTCAGCTACCTTCTGTCCTTAGGGGAGGGAATGCCAACTCGGTCTCCCTCGACCCCTCCTCCCTCTCCCCATCCCAACCAGCAGTGACGCCCCCGGCTCAGGCAGTTTGTCCCGCTAAACCAGTTTCCTTCGCGGACGCACTAAGGCCAGATCGTGGCTCTCGTTTGGATCCGCTTCTTGAAGACATCGAGCTTAGCAAAGTCGATAGCCCGACTCCGGCTAGTGGTCAGCCAATCCTAATCCCCTTCTCCCCGGAGGAGATTTCGTCTCTCGTCAGACGATTCGAGAGAACCTTGGTATTGAAATTCCAAACAGGGTGCCCGAAACTCTCCACTATTCAAAAGGCCATAGGAGGCTGGAGCATCGTCTCGACATACCAGGTGGCACCGCTGGATCCTAAACACTGTTACCTCCACCTATCCTCCGCAGAAGATTTTACGGCCGTGTGGGCCAAGGGTTCCACCTCAATCAGTGCTCACAGAGTAAAAATCGTCAAATGGTCGCCAGACTTTGACCCCAAGGTCGACACGACCGTTATATCAGCATGGGCCACCCTTCCCAACCTGCCTTTAGTTTTCTTCGCCACAGTGGCCCTCAAAAGGATAGCAAGCTCCTTCGGATCCCTGGTGGCGGTAACAGAAGAAACCCGAAACCTCTCCGAAGGCAACTTTGCCAAGATATGCGTTGAAGTGGAACTGTTCTCAGATCCCCCAGAACACATAGAGCTCCTTGTTGGGGACAGAACTCATACTCAGGCGCTGGTATATGACAGCAACATCATCTATTGCAAGCATTATCACCTAAGAAGCCACATATCCAAGAACTGCCACAAAGCACACCCGGAACTGAGGAAGCGTGTCGCCCGCAAGGCTACGTCCAGTAAACAAACGCCCGACCATCCTTCAGTGCCGTCCATTCCACCTACCACCTCCCGGTACCAGTCAGCTGGCTCAGAGGCTCCCACCTCCCTGGCATCCCCCTTCATCAGCACCAGCCAGCTGGCTCAGAGGCTACCACCCTCCAAAACATTCCCTCCTCCATTCCCAGGAAATAGTGCCATACCTATCTCAACCTACTCGGGTGATAGTGACCCCCCGCGCCAGATGACATCCAACTCCATAATTCTTTCAGCATTCTTGCCCTTACAGAGGATACTCTCGCAGGAGAAGACGTCCAAAGCTCTGACAATGTCCCAACAGCTGAGCGCCCAGAGAGGTTGGATAGAGAGGAGCAAGAATCACCTGTAATGCCCGTATTTCGGAATACGTATTTTAATTAGGCTTATATGTATTTCGGACCTGTATTTTATTTTCTCGAATTTTGGCCTGTAATTGTGTTTTGGTTTAACTTGCGGATTTTGGTTTTCTCGTAAAATGGGTTTTGGACATGGCGTGGTTTTATTTTGTGGAAAAGGAATTGGTTTGGTTTGGTTTAGTATGCATTGGACCACACTTAGCTAAACCTCCACCCTCAACACAACATACCCTTCCTCATTAAAACCCCACCTAACTTTCTCTCTCCTCATAACTTCCATTAATTTTCTTCATCTTCTTCTTCCTTCCTCCACCAACACCATAGGCAAGTGCACCTTGCCACCAAATAAGCACCTCATTTTATTTGTCCATTAGCTAGATTAGGCCATGGTGAACAACATTAGAACTTGGCATTTTGTGATTTGGAGCTTTCCTTTTTCTAGATCTAAGTTTTAACCATTTTTGGATTTTCTTGGTTTTGATCTATTAAACTTAGATTTTTCCTTGTTTTGGGCTTCCATGTGGAAGAGAATTCAATTTTACACAAGTTAGAACTTTGAAAATCCAAATTTGGTTTTGTTTTGGCTAAGTTATGAAGATTGGAAATTTGGTATTCTTGGGGTTTCCTCTCGGCTTGGTGGAGAAGATAATCCTCGGCCAGCGCTCTTTAGCGCATGGCCGAACTGCGCAACTCCTCGGCCAGCGCCTTGCATTGGGCTGACCTGCGCTGGCGTTCCTTAGCTCCAGCGCCTTCCTTCCATTGGCGCGCTTGACCTCAGCGCAGCTCACTCCCTGCGCAGCTCGCTCTCAGCGCAACCCAACTCTAGTGCAGCTCACCCCTGCGCGGCTTGACCCAGCGCAACCTGCTCCCAGCACAGCCTGCTCTCAGCGCAACCTGCTTTCAGCGCAACCCGACCCAGCGCAAACAGACTCTAGCGCAGTTCATTCCCCTGCGCAGTCTATTCCCCTAGCTCAATCTGATTCCCAGCGCAACCTATTTTCCCATGGTTATTTGGTTTTATTTCCTTGGACTTGGCTACTCTTTTGTGGATTGGAGTTTTGAGATCTTGTTCCACACAACACGATTGTCTCGACCCAACACGAATTGGCACGGTTTTCGGTGTTTTGCTTATGACTAGTACGGTTTTCGTAAATTTGTGATTTATGATCCTAGTGCTTTCTGATCTCCTTGATAGTGACCCGATGGGGTGCGCTCTTAACTTGTGACCTGTGATTCATAATTAATCTCTGTAACTGGACAACTTGATAGTGGCCCGTGGCAGCGCACTCCTGACTTGTAACTTGTAACTTGTAACTTGTAACTTGACTTGACTTGATGCTGTTATGATGGCTAACTTGACTCGTATAACCAACTCTGACTCCGTGGGTGTTTATTCTTGTTGCTTCGTACAATCCACTTGTCTTGTCTCGTATCATGTCTAGGACGTGACTCCCTGGTTACCACGGTCAGGGATTCACACTGAATATGGATTAGGCTAATGACTAGATCAAACTATAGTTCATGGAGAATTTCTAGTCACAGGCGAACTCGTTATCAGGGCGCTTTAAATGGACTAATAGCCTGCCGACGAGTAGGGCACATTTCTAGCGCACTGTCATGTGTTGCACCCTCTAAGTCACCTAAGGGTATATCGTCTCCTGGGAGATGTACCCAACCATACTCTCAACCCGCGGAAGGATAACTGGATAGTCTGCAGGGCTTGGGACTGGAAATTTCTCATTTGCATCTTGCTAGTAATTAGGCTTGTGATAACCCTAGTTAGTTAAGTAGTAAGCCGTAGTATTTGTTTGGCCGTTTGTGAATGGATGGTGTCCAGCCTTGTCTAAGTCTCGTCTAGTCCTAGTACCTGGTACTCCTGAACATGATTGTTTTACTTATCTTCAACAATAAATGGGTAGAGACAAAGTGCTATTCAGGCGAAGGGTTATAACCTCGGTCCTTGTTTGGTTTAAGGGTTGTAACCTGGCTCCCGGAATGGTTCCACGTCCCTAGTCATTTATTGTCCTGTTGTACTCTTCATTTCTTGTACTTTTCTTTTATTCCTTATGTTCTGATATGCTGGCTTTTGTTCTTATTTTGTGGCCTCCTTGTGGCACTTGCTCTTTCTGGGGTTTGACCCAGCTGGTTTTGTGTGGCCAGATTTCGGAGCAGCTCCCGAGGATCTACCGAACCTCCAGCCCGATGGTGGCGACTAGAAGGAACCCGGGCTACGAGTGGGTTTTCTATTTTGTTTCGCTCACTACATTGTAAAATTATTTTTTTGAGGCGTTTAGCCGACGCGCACTTGTTAGCTCGATGCATATTTATTTACTGTCTGCCTACGGGCTGTAACATGATTAACAAATCCTAGGGTTGATCATGTATGACTGAACTCTTGCTATTCTTGACATTTTGTATGACTAGTTTCATGATCATCCAATATGTAATGTATGGGACGCCTTGCTATTATATATTTGGTGCTCTGACATCTTGTAAATATTATTGCTTGCTTGAGATTGAGACAATAGGCTTGTTCATGACCGTAGGAGACTGTTGGCTTGTAGTTAAACCCTCATATATCTAGACAGCCGTGACCGTATAGCGAGGTGGATTCCATTTCAATATACGTAGCTGGCTATGTACGCCTCCGCTCTCCAGTATTCTGGTTTTGGGGCGTCACATCACCTCCCCCGGATCCATCGATTTCACAATGTCCTCTACCCCCAGAGAACATCCTCACCATACTAGGAGCTGACACAGCTCAAAGAATTCTACTTGCTTCGGAAGCAGGATTCCTTGATCCCTCAAACCCCCTCAGCGCGCTGAGAGAAATCGAGACAGAGGCTAATATCTCTGGGTACGAATCGGAACAGAACCAGCTCGGACAGAAAGAGGACACGGTAGACATTTCTATAGCTTCTCAAAAAGGAGCGAGAAAACACAACAACAAGAAGAAGAAAAACAGGACAAAAATCTCACGGCCATGACTACTAGATCTGCTGCAAAGCAACACAACCCCCCTCCCCCCTCCCAATGCTTAACATACTCACGTCGAATGTCCGTGGGCTTGCTAACAAACCCACCATTAACAGAATCACCAGCATCAAAAAAATCCACCGCATCGACGTTCTTATCATCATAGAACCCAAAATTCCAATAAAGAAGATCAAAGCTCTTCAACTATCGCTCGGATTTTCGGCAGAGGTTGCGGGGTGCAACGACATCTGGATCCTGTTTCGAAACGGCATCAATTTCGACACCATTCACGACTCCGGGCAAGCTCTCTCTTGCTGGATAGAGCACCCGACGCTCCAGAACCGATCCCTCATTTCCGCAGTTCACGGCAGCTGTGACCTTATCGAGAGAAAAGCTCTCTGGGCCACTCTGACAGACACTAGTCACCTTCACGGCAATCTCTCGTGCTTGTGCGTTAGAGACTTCAACACTATTTCTTCCAGAGAGGAAAAATCTGGGGGCAGGCCCCCCCGCCAGACATCCATGAATAATTTCAACAACTTCATCTTCAACGCCCATATGACCTCCCTGCCGTACATTGGCAATGAGTTCACTTGGTGCAACATGCAGGAGGGGGTTAGGCGGTAGTACTCTCATCTTGACAGAGCCCTGGTGAACAACAGCTGGTTAGACACATGCCTCATCTCCAACTTATCCCACATTAATACCACGAAATCGGATCACGCTCCCCTTCTCATTGAGATTAGCAGTAATTCTAATCCTATCAAGAAAGCGTTCCAATTCCAGGGCTTCTGGAGCTCACATCATCAATTCCGGAACATCGTTACGACAGCTTGGGACACTGCCTCCCATCCCGACCCCATGTTTCGATAGCAGCTAAACTCAAAGCCACCAAAAGAGCGTTGGCACACTGGAGCAAGAACGCTTTCGGCAACATTTTCTAGAAAATCAAGAAGGCGGAGGATGATGTGGTCAGAGCTGAGGCTCTGTTCGTATCGAATAGATCGCAGGAGCATCGCGCTACGCTTAACCTAACCAGGGCTATCCTCAAATCCAGACTCAAGGTTGAGACAGAATTCTGGAAACAGAAAGTCAGGTTGGCATGGGACGCTGAGGGAGACAGAAACTCGGCTTTCTTCCACGTCGGCGTTAAAGGTCAGAGACAAAAACTGAATCTGTATCAAATCACAGATGAAGACGGCCAAATCCTGAAAGATCAAAGGAAAATCCAGGAAGCAGTCGCTAACTACTACACCAGATTATTCACTAAAGACCCTATCCTAAAAGATGAAGACCTCCTATCCAAGATTCCTCCTATGATCAGCGAGAGAGAGAATGAGCTGCTTCAGGCCATCCCTACCGCAGCAGAAGTCAAAGCGACGGTTTGGGCCCTGAACGAGCACAGCGCCCCAGGCCCTGATGGTTTCTTCGAAGTTTTCTTTCGTACTGCTGGGATATCATCGCCACAGATTTCCTCGATGCGGCCATTGCCTTTTTTCAGGGAGCCAGATACCCCAAATCTATCTCGTACGCCAACCTCATTCTTATCCCCAAGAAAGACAGCCCAGAGACTTTCAAAGATTTTTTGCCTCATCAGCCTCTGCACCTTCGCCAACAAAATCATCTTCAAGATCAATGCGTCTCGCATGTCAACCATCCTTTCCAAGATTATATCAGAAGAACAAAGCAGCTTCGTCCAAGAGCGCAACATCACAGACAATATTCTCCTAGCTCAAGAGACGATCACATGCATGAAATTCCCGTCCAAGGGAGGCAATGTGGCCATCAAACTGGACATGGAGAAAGCTTATGATCGCCTGGATTGGCAATTCCTTATTTGGGTGCTCAAGGCCTTCGGTTTCTCTGAACCGTGGATTGACATCATATTCAGATCCATCAACAATTCCCGGTTTTCAACCATCATCAATGGGTAAGCGGCAGGTTTCTTCAAATCCAGCCGTGGGGTCAGGCAGGGGGACCCTCTTTCAGCCACCATCTTCATCATTGCGGTAGAAGCCCTCAGCAGAAACCTGAACAGCCTGGCTAATACCCCCAGGTTCATTATTTCTACACCACTACTTGTCACGACCCACACCCGTTTTTCCGGATACGAGACTTGTCCAAGCCAGCCTACACCGCAGAGTCGGCGGTAGAACGCTGTCAAGTCCACAAGAAATAAATGCTCAAAATATAACATTTGCTGCTCATTTATATTTCTAAATTTGTTACAACATTTACAACATTTATAATTAAAGAAAATACAAGATTTTACAATAAATGAAATTGATACATCTGCTATCTATTTCTAGGTTGACCTCAGCATACCCAAGCCTTCCCAATGCTAAGAGTGATCGCGGCTAAACCTGAAAAATATTGGTTTTCAGTCAGGAATGAAACAAGTACACAAACCGACGACAATGCATAAACACAATAGAATTAACAAGACATGAAAATAACATATGAGATATAAAAACTGGAAAGTACTGATGACATGGCACGGTGGAGAAGAAAAGGAAAAATAAATAAAAGACAACTACCTATGTGGTGTGAAATATCCTTTTCGATATGTGAACGGCTAGGGGGTAAATCCGGTACCTGCACGTGTCGTGTACAGGTGCTATTGTTCACTAATAGACATCATGGGGATAGTTCTGGGTAGTCCACATGTCTACTAAGATATTTTTCCTCCCGACTATTCCGTGTGACGAGCATGTCAACAAGCAGCAAGATATATGTATAAACATAAAATGAAAAGACTATTATGAATCGAAAGCAATCAGAAAGTGCACTTTCCTGAGGTCCTTAGCTGGAAAAACCGATAGTACAACCACATAAGATGAGTCACTAAAGTCAACACATGCAAAAAGTCTCAAGATGCTGAAATAAACATTACCAACGTTCTTAGAATAGTCAAATTAGCTAGAATCGCCTGTCCTTAAGTCCAATTCTGGACACAGTGGCAAAATAGTAATTTTGGGTCAAAACGGTGTCCGCCGTTGGACCCGCTTTGCACCGAAAAGTGTGCCATAGTCAACGATCTCTAAAGTCATGTCAACATGTCCAATTTTTCGATACGAACCCAATCGTATGTCCAAAGTTGGATTTCGACGGACCGTGCACAAAATCGTCTGTTGAGTCGGACCGTAGGACTCGCAAAACGAAGATCCGATCAACTGTCTCAGAATTGGACCAAACTTGGCATACAGGATCAGAAAAATGATACAGACCTGTTGGTGCAAGTTTTGTCTCGATCTGACGAGCGTGCACAAAGTAATTGGAAAACTTGCACAGAGGTCGATACGGTAAATTTCGACGGATACGCATCAAATTCGTCGCGCACACACGACCAATTTGAATTCCGTCAAAGCCCACACGTCCACGAAGTCGATACGCACCTTTCGATGCTTTCGGTTCGCGACCACGTCGTCCGGTTTGGCGGGACGCACGTCGTATCGGGACAAATTCTAATTTTCTAAGCTGTTTTGTTGCAGGTTTTTCTCGATTTTTAGGAACGAATATCTCTGTTTAAGATTAATGAAATTCAAATCAACGAAATAGGTTCTAAAGCCTTATATGTTGTCTAAAAATTTGTTCAACTAGATTTCTGAATAAGTCAATAGTTTGGCAGGAATTCGCCTTCCAACTGGGGTGTTGGGACTATTCGATCCCCTGTTTATGAACAGGTTTTCGATCGGTTTTTGGCATCAATTCATAAAAGGGTTTGATAACGATTTAATAATATAATTTATGGAATTCACACTCGGTTATATTGATGATGTACCTGCAAAGACGACACGCGAAACGGCACAACGAGGCGACGGGAATCGCGCCACGAAGTTAGGGGTTCGGCTGTCAACGCTGCTGCTGTGTGCGGTTCACCTCGGCGTTTGGCCGGCGGTCGGCCACCACGGCGGCGGCGTGGTGGCTGCGCGCGTGCGCGGCGGAGGGGCGCGCGTGGATGGCGGCACGGGAATTAGGTTTCGCTCCTTTCTCTCGAGCGTACAGTATGCTCTGTTATCGATCAGAACAGGGGTTTAATACTGCTCGGTTTGGTATTAAGCGGGGTGGGGCTCGGGCCTTTGGGCCGAGGGGTATATGTATGGGTTTTCTTATTTTAGTGTTTTTCTTATTTCTTTTCTTTTGCATTAGAAATAACTATATATATATATATATATATTTAACTATATAAAAAATATATATATATATATATACATACATACATATATATATATATATATATATATATATATATATATATATATTTTATATATAACTATAGAAATAACTATATATATATATAAATATATATATATATATATATATATATATATATATATATATATATATATATATATATATATATATATATATATATATATATATATATATATATATATATATATATATATATATATATATATGAATACTGGTATAATAATACCCATAAAATCTAATTAAAATACCAATATTATCTACTCCTAGATTAGGGCCTATTTATAAATATGAATATATATATATATATTAATAACATTTTTGACGAAGATAATATAACCAATAATAAAATAATATTATATAATAGTAACCACAATAATAATAATAATAATAATAATAATAATAATAATAATAATAATAATAATAATAATAATAATAATAAAATTCAATAAAATAAATAAAGGCGTATATACCAATATGTACCGTCTAAAAATCCCAAAATATACGAGGACCTATTTTATACAAAAGTCACTGAATATCACTTATAATAATAATTATAATATTTAATTTGGAATACCTAGAAAATATTATTAGATCACTAATACGGAATACAACACAATCATACCAAATTCCATCAACACGAATGTCATTGAACCTGCCGCATGACTACATGGGCTTGGTCCGGTCCGGGTCCAGTCCGGACCAGTCTGGTACAACCGGTCACTTAAATGTCAAAATAATAGTATTACTGAATAATTAAACTATTTATACTGGTCATGTCACACTTGGCCTAGTTTTCCTAGTTAGGACATCACTATAGCTCGGCCTTCCCTACCAGGGCTAATACACTAGTCAAAGCACGCCACTGCACTATCCGTGTCATGATTCCTAGTCGTCTTGTACTCCAACTTCTAATCATAACTAAATCATCTACCGTAATAATTAACTAATTAATTATTTATAAAAAAACTAAAAATCACCATTCCAATAAAATAAATAATAATAAAATATTTTAAAATTTTCGGGAAGGGGAGCTACACTACTGGTTGTCCCCTGATCACGCACTTGGCCTATGCGGACGACATCCTTATCTTCTCGACTGGAGACATCGGGTCGGTCGAAGCTGTTCACAATATGATTGGAAAACATACCAGATGCTCGGGGCAACACGTTAATCCCAACAAAAGCGTCATATACACCCATCATAAAGCTGATAGAAGCCACTCGGAGACCCTCACAAATCTCACATCTTTCGCCACCGCTTATCCTCCCTTCACTTACCTCAGATGCCTGCTATTTTACGGCAGATCTAACGCATGTATTTTCGACGGTCTGCTTAGGAAGGTCAGAACCAAAATCGAAGAATGGCACAACGCCACTCTCTCCCCAGGAGAGAAGATGATTCTGATCAAACATGTGCTTTCTTCCATCCCTATCTACACCCTAGATGTTTGCTCCCCCACGAAGAAGGTTTTAACATCCATTGAGTCTTTCCTCTCCAATTTCTTTTGGGGACACAGTGATGGCAAGGACAAACACCACTGGGATAGCTGGGACACCATGAACAAACCCACCAAAAATGGTGGGCTGGGTTTCAACAGATTAGCCCACATTGTGGCGGCCAGCTCTATGAAGTTATGGTAGAAGGTTCGCATGGAGAATTCGATCTGGAGTCGTTTCATGAAAGCCAGATGTTGCCAACACTCCAACCCCACAATCGTGATCGCCAACAGCAGAGCGTCGGCGAATTGGCGTCATATTCTTCTCGGCCGCACCATTATGGAACCTTTGATGGTCCCCGCCAATGGCTCATTCAGGTGGTCCCCGACGCCTGGTGGCGTTTTTACTCTTGCTTCGGCTAGGACCGTGGTTCGCGAAGGTGGCGAGACTTTCCCTTTCATCGCCCCATACTGGCAGTCCTGCATCTCCAACAAATGGTCGATCGTCATTTGGAGAGCGCAGAGACGGAAGCTTCCAACTGATGACTCCCTCACTTCACTAGGTTTCAACCTAGCGTCTAAATTTCACTGCTATTTCTCTTCGATAGTGGAATCAGCAGACCATATTTTGCTCTCAGGGGAGCTAGCCCATCAGGTATGGTCCAACCTCTACAGCAGATGTCACATGCACCCCCACGTCGGGGCTTCAACGATCTCCTCGCCGACTGAAGCATTTCATACGGGCACCAGATCGTCGCTGCCGCCAACATTTGGATTTTATGGAAAAATAGGAACAAGTACAGATATAAGGGCGCCAACTCAGAACCCCTCAGCTTTTTTGAGAGGTTCTCAGACAAATCAGCAAAGTCAGCGCTCGCTGCTCTCACTCCTCGAGCAGGTTCTGGGAGAAGCTACGTTAACCTAATCCCCGGCGCGGCCCAGTATAAATCTTTTTCTTTCCGTTAGCGCGAGTCGTGCTCTTTTGTAAAGGCTTCGGCATTTTGAGTCTGATACTTATATATTTTTTTTGCTTTCTCAATATATATATATATATATATATATATATATATATATATATATATATATATATATATATATATATCAAATTGGGCCACATGCATCTCTCTTAACCACTAGGCTAGAGGTCATTTGTTTGTGGCCCAGTGGTTAAGAGAGATACATGTGGCCCAATTCGATATATATATATATATATATATATATATATATATATATATATATATATATATATATATATATATCAAATGGCCTCTAGCCTAGTGGTTAAGAAAGATGCATTACCTTGTATCCCAGAGAATTAGGGAGTTGCAGAAACTGAGGTTCCATCGTAGGGCATCTAGACATGGCTTAGTTATTATTACTTAGCATTTGATCCGAATTTATCTTCGAGACTTTATACATAGGGTTACAAATATATATGACCTCTAGCCTAGTGGTTAAGAGAGATGCATGCGGCCCGAGTGGTCAGGAGTTCGAATCACAGTGGGAGCGATTCCAGAAACAATTTACCTGGTTCCAAAAATATATATATATATATATATATATATATATATATATATATATATATATATATATATATATATATATTATTCTTTATATATATATATATATATATATATATATATATATATATATATATATATATAAAGAATAATATATATATATATATATATATATATATATATATATATATATATATATATATTATATATATATATATATATATATATATATATATATAATATGTTGCTATCTTTGACGATAGTCTTTCGGTTTGGTTGAGATTTTGGACTTATCTTTAACTATGCATTTTCTTAGAACTTTCTATCTTGGCACTTGTGATTGGCTTAGTTATTATTACTTAGCATATGATCCGGATATATATATATATATATTATAAAAATATATATATATATATATATATATATATATATATATATATATATATATATATATATAATATATATATATACACACACACACACACACCACACACACACACACACACACACACACACACACACATACGATTTTTGTTGAGATTTTGGACTTATCTTCTGTAGAAGCATGGAATTTCAGGCGCATATACAGGCCAGAATTCCTATGCGCCTAACATTACATGCGCCAGGGAGCTCAGATGAAGTACTTGGCACAGCAGACATCAAAAGTATAGACATCAAAAGAAGATTTTATTTCATATAAAAGTCTATTACATGTCTAAAAACGGGCTTGACAAAGGAGAATTTCTACAAAAAGAAAGATCCTATGACAACAGCCAGGCGCAGCAAACTGCCATGCGCCTCCCGCCAGGCGCATCATCTTCCAGGCGCATCACTTCAGCATCTCAGTTAGGCGCGTCTCTTCAGCGTCTCAGTTAGGCGCGTCTCTTCAGCGTCTCAGTTATGCGCATCATGAAGTCTCAGCATATGCGCTCCACTTCAAGTGCTTCGGCTAAAGGAGCAGCTTTTAGCACAACCAGAGTAGGCAACACCCCACTCTAGCAGGAGAAAGAGCTCTCCAAAGCCCAAGGAAGAGGAGAGCACCGCAATTCCGATCTGCGGCTCTTCCGGAATAACGGAGACAGGGCTCGAGCATCCCGATCTTTGGATGCAACTGTCACGACCCGCATCCACTGTGAGGGTACGAGAACGTAACAACGCCCAGCCTATGCCGCAGTGTCGGCGGTAGAACGCCGTCCTAGGTCACAACATCTAACAATATAAGGTACCTAAACAGTATATACACTCCGAATGGAGGTGACATAACAGAACAGTCTCAATTACATCTAAGGCAGATACAGAATAGTAAAGGTAGATAGATAGATCAAAACCACAATGTCATACAAATAAGAGAGAAAGAATCTAAGTGTCTAAGATAACAACTCAAGAAACATCCAGCTCAATACAAGTCTCTAAATATATACAACAACTCAGAACAACAACTGAAAGTCGAATAAACAATGCTGAAAAAAGATAAAGCCTAGCTATCTAGCCTAGACTATGGGAGTAGCATCATGTACTGCACCTGGGTCCTCCAGAGGAACCAGGTCGCAGGTGTCGTCTAAGCCTGCTCCGTAATAGGTGGTGCATAGGGCCTCATTCTCATCCTCTGTAATATTTTCAACAGGTACAGTCAGGACAGGAACGAGCATAATACATCTCACACAGTTCATATCAAGTTAGGAAAAATAAAGCATGCAATAGAGTAAGATACATGAAACGCTGAAAAAAGAATATATGAAGTAAAGGAGATAACTGTAAGAAAATATCTACTATAAATAGAGAACTAGCAGAGACTAGTGAGTCAGAGTAAAATATAGACATGTAAATGGCGTAGGAAGATTCATGACTACAACTAAGAGTGATTCATGACTACAGCTACTTGGATATTATTCACATGCCTATTTCTACTCCTCCATCCCCAATCAATACACAATGATCTGTTCAAGTTATGTTAAGATTCATGAAACTTCACATGGCTCATAAAATGAGTGATACGTGAAGATGATTCATGATGGCTCTGTGAACATGAGAGTACATGTGTCACAAGCGATTCGTGAATCAGTGAAAGCATAGAGATACGTAATGATTCGTAAAACGCACAAAACATACAGTGTCTGATGCTCCCGAGGGGATAACATCTCATGAAAAGATCCATATAGTACGAATCCGTGCTACCAATGTGTCAGCATCAAGTAAAGTAATCTAGAGCAAGAATATAAATCCTAGCAAGTATAAAACGGTCAGAGAATGTACTCGCCTGATATCCTGAATATCCGAAAGAAAATACTGCCTGAGGAGTGGTGTCTGGCTTCTAATCAGAACAGTACAAGTCACAACATGTCCAGCTAATAAAGTAAGATACTATGATGCAGTCTACATGATGTTAGGTAAATCCTAGACAAAAGTCAACCCTGGTCAACTTCAGTCAACTATAAGTCAAAGATAGGTCAACTAGGTCAACCTAGACTCAAAGACGTCTAACTAGGCCTAACCAATCTACCCTAGATAGAACACACCATACACTAGTCTATACATCTAGGTACACATTACCTACATAGGCTATACCTCTATTGAATTACAACCATATATAGGCCATAAGCTAAACACAAAGCCATATCACGTATAGGCCAAAACACCCATATATATATATATATATATATATATATATATATATATTATATATATATATATATATATATATATATATACATATATATAATATATATATATATATATATACATATATATATATATATATATATATTTTTATATATATATATACATATATATATATATATATATATATATATATATATATATATATATATATATATATATATATATATATATATATATATGTATATATATATATATATAGATATATATATATTATATATATATATATATATATATTTATATATATACACATATATGTATACCCATAGCAATATATATATCACATTATAAATTCACATTACACATAGAGATAAAGAGGGAAAATGTAATATATATATATATATATATATATATATATATATATATATATATATATATATATATATATATATATACATATATATATATATATATGTATATATATATTTATATATATACACATATATGTATACCCATAGCAATATATATATCACATTATAAATTCACATTACACATAGAGATAAAGAGGGAAAATGTAAATCAAGGTAAAGTGTGTGTGTGTATATGTGTTTAGGCATATATGTGTGTGCATGAGTGCTCCTGTGTGTGACAGGAAGGTGAGAGTGTCATGGATTTTGTGTGTGTGTGTTTTACATGTAATAGAGTGTGTGAGTGTGGCTTGTGTGTCTGTGGGTTGATAGTGTAATGTGTTAGCATAAATTAGGATGCATAGGAATAGGGAATGTGACAGTATAGGATGTGTAGGAACATCAATGTGTGTGGGGAGTTCAGTATTAGTTAAGGGAAATCTCAAACAACATTCTCAGGTTTTTAGAAGGAACTTAGGTTTTCAAACATCAGTTAAAGATAAGAGGGAAACTCAGTCATGTATATATAAGAAACCAATTCCCAGGTAACACTAACACTAGCTGCCTATTCGAGTATTCATAGATATAACACAACCCTTCAACACATCCATGGTTCTCCGTTTTTAAAAAGAAAAGGAAATCAGTTCAGTTTTGACAAGAAAAACCTAGGTGACAGTGTGTCAACGGTGAGGGCAGTAGTGTCCTGTGTGTGTGTATGTGATTTGTTCCTAGGAAACCAAAGTGATAGTGTCATAAGGAATTCAAACAGTGTGCAGGTAAGCCTACTCAGGTTTTAGGATTAAACAATGTTCAAAAGTGTCTCAGTTCTGTGTGTGTAGTAGGATATAAATTAGTGTGTGAGTGATTGAACAATGGGTTCAATCTCAGGAAAACAAAACATAGTCACAGGTTCAAAATTCTAAATCAACAGCTACAACTAATTTCCACATTCGAATCCCTTTCAACAATTCTTCACAAATGATCCCCTACAACCTAATATGTTATTTGCTGAACCGAAATTTAACCATAACTAAAACACAGGTATTTAATCATTAAAATGTAAATAGAATAAAGAACAGTGATTTAATTACAATGATACATTAGAGTATCAGTCGAATACTCACTCCCTCTGAAAATTGAATCCTCCTTCATCAATCTTAACACAAAATGAATCCTAACATGATATCTAATGTTCAGACATCAAACCCCTTGGTTATTTCACATGCTATTCAACATAAAAGTGTAAATTAAAAATGGAGAATAGTACACAAATGCTCACTGATACTCACTGTATCAGTCGAATGTGGAAATTCCCATTCCTACATTAAATAACAATTAATCAATAGGATTAAGGTTGGTAATTATTAACCAATATGTGTACGTGATTTACATAATATATCGTGTCCAAAAACATGACACGAACGTGTCCACAACACACAAACTCAACTTACACTGAACTGGTCAGTCGAATAGGTGCCCGTGTCCAGTACGGGTCGAATCCCTCACCCGACACGGATCCAAAGGACACGTGGTCTTGGGGGTGTCGTGTCAGACATTGCCCCAAGGCCTGTGTCAAAGGACACGTGTCCTCGTGTCCAGGATAGGTCGCACGAACCCACTGGTAGCAGGACAGTGTTGTCCAGGCGCGCACGGCCGTGTCCACGGGTCCGACTCGATCCAAACACGACACGAAACACGCTCAGACATAAAGAAACCAATAAGCAACACTAAAATGAGTATTCCTATTCAAACACAATCTTAAAACATGATCGAAATGCCCACTGTGGCATTTCGTCGAACACCTACGTATCTACACTGATACGTGTCCGATACGGACACGTAAAGGATACAAAAAGACACAAATCCTATTCCTACAGTTAGAGGACACCTAGGGCTTTGTATTCATGCCTAGAAATCGAAATTTTATGGAGGGAATAGGAAGTTACCTATAGGTGTTCTTCCTCAAAAAAAACCTAAAAAAAAAAAGATTCCTTCTAGCTAGCCCCAAGCTCCAAATTGTCTCAAACCTGTTATTAGTCTCCATGAACAGTAGAGGAATACCAATTAGGTCACCATGGAAGAAGTTTGAATGAAAAAGGATTAATATTGATCAAAATAGGAAGAGGTTCAATGAAGAACAAACATGGCTTTTGCAAAATGAAGGGATGGATAAAAAGAGGCAACTAATTTTGGAAGGGATTAAATAGTGATGGGGGAATCCCTAGGCTGGCCATAGAAGTCGAGGGTTAGGGTTTTAGGATAGATCAAGGGCTCTCCTTTCATCTAGTCAAATCAAGGGTCCACAATCCTAGGTTTCACACTTGTCTTAAATGCAACCTAGTTAGCTCTAACTATCATGACTTAACCAAGACTAATCAATACTAAATAACACTAACCATGGCTAACTAAGTCTAGCTATGACTAATCTAGGTTAGGTCAAAACTAGGTTAGGGCTAAACACAACACAAGGCAATTAATTAAATAATATTAAAATCACACCATTCAAAATAATATATATTAAATTCTAAATAATTATAATAAATCACAATAAGCTCAAATAAATTCAAAAATGACCAAAATACCCTCTAGGCTAAATGCACTAAATTGAACCTCTACTCACACGGTTATGCTCTAGGTCAAACAGTCTCTAAGGTCACACTAACAACACCAAAATCATAGGTCATGACTTAAAAATAGTTTTTAAATAATAAAAATCACCAAAAATCTTATTATGATTTAAATACCATTATTAAATGATTAAAAACACAAAAGTTCAAAATTACCCTCATTTTAGAAAATTGGGTGTTACAAGTCTACCCTCCTTAGAAAAATTTTGTCCTCGAAATTAAAATGGTAGTAATCCTTCTAGGTCAAACACCCCACAATCAAAGTCTCAATTCACAAAGTTCGATAATCATATGCGTCTGTCCAAGATCATGATCCTCAGAATCTTCGTCATGCTAGTGAGCAAGGCTACGATAATCACAGAGCCCTCGACTAAGGTACATATCTCTAGAATTATGGTATTTAAAATTTTTGCGTTGCCGCATGCTTGGCCGCGAAAACCTTAAATTCTCACACCCGAGAAATACATCCAAAATCTGACTATATGTCCTCACTATGCCAGCTAATATGACTATAGAAGACTCTAGATCCCATAACTTAGGCGACCTAGCCCATACGACTTATCTCGGAAGAAAATCAAATCAAAAAGAAATGCCAGATCAAGACTTATCAACAAATAAGGAAGCAGATAATAACAGATGGAATTGAATTTCAAGATAGATATAATGAGGCAAGGTGGAAATGGAATCGAAAAGAACAGAACCTGCAAGCACCTCTCCCACTGCCTGAGCATCCTCGACTGTCATGGCGTAAGCTCGTCCCTGCTGGCCTCCTCCAGCTTGATACTGATATTGCACAAATCTCAGTTGCTGTGTCTGTAACGGTCCCCGCTGCTGACCTACCAGAGCCTTGGCTCCTCCTCCTGGTGCTGCTCCTTGTGCTACTCTGCCTATATACTCGGAACACTCCTTCAGCTGGTGGTCCGCTGCTCCACATAGTAGGCACCTGTCCAGCCTCTTCCTGCACTCACCCCATCCATGTCCCAGCTTCTTGCAGTAGGGACAACTGACTGTCTACTATCTGGGTGCCTGATGCTGTCTAGGCTGCTGCTGTCCCTGCTGATGGCCCTGACCCTGGAACTGCTGCTGAAACTGATGCTGAATGTACGGCCTTTTGGCCGGTCCTCCGCTACCACTAGCTCCCTGGATGTCTCGCCCCCTCTTGAGCCTAAGCTCAAGATCATCCTTTGCGGCTAATGCATCCACTAGGATCTCCTCCAAGGTAGCGCTACGAGCACTCTTGGTATAGGACTTAACCTCCTTTATCAATCCCTTTCTGAACCTCCGGGCCTTCGTCGCCTCGGACAGTCCCTCCACAAATTTGCCCAGACGGTAGAACTCCCCTGAATACTCCTCCACAGACTGGCTCCCCTGGACTAGGGCCTCGAACTGAGTCTCGAGAGCTCCTAGCGCTGCATCAGAGAAGAATTTCTTCTTGAACAGCTTCTTGAATACTGCCCAAGTCTGCCCCGGAGTGCCAACCCGCGGATCGGTCTGGTACCATGTGCGGGCCAGATCCTGCATCATGCTGGCCGCTGCCTCAATCTGAATCCTTACCGGAATCTCAGCCAATCTGAATATCTCCTCCATGTGCTCTATCCACTCATTGGCATACAAGATTTCCTCTGTCCCTCGGAAGTCCCTCGGGTACATTTTCTGAAAATCCTGGATGCCCTTCTCCCTCGGAGGGTACGGCTGCTGGACTGCCGCTGGCTGAGCTACTACTCTCTCCACTGTAGTCAGGACCAGATCAATGCCCCGACTAATCTCTGCTGTCTGTCTCTGCTGCTGAGCCTGCTGGCTCTCCATGAACTGCTGAAAGAACGTGAACAGCTGAACTGCGTCAACTGTCTCCGAAGGTGGCTGCTGCTGAAGCGCCTCTACAATCATCGGACTCGGCTGCTACAGGTGGAGGGGCTCCTCCGAATGCAGCTGAAACGCCAACCCCAGCTGGCATGACTGGGGCTGCGGTACCAGGGGCTTTCTGCTGAGTATGAGAGGTGGCAGACCTCTCATCGGCGTCCCCCTGGCCCTGGCAATGTGATCTCGTCTCAACCATCCCGAAGACAGATCAAAAGAACAATTGCTGAGAATGAGTCGAATAGCAAAAGAGGACAGTTATATTCTAGGGAGACAATAAGCAACAAAATGTAGATATACGGAATCTGAATAAGAGTTTTTTCTAATGTGATTGAGTACCTTCAAAAATATCATAATCCTACTGCAGGCTGTTGTGAAACTCTTGTTCGAAAACCACTACATAAACTCGACCTGCATGGGCCACCACTAAAAACGTATCACGACCCGCACCCACGGTGAGGGTACGAGAATGTAACAATGCCCAGCCTACGCCGCAGTGTCGACGGTAGAACGCTGTCCCAGGTCACAACATCTAACAATATAAGGTACCTAAACAGTATATACACTCCGAATGGAGGTGACATAACATAAAAGTCTCAATCACATCTAAGGCAGATACAGAATAGTAAAGGTAGATAGATAGATCAAAACCACAATGTCATACAAATAAGAGAGAGAATCCACGTGTCTAAGATAACAACTCAAGAAACATCCAGCTCAATACAAGTCTCTAAATATATACAACAACTCAGAACAACAACTGAAAGTCGAATAAACAATGCTGAAAAAAGATAAAGCCTAGCTATCTAGCCTAGACTATGGGAGTAGCATCTTGTACTGCACCTGGGTCCTCCATAGGAACCAGGTTACAGGTGTCGTCTAAGCCTGCTCCGTAATAGGTGGTACATAGGGCCTCATCCTCATCCTCTGTAATATTTTTAATAGGTCCAGTCAGGACAGGAATGAGCACAATACATCTCACGCAGTTCATATCAAGTTAGGAAAAATAAAGCATACAAAAGAGTAAGATACATGAAACGCTGAAAAGAGAATATATAAAGTAAAGGAGATAACTGTAAGGAAATATCTACTATAAATAGAGAACTAGCAGTGACTAGTGAGTCAGAGTAAAATATAGACATGTGAATGACATAGGAAGATTCATGACTACAGCTAAGAGTGATTCATGACTACAGCTACTTGGATATTATTCACATGCTTATTTCTACTCCTCCATCGCCAATCAATACACAAAAATCTGTTCAAGTTATGTTAAGATTCGTAAAACTTCACATGGCTCATAAAATGAGTGATACATGAAGGTGATTCATGATGGCTCTATGAATATGAGAGTACATGTGTCACAAGTGATTCGTGAATCAGTGAAAGCATAGAGATACATGATGATTCGTGAAATGCACAAAACATACAGTATCCGATGCTCCCGAAGGAATAACATCTCATGAAAAGATCCATATAGTACCAATCCGTGCTACCAATGTGTCAGCATCAAGTAAAGTAATCTAGAGCAAGAATATAAATTCTAGCAAGCATGAAACGGTCAGAGAATGTACTCGCCTGATATCCTGAATGTCCGAAAGAAAATACTGCCTGAGAAGTGGTGTCTGGCTCCTAATCAGAACAGTACAAGTCACAACATGTCCAGCTAATAAAGTAAGATACTATGATGCAGTCTACATGATGTTAGGTTAATCCTAGACCAAAGTCAACCCTGGTCAACTTCAGTCAACTTTAAGTCAAAGTTAGGTTAACTAGGTCAACCTAGACTCAAAGAAGTCTAACTAGGCCTAACCAGTCTACCATAGCTAGAACACACCATACACTAGTCTATACATCTAGGTACACATTACCTACATAGGCTATACCTCTATTGAATTACAACCACATATAGGCCATGAGCTAAACACAAAGCCATATCACGTATAGGCCAAAACACCCATATATATATATATATATATATATATATATATATATATATATATATATATATATACACACACACATATATATATACCCATAGCAATATATATATATATATATATATATATATATATATATATATATATATATATATATATATATATATATATATATATTTTATATATATATATATATGTATATGTATATATATATATGTATCACATTATAAATTCACATTACACATAGAGATAAAGAGGGGAAATATAAATCCAGGTAAAGTGTGTGTGTATATGTGTTTAGGCATATATGTGTGTGCATGAGTGCTCCTGTGTGTGACAGGAAGGTGAGAGTGTCATGGATTTTGTGTGTGTGTGTGTTTTACATGTAATAGAGTGTGTGAGTGTGGCCTCTGTGTGTGTGGGTTGATAGTGTAATGTGTTAGCATAAATTAGGATGCATAAGAATAGGGAATGTGACAGTATAGGATGTGTAGGAACATCAATGTGTGTGGAGAGTTCAGTATTAGTTAAGGGAAATCTCAAACCATATTCTCAGGTTTTTAGAAGAAACTTAGGTTTTCAAACATCAGTTAAAGATAAGAGGGAAACTCAGTCATGTATTGTGAGCACCCTGAATTTCGGGTTGATTTTTTTTTCTAATTTTTCTGATTGAATTAGTTTCGATGAATAATTTATTCTGTTATTTATCTTTAAGTGTACTTTTCTATGCCCTTGATATTTGGAGTGTCAGGGATGTTCATCTCTGGAAACCTTCTTCATGAGTTTTGTAGTGGACAAAATTACCTTCATTTTGGTATATGGTATCCCATTCGAACTTGTTCCCTTTTACTTTTTTTGCTTCACACAACTTCGGGTCGAATTAGACCATTTGATCATTAATTAATTTTTCCACTCTTTTCCTTGATCATTATTAGCATGTTCCGTGACTTTTAATTTGGGAGCACCAGGCTAGTCATTTTCTTGAAACCAACTCATCATGCATGATCTACTCGAGACGCTCTTCACCCATGACCTTCGTGTCCCACTCAGACACACCATTTTGTGCTCCATTTGCTTCACACAACTTTCCTGATACATGACCCAATTTTATTTAATCCCACGGTGTCATATTTATTTTTCGACTTGATTTGGGGGTACCCTGTCGACCAAAACCTGTCAACCCCAAATATGGACATGGCCCACATTGAGCCTACTATCCGCATGCCACTTGTGTCCCATTTATTAGAATCCCCACGTGCTACTTATTTACCCATGATCATAAATGTCTAAATTAATTCATTTATGATATTAAATCTGATATTGACCCAATCCGGCTCCACCAAGTCCAGCCCAGCTTCGTGTTACTCTCCATCATGACACCCTCAGCCTCATTATCCTTGAAAAATATTAAGTACCCTATTCTACCTATTTTTAATATTTAATAGAATTTTCCTTTATTAAAATCCCTATAGGAATAACCTATTTTCCTAAATTTAAATCCTAGCCATTGGATTATCGCATTTAATCCTCACCATTTATTTCCCTCACATTCACACACAGCCCCTCCATTACTAGCCGGCCCTAACTTTGAGGATTGGCTTTCTCTCTCCTCTCTTTATCACACACAATTTATTACACTCCTATTCTCATCTCTCTCTCCAACTATTATTTTTTTTCCCATACTTCTTCTCCACACACAGCAACCCATCCCGACAGCCCAACCTGGCCGGACCTCCCCCTACCTCCGCCGTGGCCGAGGGCCGCCGGCCACCACCAGCAACCCCTCCACCAGCCTCCTCCTCCTTCTTCTCTATTAAATCACCAACACCACCACATCCACGCCAACCTCCACCGAGCTAACAAACCGCCGTGCCACCGCCGTCGCCGGGCCAGGACAGGCTGCGCGCCACCGCCGACCTCGTTATGGCCGTGCTGTCCCGTGCGTTGGCCGGGCTCTGTCGCGCCAGGCTGTGCGTCGCCGCACCACAACAGCAGTTGGCCGGGGACAGCCTGTGGCCGCGCGCGCAGGCCACGCTGCCGACCGCCACCACCGTGGCTGGCCCCCCCCGCGTTGGGTGAACGCCAGCGACCCCCCTGGGTCCGCCGCTTCTTCTCCAGCACGACGTATAGGCGATTCGTGCATTTCGCACGAATTCCCGCCGTGACGCACGAGGAATCAAGTCCGTTTTAGCGTCCCGTTGCAGCAACTTCGCACGCAATTTTCGAAAAATTCGACCTTTGGATCGGCAATTTCTTCGCTCCGTCACACTCTCGATATATCCACCTTCACTCATGTCAAGTTTCGTCCGTTGATTTTATAGTTTGATGCCTCAAAACCGGCCACCAAGTTGACCATTTAAATTGTATAAATTTTGGACAGTTTCGCGGAGTCAACTTCGTCAGTTTGTACCTCCTCCACCGCAGCTCCATTTGGCGTGCTACCAGTTCCTGTGCGAATCTGGTATAACCCTCTTACTACCCCTCCAGTTTTATTTCATTGTGAGCTTGTTTGATTGGTTGAATTCGACGCCAAAGTTGACCGTCCGAATTCGTAATTTCCAACTTATAAAATTCTATTTTTGAACATGGGACTCCAGATTTCATTTCTGACACCACCAGTAGACTCGTGGCGTCGTTCTGGCATGTTTTCATATAAAATTTGTTAGATTTGGAGGACGTGGGCTCTGACACGTATTTCGGTGTAAAGTGGGTCCCACAGTCCGGGTCAACAGGACTTTTTGACGCCGGCTCATCGAAATCCAATTCCGGATATACCGTTGAGTTTGTATCGTCATTCTGGACTCGTTGACATATAATTTGCTAGGTATTAGTGGACATTGGATCCGACACGTATTTCGGTACAAGTCGGATACCAATATCCGGGTCAACAGGTCATTTTGAGATCGGCTCATCGGAATCCAATTCCGGATATACCGTTGAGTTCGTATCGTCATTCTGGACTCGTTAACATGTAGTTTGCTGAGTTTTAAGAACATTGGCTCCGGCATGCATTTTCGTACAAATCAGAATTCCAATGTTCTGGTCAACGGACCAAATTGAGATCGGGTCAACGGAATCCAATTCTGGATATACCATTGGGTTCGTATCGTCATTCTGGTTTCGTGGACATATAATTTGTTATATTTTGTAGACTTATTTTCTTGCACATTTTTCGGTGCAACACGGCTCCGACACGAATACCGTTTTGATCCAAAATTACCTTTTTGCCCCTGTGTCCAAATTGGACCGATGGGTAGGCTATCCTAGCTAATTTGACCATTCTGGACACGTTGGCGATGTATATTTCATCATCCGACAATATTTGTAGATAGTTTCTCTATGTATCACCTTTTATTATAATTAATTCTTATAATATTCGTATTTCGGGATTAGTACAACGAAACCGAGATCAGTCAATTTCAGTGATCTCACATCGCTGAAATTGACAAGACGGACACGTGGATCACTATAATAAGATTATTAACTTTACCGTTAATCATCTTATCTCGATTTGCGTGTCGTAAGTTTCGACGTACGAATAACGAAGTACACTTTATATCTTTAATAATTAGACTAGAATTGACCATGTTTGACCAGAGTTGACCAGTTGACCAAAAGTCAACTGTAAGTCAACATTTGACCTAGTTTGACTAGATTGTTGACCGGAGTTGACCTAGAGTTGATTTGACTTAGAAGAACCTAGGATAATATAGATTGCTTGTAGAGATTCATTTATTACAACTTGAACACCTTGTAACCTGTGTTGCTTTAAATAGGACTCTGTGGCTTCAGTTGGACCCCTATACCTATCAGCTGTTCAGGTTATCAGGCGAGTACATTCTCTGATCATTTTATATCATGTTAGAAATTATTTTTCTGCTTTAAATTACTTTACTTGATGCTGTCACGTTGGTCACACGGATTAGTACTATATGGATCCTTTCTTGAGATGTTATCCCCTCAGGGAGCATCGCGTTTCACTTACATTGTGTATCACTATGCTTTATGGTTCATTGATCACTTGTGACATGTACTCTCATGATCACAGAGTCTTCCTTGAATCACCCATTTATGGGCATTCCTAGAATCACCCATTTTTGGGCCTACCATGTATCACCCCTTGTGGGCCATTGCATGGAATCATAACATAACCTGGCTGGATCATTGTGTATTGATTAGGGGTACGGGAGAGTAGAAGTAGACATGTGAATAATACCCAAGTAGTATCTAATCAGAATCACTTCGTAGTGCCTCATCAGAATCTCCTATGCCATTTACATGTCTATATTGTACTCTGACTCACTAGCCACTGTTAGTTCTCTATTTATAGTAGATATTTCTATTACAGTTCTCTCTCTGTTTATATTTTGTACTTCTTCAGATCCTGTATCTTACTTTACTGTATGATTATATTTTCTAACCTGCTATGATTTGTTGAGATGTACTGTGCTCGCTCCCGTCCTGACTGGACCTGTTGAAAGTTTACAGATAGCTTGGAGGTTGCCTGCTAGCCTAGAGGAGACACAGTAGAGGTTGTATAGATAGTTATTTTAGTTGTCTTGAGTTGTATTTACTTTATGGATTACTGTATTTGAGATTTGAGATACTTTCTGGATTTGTGATATCTTAGACACTTAGATTTCCATCTGTTGTATCTTTTTGTGGATTTCAGTTTTATCTATCTTTTATCGTATTCCACCTTAGATGTGATTGAGACTGTATTTGCTATGTCACCTCCATTCGGAGTGTATATACTGTACAGGTACCTTATATTGTTAGATGATTGACCTAGGACAGCGTTCTACCGCCGACACTGCGGCGTAGGCTTGACGTACCCACGTCTCGTACCCTTACTCTAGGGTGTGGGTCATGACACGTATATATAAGAAACCAATTCCCAGGTAACACTAACACTAGCTGCCTATTCGAGTATTCATAGATATAACACAACCCTTCATCACATCCATGGTTCTCTTTTTTTAAAAAGGAAAGGAAATCAGTTCAGTTTTAACAAGGAAAACCTAGGTGACAGTGTGTCAACAGTGAGGGCATTAGTGTCCTGTGTGTGTATGTGATTTGTTCCCAGGAAACCAAAGTGACAGTGTCATCAGGAATTCAAACAGTGTGTAGGTAAGCCTACTCAGGTTTTAGGATTAAATAATGTTCAAAAGTGTCTCAGTTCTGTGTGTGTAGTAGGATATAAATTAGTGCGTGAGTGATTGAACAATGGGTTCAATCTCAGGAAAACAAAACATAGTCACAGGTTCAAAATTCTAAATCAACAGCTACAACTAATTTCCACATTCGAATCCCTTTCAACAATTCTTCACAAATGATCCCCTACAACCTAACATGTTATTTGCTGAACCGAAATTTAACCATAACTAAAACACAGGTATTTAATCATTAAAATGTAAATGGAATGAAGAACAGTGATTTAATTACACTGATACATTAGAGTATCAGTTGAATACTCACTCCCTCTGAAAATCGAATCCTCCTTCATCAATCTTAACACAAAATGAATCCTAACATGATATCTAATGTTCAGACATCAAACCCCTTGGTTATTTTACATGCTATTCAACATAAAAGTGTAAATTAAAAATAGAGAACAGTACACAAATGCTCACTGATACTCACTGTATCAGTCGAATGTGGAAATTCCCATTCCTACATTAAATAACAATTAATCAATAGGATTAAGGTTGGTAATTATTAACCAATATGTGTACATGATTTACATAATATATCGTGTCCAAAAACATGACACGAACGTGTCCACAACACACAAACTCAACATACACTAAACTGGTCAGTCGAATAGGTGCCCGTGTCCAGTGCGGGTCGAATCCCTCACCCGATACATATCCAAAGGACACGTGGTCTTGGGGGTGTCGTGTCAGACATTGCCCCAAGGCCTGTGTCAAAGGACACGTGTCCTCGTGTCCAGGATAGGTCGCACGAACCCACTGGTAGCAGGACAGTGTTGTCCAGGCGCACGCGGCCGTGTCCACGGGTCCGACTCGATCCAAACACGACACGAAACACGCTCAGGCATAAAGAAACCAATAAGCGACACTAAAATGAGTATTCCTATTCAAACACAATCTTAAAACATGATTGAAATGCCCACTGTGGCATTTCGTCGAACACCTACGTATCTACACTGATACGTGTCCGATACAGACACATAAAGGACACGAAAAGACACAAATCCTATTCCTACAGTTAGAGGACACCTAGGACTATGTATTCATGCCTAGAAATCGAAATTTCATGGAGGGAATAGGAAGTTACCTATAGGTGTTCTTCCTCAATAAAAACTTCAAAAAAAAGATTCCTTCTAGCTAGCCCCAAGCTCCAAATTGTCTCAAGCCTGTTATTAGTCTCGATGAACAGTAGGGGAATACCAATTAGGTCACCATGGAAGAAGTTTGAATGAAAAAGGATTAATATTGATCAAAATAGGAAGAGTTTCAATGAAGAACAAACCTTGCTTTTGCAAAATGAAGGGATGGATAAAAAGAGGCAACTAATTTTGGAAGGGATTAAATAGTGATGGGGGAATCCCTAGGCTGGCCATAGAAGTCGAGGGTTAGGGTTTTAGGATAGATCAAGGGCTCTCCTTCCATCTAGTCAAATCAGGGGTCCACAATCCTAGGTTTCACACTTGTCTTAAATGCAACCTAGTTAGATCTAACTATCATGACTTAACCAAGACTAATCAATACTAACTAACACTAACCATGGCTAACTAAGTCTAGCTATGACTAAGCTAGGTTAGGTCAAAACTAGGTTAGGGCTAAACACAACACAAGGCAATTAATTAAATAATATTAAAATCACACCAATCAAAATAATATATATTAAATTCTAAATAATTATAATAAATCACAATAAGCTCAAATAAATTCAGAAATGACCAAAATACCCTCTAGGCTAAATGCACTAAATTGAACCTCTACTAACATGGTTAGGCTCTAGGTCAAACAGTCTCTAAGGTCACACTAGCAACACCAAAATCATAGGTCATGACTTAAAAATAGTGTTTAAATAATAAAAATCACCAAAAATCTTATTATGATTTAAATACCATTATTAAATGATTAAAAATACAAAAGTTCAAAATTACCCTCATTTTAGAAAATTGGGTGTTACGGCAACAGGCACCTTCCGCCTGTCCCAGAAGCCCGCAACCCCGACTTTTGGATGTAACAGTCACCTTCACGAGTGCATATGAAGATAACTCTTCGCATCTTCACCCTCGGGAGCATCTCATCAACAGAATGTACTCGAGCAAGTAAGTTCATTCGGGAAGACGTGAGAGAACGATAAGCAAACTCTCTCCTTACTGCTATTTATAGGCCGGGCAAATCAAACCCATGCGCCAAGTGGCGGGCTCTCCGAATCCCGTATAATGAATTTGTATTTATGGTGATGAACCTGACGCTTTGAATTCGGCCAAGTCAAAACGGCTATTTAAAGCACTTGAAGAACTCAAAAGTCGGACCAATAAAGACGCGTCATGTAAACGGATGCGCCGGTTAGATACCGCGCATCGTACAGACGTGCCCGTCAGTACCAAGCGTCCCGTATGGATGCGCCCAAACAAAGAACAGATCTATGCGTCCTAATCAACATGGACCCGTGCATCTAATCGACGCATCACCCCATCAAGCAATTAATGCCAAAGTGACAGAGTTGGCAGCACGTCCCCCGAGGACTGAATAGTTGGCAGCTTTTTCAGAAGACGAAGTGTTGCCGACGTCAGCATCATCATTACTTTCCTTCGACGGTCACAAACCCACGTGGTCGACCAACCACTCACATGCGCCTCAGCAGCCATGTGCCCGATGACTCGTATGTGCCTCAAAAGTCGTACGTCCAGATCGGTTCATGACTCCTGAAGGTTGTGAGCCAAAGTCTTCTCATGAGCCCAAACTCAGGCACATCCTATCATATCACTCTCCAACAAATTCGAGATCTTTGAGTAACGGACATGCGCTACGAGTCCTTTGACTCAATTCAGCCTATGAAAGGGTGCTAATCACCAAAGATCTCAGCAACTGAAATATCCTCTCCCCTGCTACGTGTCAGCCCACAAATGCAGCATGAAGGATTCAACCCATAAATGATGGTACATCATCCATGCGCCTCCCGCAGCTTCAACCACGTGGCATCCCCACGTACATGCGTATCCTACATATGCACACATGAGCAGCCAGCCTTCAAGCTATAAATATAGGGATCATTTTCTTTTCCGGACGGACATATACATACACACATATAGAGGGACAGAAATAGATAGACATTCAACGTCTTCTTTCTCTCCTCAAGCTCCAACACCCAGAGCAACTCAGACCTTCAGAGAATCGACAACCGTCGTCAGATGGTCAACGGAGTCAACGCATTACCACTCGCTCCATCGACACAGGGACCCAGATAAACAAAAGTTTACTCCTAGGACTACATTTAAGTCCTATATTGTAACACTGTTCTGTTTGTAGTTAAAATTGCAATCAAAAGATTTTAATGGCAAACAAGCTGGCGACTCTGCTGGGGATGTCTTTCTCCTCTGCTGAGAAAGTCGTGTCGCAATCTGATAACGTGAAGGTGGGCTCCACCCATAAGATGTTGGTCGTATGCCTCAATCAACAGACGTATGAGGAGTTCATCTCTGAAGGCAGTGCAAGTCCTTCGAAGCGGCTGCCGAAGCCGAAGAAGACTCGCCAAGTCTGGGTGCGCAAGGTCGAGGCCCCTGGCACCACCACTGAAGGGGATGCGCCAATTCAGCCTACCCTTCCTGCTGACGTCCTCAACAGCCAGGATGCGCCCATGGGTGCAGCACATCTCTCGGGAAAGCGTGGGGCCGATCATATTCTCCAACCTTCTTTTTCTCAGACAAGGAAGATGCGTCGACGGAGCAGGGGCGCAGCTAACGCCCTGCGTATTAACTCTGATGCGCCACAGAAGGCATCTATCTTTTACAGACTCACTCACTGTCGTGGCGAGGAAAATTTGGACTCTGAGTACTATGCGCCCCAACGGGCTGGTACGAAGAAGTTTAAGGCAGCACGGGCCATGTGCCTCGAACATGCTATGCCAGCAGTGAGCCAGAGGCATGCGCTCACAATCATGCGCGCTGCCAATGGTAAACTATATAAGGTTGACTCGGGTGCTTCTGTGCCAGAAATGAGCCAACCTTCAAAGTCCTTGTCACACTTGGGCGCATCTGCTGCGTTCGCAACCAAGTCGTGCAAGGCAAACTCAGTAGTCTTGAACCCCTGTGCCTACATTGGTTGTGCGTCTGAGGCTGGTTCTTGTCACTCTAAATGTTGCTCCCCTACTATTAATCTGGGTGCATCTTTTGCGTCGAATCAGGGGGTACAGCATTCACTTGACCACTCCGGCTCTTGGCCTTGCCATGCGTCTGATGGGGGTATGAAGGTGGCACTCACCTCCAACGATCTGCGTAACGTGATCACTCATAAATGTCGATCAGGAGAGTCGACTGACAAGCATAATGCGCCCCTTACAGGACACACCTGTGCTATATTCACCATCAACTGTTGTTGCAAGACAGCAGTCCTACCAAGGCAGTCTGTGTTCTAGCGACTGCAATCATCAACACCCCTCCAACGTCGCCTCGGAAAGAAGGTGTCAACTGAAGAGGAGCCAGAACTACAGGTTGCTTCTTGCAACGTAGTCTCTAACTCCCCATCAATTCGAAAGACGACTTGCAACTCCTCGACCTCGTCCTCATCCAAGAGCCAGCCGAGGAAGACCAAGACGATCGTCCCGTCCTCAGGAGTGTTTGAGGGCACCCGGGGGAGAAAGAAGATCTCAGAGGAAGTTGGGGGTAGTCAAGCCCCTATGGATCTTCATTCCGAAGATGAAGCTAGCCTCCCGGACATAGCTGAGGGTAGTCAAGCCCCTGTGGATCTTCAACCCGAAGATGAAGACACCCCCAGAGCATAGCTGGGGGTAGCCAAGACGAAGCTCCGGGGGAAGTTCCTCTTCAAGAGAGCGAGGCTGAAAGCGAAGCTTCAACCGATCCCTCCACTTCTAGTCACGTTATGACAGTATACATGACGGAAGTTGGTGATACGGAGTCAGATGCGCCTCCAATAGATCTCGTTCAGTGCATGGATACCCTGGAGGGAGGACTCAAAACCCTCTCTGTCTCCATGCAAACACTGACTCAAGCAGTGTTCGAGATACGGTCAGCCGTGGCCAGAGCACCTTCCACTAATCCTGACCCAGGAGTCAACGGAGAATCAAGTGTGCCCCTCCAACGGGCATCCTTGAATACCGATTGTCGCGAAGCACCGTATGTATCGGAACCTTCGAATGTACAGCTCGAGACTGTACCACCCTCTCCGACTCCCAGCTCCACTGAAGACATGGTTGAGATGATCAGGGACTTGCGTGAGCGCTTCGAGTCAAAGAACAGACAGGAGGAGCGCCAGAAGATGGGGATCCCGCAACCATACCCCTTCGAATGGAACAAAGTGGTTTATTCTTCCAAGTATAAACCACAAACATTGACGCCATACGACGGAAAGGACTCTCCATGCCGTTATCTGACGTACTTCCAGTCTCAAATGGGACATCTCCCGAAGGAAGGCGCTACTCACCAGCCTGTTCGTCGGGGCACTGAAAGGGGTGGCTTATGACTGGTTACTGCAGTCTTCCTGACAACTCCATATCTTCATTCGATGACTTGACACATCTCTTCCTCGATCATTTCTACGACGGAGGGAAAGACATGATTATGGCATCCCTGATAGAGGTGCAACATATGAAGAAATAGACGGTTCGGGCATTCATCGAACGTTTTCGACAAGCCTGCTTCTGACTGCCCTCGGGTATGCCAGAACATGCACTCCTCTCCTCATGTAGCATGAACATGCTTCCTGAGATCAAGCTCTGGCTCAACTCCACTCTTTCTCGCGATTGGAGCTCATTGATTATTGAGGCTGAAGCAGCTGAAAAGAAGGCATCCAATGCTCGCCTTCTGGGAGTCAGTTTCCCTGCTTTTGAAGATAAGGGAAAATGGCCTGCTGCCAACAACCCTGGATGTGAGACGAAGGGAAAGCAGGCGCTGACTGTCAATGCCTCCAAAGGTGCACAAGCACCTACTCAGAAGCCTCTACTTGCGCCAAGGCCAAAGGAGATCTATTCTTTCAACGACGAAGACATCTTGCAACTCTTCGAGATGCTGAAGCAGGGTGATAAGATCAAATTGTCGGACCCGAAGCGTCCCGACGAGGTTGGGAGAGTGGACAATCCAAGGTACTGTCACTACCATCGGTTTGTCGGACATCCAACTCAGGACTGCTACGTCCTCAAGAACTACATCCAGCGCATGATCAATGCGAATGTTATCTCCGTCGACTATGAGGAGAAAATAGCCTCGGCCAACCTGGTGTTGCTCCAATTTGGCACCTTGCCGCCAACCACAACACAAGATGGCGTCGTTCCCATCCTAAAGGCGACAATGGAGGTGGTCAACCTACCACCTACTCGTGACAACGTGAGTGGACTCATCCCACTCACCACATCTCGGGGAGAGATCTTATGGGTTCACCCCGATCTTGTCTCCGAAGTTACTCAACAGGGGTACGCTCTACCTCCAAGACTAAGGGTAAGAAGGTCAAGTCTTGCCGCTTCGTCTCTTCCTCCGCGGAAGAGGCTCTTCCTGTACAAACCCGTTCGCAGCTGAACGCCCAACCCGACGAAGTTGCCGTTGAGGTGGTGCCTCCCTGCACTGCCCCTGCTGCCGAAGAAGGAGGTCCATCCAAACCTCCAGTAGCCAATAAACAGAAGCATGTAGAGGCCCGTTTCGACAAACCTTTGCGAAGGAAGAATGCTTCGGGACTAGCCAAGCCCCACAACTTTGACATACTGGCACAACTTGCAGGTACTCCCGCCCGATTATCTCTGTACGAGCTGCTTCGCCTTTCCAAAGATACCCGCGAAGCTCTCTGTGAAGCCTTGAAGGATGCTGAGTCCTTCATCAGTCAGGTCAAGCAGCCCGAGAATCTCCCGACCACATGTGAGAATTGCCATTGTGCGGATGAGGTCATCCCCAACATAACCTTCACCCAACAAGACATGCTACTCAAGCACATCCGGCACAACAGGCCTCTGTACTACACAGGGTATGTGGGTTCCGTCAAGGTGAAGCGAATTCAGATTGATCCAGGTTCTTCCCTCAGCATCATCCCTAGGACTCTGCTGTCAACACTGGGGATCCCGATGTACCATCTGGCGCCCTCCAACACTACAATCAGCGGTTTCAATGCTAGCAAAAGTGAACCGTTAGGCAAAATACGGCTGAAATGTCATATCGGTAACATCCGAACCGAGTGACTTGCTATGTCGTGGATGCCGACGTCAACTACAACCTCCTGCTGGATCGTCCGTGGCTGCATGAGTACATGGTGGTGCCATCTACACTCCACCAATGTATGAAGCACGTGTCCACTATCGACATCATCCGGACAGAGTTCACGGACATTGACCCTTTCAAGGGAGTCGAAGCCTACTTCACTGATGCTACCCTATACAAGTCGCTCGACGAAAGGGAAGCCAATGATGCTGACGACGAAGCTGAAATAGCGGCAGAGCCGGACATAGAGCCAGAGATGATTTCTGACGCTCTTTTGAAGATTCGACTCAAAGAGAAACCGCCTCAGATGCTGTCTTCCATGACCATCAAGCTACCTGGAAAAGCACCAACTTCTCTAGGTAGATCACCTACTGAAGCTCCTTTGAAGATATGGCTCAAGGGAAAACCTTCTCAAACGTCGGCTTCCCTTGTGGCAAAACTACAAGGGAAGGCACCTGTCATCGAAGGCGTAGTCGAGGCACCCCTGAAGGTGCGTCTCAAAGGCAAGCCTCCGCAATCATCCAAGCTGCAAGAGAAGGCCTACACAACCCTCTCGGATCCCAAGATCAAATTGGCGATGAACTCTTCCGAACCGGCCCCGGTGCTCACAGATGAAGAGTTAGGAGAGTACATATCTGCTGATATAGATGCCCCTTCTCTTGATAATGTAATCCCGCGGGACAAAATCTCGTATTTTATCAATAATAGAGTGTCTTTCAATTATTCTAGTCTTCCACATTTGAATGCCATGTATACACTAGATAATGCTCTACGGTCGTTACAAACACAAATAATGATCGTCAATCATGTAAATCGAGTAGTCCCATCCAAAGGAGTCTGTTTTATAGTCCCACCACGAAATCGGGATGAAGAACCCATCATCTTCAGTAAAGTTGAGCGTTATCAAGACCTCCTGCCACTCGATCCAGAATCAGATGCCGGCAGAATACAAGTCTATCGGTACACGGACAAGGCAAAGTACCTCATTCAAAAGATGGGATACGACCTGAAAAGCAATAAAGGCCTGAACTACGGCAAAAGCCGGCGTCTTCCCCTCCGGCTCCCAATACCTAAAGGAAAGCTGCAGGACTACTATTATCGTACTCGACGGGGGGTAGGCTATGTCACACCGTCGGCTACTCCAGAGAGTTCGGAGGCAGAAGAAATGGAACACTCTCATTCGTCCGAAGCATCAACTTAGGATTTCGATACCAGTATCGGCTCAGTCCTCAGGAAGGTGCTATCTGTCAATATGGCATCTGCACAATCTCAAGAGGATGAAGGCGATGACCAAACGCCGGAATTCTTTGAGAAAGAACCCTGGGCTCAACGTCTAGGAGCACAGTGGGAGTCTCATTTTGAATTACGCGAGCCCCCTACCGAAGACGAGGTCGAACAAGTTGACCTTGGGGATGGATCTCCTTCCAAACTGATTTTTATCAGCAAAAGTTTGAAGGAAGAAGACCGAGAGTCTTTGGTCCAATTGGCCAAGGAATATATCAATGTCTTCGCCTGGAGCTACGAAGATATGCCGGAACTTGATCCCCAGATCGCAATGCACAGACTTAACATCTTGCCTGATGCTAAGCCTGTAAAGCAACAACAACGACGCTTTCGTCCTGACATCATGAACGCTATCGATCAGGAGGTGGACAAACTCCTGAACAGCAGATTCATCCGTGAAGAACAACATCCGGATTGGGTGGCCAATGTCGTTCCTGTCACCAAGAAGAATGGAAAGATACGAGTCTGCATTAATTTCAGGGATCTCAACACAGCTTGCCCGATGGACGAATTCCTAATTCCAATCACTGACGTGATGATCGACAATACATGTGGCTTCGAACGCATGTCTTTTATGGATGGGTACTCGGGCTACAACCAGATCAAGATGTTCTTCGATGACTCAAAACACACGTCGTTTAGGACTTCGAAGGGCGTTTTCTGCTATACAGTGATGTCTTTTGGCTTGAAGAACGCCGGTGCTACATATCAACGGGCTATGAGTACCATCTTCCATCAACATCTACGCAAAATAGTTGAATGCTATGTTGATGATATCGCTGTCAAGAGCCGTCTCATAGGTGATCACCTACAAGACCTAAAGACAGTCTTCGATCTCATGCGAGCACATCAACTCAAGATGAACCCCGCTAAATCCTTCCTTGGGGTTTCTAGCAGAAAGTTCTTGGGCTTCATTATCACGGCGAAAGACATTCATGTCGATCCCGAGAAAACCAAAGCCATCCTTGACATGGACCCTCCGAAGAACCTCCGAGAACTTCGAGGCCTGCAGGGGCGTTTGGCATACATCCGAAGGTTTATAGCAAACCTTTTCGGAAAATGCCAACCCTTCACCCAGCTCATGAAGAAGGGAGCCTCCTACGTCTGGACTGAAGAATGCCAGAAAACTTTCGATGATATCAAAGCTTACCTGACGAGCCAGCCAGTCCTGGTGGCACCCGTCGCATACAAACCATTTCTCTTCTACGTCCGTGCCATGGATCATTCCCTCGGCGCTTTGTTGGCTCAGAACAACGATACGGGCTATGAGCAAGCTATCTACTACCTTAGTAGAACGATGATCGGGGCCGAACATCGGTACAACCGCGTTGAAAAGGAGTGTTTGGCTTTGGTATTCGCCATCCAGAAGACTCGCCATTATGTTTCGGGCCAGACAATTTATGTTATCTCCCGAGTCAATCCGTTCAGGGTTCTTATGACGAAGCCGGGATCTTTGAACTCCCAACTAGCTACATGGGCAATCCTGTTGACGCCGTACAACATGGTGTTCGCTCCACAGAAAGCCGTAAAGGGTCAAGCTCTAGCCGACTTTTTAGCCGCATACCCTATCCCGGAGTCCTCCAGACTCTATAAAGACATCCCGGATAAGGTCCAAGAATCAAATTTTATCGAAGAAAACTCCATCTGGCAGGTGTTTTTCGATGGCGCTTCAAGAACAGGCCCCAAAGGTCAAATCATCGTAGGAGTGGGGGTGGTCCTGGTCTCCCCCGATCAGCTGGTCATCCAGCATGCTTACTCCCTTTCGAAGCCATGCTCTAACAATGTTGCCGAGTACAACGCTCTGATTATGGGACTCCAGCTGGCGCAACAGCTGGGGGTGGATCATCTGGAAGCTTACGACGACTCAAAACTCATCGTTAATCAAATCCGAGGGCAATACGAAGTTCGCCATGAAGATCTGGTTCCTTACCATAAAGCTGTATTGAATATTATTTCAACCTTCACCAAGTTTTTTATAGTACACATACCTCGGTTACAAAACCTGGAAGCTGACGCTCTGGCCGGCCTCGCAGCTTCATTAGCAGCACCCCTCGGGACTTAACACTACGTCATGGTAGTTGGACAGGACTTGGTCTGTCCCAAAAACAACCTATGCTCACAAATGGCCCATGCCATGACAACAAGTGCCGGTGTTAATGTCCGAGACTGGAGGTTCCCATTCATTGACTTCGCTGTCTATGGAATCCTTCCAGAAGACCCGAAAGAAGCCGTCTCGGTCAGGAGGCATTCCCTTCGGTTTTATTATGATACAGCTACTAAAACGCTGTACCGACGTTCCTTCGATGGACTTCTCCTTCAATGTCTATCCAACGAAGAAGCGGTCGAAGCCCTTCGGGAAGCTCATGATGGGACTTGCAGGGCTCATCAACCTGGCCCTAAGTTGCAGGATCGACTGCGACGTATGGGTTACTGTTGGCCAACCATGGCAGCCGACGCTGTCGACTGTGCTAAAAAGTGCCACACGTGCCAGCTTCACGCTGACTTTATCCATACACCATCGGAACCACTACATCCTACGGTCGCCTCCTGGCCCTTCAAAGCTTGGGGCATAGACATTGTAGGACCTATCACCCCTCCATCATCGAGGGGACACCGCTTTATCCTAGCCATCACCGACTACTTCTCCAAATGGGCAAAAGCAGTTCCACTGACGGAAGTAAAAAGCTCCAGGGTGATCAGCTTTATCAAGCACCATGTCATCTACTATTTTGGCATACCTCGAAAGATTATCTATGATAACGGTCCACAGTTCATCAACCATATTTTCAGCAGGTTCTGTGACAAGAATCGTATTCAGAACGTGGCATCAACCGCCTACAATCCGGCAGCAAACTGATTAGCCGAGGCTTTTAACAAAACTATCGTCAAGCTACTCAAAAAGGTCATGTCATCCAACAAACGTGACTGGGATGAAAAGTTCGGCGAATGTCTCTGGGCCTACCGTACAACGGTACGGTCTTCGACGGACAACACCCCGTTCTCCTTAGTTTACGGGAGCAAAGCGGTACTGCCTCTCGAGATTCAGATACCCTCACTCCTTGTAGCAATCATAAATCAATTGACAGAAGAAGACAATCAACGTCGCCGACTGTGAGAATTGGAGGCACTTGATGAAAAGCGTCTCCTAGCTCAGCAGCGCATTGAACTCTATCAAGCCCGTATATCACAAGCTTTCAACAAAAATGTCAAGCAGAGGACTTTCCAAGTTGGAGACCTGGTCCTAGCAGTCAGGAGGCCGATGGTGTTGACTCACAAAACACCAGAAAAGTTCAAGCCCAAGTGGGAGGGACGTTTCATCATAGAGACGGTATACTCAAACGGTGCTTACTGTAGGTCCTAAAAATCAAGTTGCACCCATCAAAGAAATAATAAAAGTCAAATTGTATATCTTTCAAATGAACTGTGCAGGAGACAGATAGCGCAACAACTCAACTGCACAAGCTGAACTGCGCACCCATCCAAACGCGCTAGCTGACGTGGCAGCGTCATCATTATCTGACACAGAATCAGATCTTCTGACAACTAACAGCCCGAAGAATGAGAAAACTGTTCGTTTCTTGGGCCACGCCGCCATGACAGCTGTCCAGCGCGGTCCAGCTGCCAAAAGCCAGCGCGATCTGATAGCTCAACCTCAGCACAATCCGAGTCATCGTACAACCCATTGGAAGCGCAGTCTGATGCCAACGCAGTTCACGTGGCACAATCCATCAAGATAACTGACAATTTATACGTGGCTTACATGCCATCAATTGCTCACCACGTGGTAACCGTCTGTACACGACCAAGCGCATTTCAATCAAACAATGCCACGTGTCTCATACAGTTGGTCCACGATCGAGTAACTGCTAGCGCAGTTTGCTGCTTGCGCAGTCCAATGCCTGCGCAATCCATCCTGCACAATCCAGAAATAACTATTAATTAGTTATTTTCCAGAACTCTATAAATAGAGTTTCAAGTTCTTCATTAACAAACCCCGAATACCAGAAAAGAGCAGAGATCATATCATTCAAGATCATCACCAGAGATCAGGAGTTCTTGCCAAAGTGCTGCTGCATTCTTCGGAGGCTACCGTCTTCAAAGTTTACATTGTCCAAGGGATAAAGCGATCATCTTCAGATCGGATTCCTATAGTTGTACTTTTCCAGAATTCAATTGTAATCTTCTTACAAAGTTTGTGAAATAAAGAACACTTTTTATTTTTGCAAACAAAATGGCGACTCTGCTGGGGACGACTTTCTCCTCCGACGAGGAAGTGACAACTCAATGTGACGTTGCGTCTATCGGAAAGACGCAGAAGACGCTGGTTGTAAAGGTCAACCAGACAGCCTACGAGGCGATGATCAACTCCGGGACTACTCGTCGCACTGCAACTTCTGCCAAGAGCAAAGTCTGTTCAGTGTGGACTCCAAAGTCCTCTGCACAATCCTCTGCGCAGTCTGCTGTCTCTGCTGTGCAGTCTGCTATCTCTGCTCCCAAAACAGCTGCGCAGTCTGCTGCCTCTACTGCCCATGCGCAGTACACTGCTCCTCTTGCCAGTACACAAACCACTTCCTATGCTGCTCTGGCAAAGTGCAAGACTCCTCTTCCTCTGGCACAGTTGGCTGCAACTCTGCCTGCGCAGTCCACTACTCCATCAACCAGAGTACAACTCAAGCACTCTGAAGTCAAGACTCCTGCTGCACAAGCTGCACAGTCTGTAGCCAAAAAGCCATCTGTCAAAACTTCTCATACGCAACCAGCCAATGCGCCTACTGCCACTTCAACTCCTGCGCAAACTATGCCAGCGCAGTCTAAGAGGGATAGCCTTTTGGCTAATCTCCCTTCTTCTCACAGCAAGGAAAAAAACTCTGCTTCTCTTTCCAAGCACCCTGTTGCTCCAGCGCAATCCACTGGGGGTAGTCTGTTGACTGTTCCTCCTCCTCCTCAGAATAAAGGAAAAGACCCGTTGGTCTTTTCTTAAACTTTCTCGTTCCACGACTTGGAAGGCAACAGAGGGAAACGCTCTTTAGCTAACCCTTATTCACAAAACAAAGGAAAATGCCCTTTGGTCTTTTCTCAGTCTTCCTCGGTTTTTACCGAAGAAGATCAATCTGAACGTGCCTCGGCACCAATCAGTACAAGAACTCTCTCAAACAAGAGTTCTTCCTTCCCTGCCAAAGGGAAGTGTATTGATCAAAGAGGTATTCTGCCTACTCCGGTAGCAGAATTCCAAGATCTCCCAACTCTCCGGATATTCCGTTCAAAACCGGAAAAGTTGCTGGTGTCTCAGACAGAAACCCCTGGGGGAGAATTTGCTGATCTAAGGACTTATCTCAATAGGCCAAGTTTGGTAAAATGCAAACAGCCAATGCCGAAGATCAACCTGTATCAGAGGCAAACTTCTAAGATGAAGAATCCTGACACCTATACTATTGAGGTGAGTACTTCTCTGTACACTCAAGGGACAAAACACTTGAAGAACCGGAACCATGTTCCGAATATAGTCAAAGAACATATTCCTCAGACTTCTTCTCGTCCCGTCATTGTTCCTGATTTTCGAGAACACCTCAAACAAAAGCGGGACAACATCTCAACACCTCCAGTTCAGCCACTTAGACACCATTGCAATTACAAGGTCGTCATCAAGTGTTATTGTCAGACAACAAAACGATCTGTCTTCGATCGTTTGAATTTTGCAACGTCTGAACCTATGTCAGAAGATGAAGACGAAGTGTTGTACGCTTCCGTCAACATGACTTCTCGAGACACTGGAAGTAGGAAGTGCTCCAAGCACGACAAGTCTCGCAGGATCAGCCAGCGGTATTTAGATTTACTCCAAGAATTTTCTGAAGGAGTATTTCGACATACCAGGTCCCGAAACCGAGACACAATCGGTCAAAGGAATCTTCAAGATCCTTCTGGTCATCTTCCTTCTTCTCACTCAGGAGATAATTCTTTCTCTGACTATGATGCATACAGCGAAAGTTCTGAACAGACAGTGTCCTCCACTGTACCTAGAGAAGTGACAGCTTATGTTGTCACTGAAGACCCAGATGCTTCTAGTTCGGCGAGTCAAGAACAACGGATAGCTGCACTAGAAGACAAGCTGAAGACAATGGCTGAAATGGTCACAAGTATGCATTCTATCATCGTGGCCCAACATACAGTACCACCGACTGTGCTTGCTGCAAATCCTGAGATCATAGCATCGTCGGTGCCTGTCAATGCAGGGCTGGGGGTAGCATCTCCTCAAGTACCCCCTGTACAAATTCAACCTACACCCAGTCAGTCAGGTGCTGGGGGTAGTGCTTACCACGCGGTTCCTTCCCCTAACACTCCGTTTCAGCCTGCTCCTTCTACATCATTGGAGGATGCTAATGAAGCTGTCAAGCTCTTGCGCACTCAATTCGAGGCTTTCAAAGATAAGGACAACTTACAGAGGTTGGGGATCAAACAAAACCATACCCAGTTGAATGGAAGGAAGTCCCATTTCCTCCAAAGTACAAAATCCCTACAATTTCTCTGTTTGATGACAGCACATCTCCAAGTCAGTTCATTAACCACTTTGAGGTAATGACTGTTCAACTTCAGCCAAATGACGCTCTTCTTACCAAGGTATTCGTCGGTTGTTTAGCCGGCGTAGCATACGATTGGTATAGGAGCTTGCCCGATGGCTGTATCACCTCCTTCTCGGGTTTGAAACAAATCTTCTTGGAATGATTCTATGAGGGAATCAACGATATGACCATGTCGGCCCTCAATAAGATTAAACAAAGACACAATGAAACTGCTGAGAGTTTCATTGAAAGGTTCCGTCGAGAAGCTTTAAAAATGCCTCCTGGAACTCCGGCTGCTGTCACTATTGATACCTGCAAGGCAAATCTTTTGCCTATTATCAGTATGTGGACGGGGTCAACTCAGTTCCAAGACTGGCCATCCTTCATTGTCAATGCTAAAGTAGCTGAAGTTAGCGCTGACAAGTTCAAGCAACTTAGGGTACACATGTCTAACCCCGACCGGGATGAACACCCGACAGCCAGTAGCGGTAATCGTCAGAACAACCGCAAAGGTAAAGAGACTCTGAATATCAATCTGAAAAACAAAGAATCTCTGGCGGTCAACGTAGCTCCACCTACGTCTGCTTCTACTCCTTCTGCCCCTCCACCAAGGGAACCTCATCCAAAAGTAGAGTACTCCTTTGACGAGAATGACACCGTGAGCATCTTTAATTGCTTGATCAAAAGCAATAAACTCCAACTCCCAGACCCGAAGAAGCCTGATGAAGTCGGTAAGACTGATCATCCCAAATACTGTGTCTATCACAGGTTCATTGGTCATCCCACTCGAGCATGTTACGTGCTCAAAGGTAAAATTCAGGAGTTAGTCAATGCTGGCGTTGTCACTCTGCAGCAAGACGAGAAGACTGTTACCGCAAACATGGTCTCAGTACAGTTCGGTAACTTTCCTCCACAGATGGTATATCACGGTGTCATCCCTATTCCCAAGGCTACTCTTGAGATCGAGAATCTCCCTCCTCTACGAAGTGAAGGTCTCGTCCCCTTATCTCTTGACATTGGTGAGATTATATGGATTCACCCTGATCTTGCTTCGGAGTTCGAAGTTTCCTCTTCCTCCAAGAAGAAAGAACGCTCCAAGGGCAAAACAAAGATCTGCAATATGGTATCTTTTGACCCCATAGTTGAAGAGGAAATCCTACTGGGTACCAGATCAGGGAAAGCCTATCTACGGGAACTTCTCGAGACTCAAGAAAATCCTGCTTCTTCTTCTGAGTCTGCTCCAGTGCAACCTGCTTCTACTTAGGGCATTCCTGCTGCATCCTCATCGGTTGTAGAACCTATTCCCCCTAAGCCGACAGCAGCTGACAAAGGCAAACAACAAGTCCGTTTCGACAAACCTTTGAAGAAGTCATCTCCTTCTGGACTTGAGAAGCCATACAACTTTGATATTTTAACCCAACTAGCCAATACACCGGCCAGGCTGTCAATCTTCGAGCTCTTGCGCCTCTCCAAAGAGACTTGAGAAACTTTGAGTGAAGCTCTTATGCAGGCGGAAACCTGTCTAGCCCTTCTGAAGAAGCCAAAAGTAGAGCCAGTTTCTTACCTCCATTGTCACACTGTGTTGGAGTTAATTCCAAACATTACCTTCACACAGGATGATATGCTGATGGAAGACAATAGGCATGACCGTCCTCTATATTATACAGGATACGTCGACTCGATGAAAGTCGATCGTATTCTGATAGATCCAGGGTCTGCTCTCAGCATCATGCCAAAGACAATATTAGATGCGCTGAAGATTCCAGTACATAGTCTTTCCAGTACAATCACCACCATCTTGGGATTCAACCAAGGAAGAAGTAAACCTCTGGACAAGATTCGCCTAAAACTCCAAATAGGCATTCTTCGCACAAAGGTGACCTTCTATATCATAGACAACCATGGTTGTTCTTACAATGCTCTTTTGGGGAGACCATTCCTTCACGAGCACAACATTATTCCTTCGACTCTCTATCAATGTTTCAAATACGTTGATGACAATGGAGAGGTTCAAAAAGAGTTTACGGATCTCTATCCTTTCAAAGGTGTCGAAGCATATTATAACGATGCTCGCATGTACAAGGATGAATTCATAAAGGTAGTACAGGCTCTGGATACTGAAGAAGAACAAGAAGCAGTGCCTAATGACACCCTCATCATACCTGTCAAAGGGCGTGTTTTTCGTTCTCAATCCTCCAAACCACTGGCTATTCACTTGCCAGCCCAAAAGCAGCCAACTGATGACGGTCAAGATCAAAGGGAGCTCACCTCTTCTGAGCCACTTGTTATCGACCTACGTCGTAACAAGGAAAAAAGGCAGCTCACCTCTTCTGAGCCTCTTGTTATTGATTTATCTTATAACAAGGAAAAAAGGGAGCTTACCTCTTCTGAGCTGATTGTTATCGACCACCGTCGTAACAAGTCCAATCTTCCTCCACGTTCTTCTTCTTCCCCTCTTGTAATCAATCTGACCAAGTCTGCTAAGGCTAAAGGTCCTGTTGTAAATATAGATATACAAATCAATAAAAAAGTATCTTCTTTCCAGTATACTGATGTCATTTATCATGCTAAGTGCTATTTGGATGTGTTAGATAGCTGTCAGTCATTTACAATAGGAGTTGTACAATCTCTTCAAATAGAGGTCTCACTTGAACACCCAGATGATTCATACTTTGTTGTTCCTTCTCGAAAGAGAGGCGAGAGTCCAATACTTTTTAGTAAAGGACCAGAACAAAAATTCAGCTATATGGATGATAGCAAAAGCAACGATACGAGACATCTCCAGCTCCGTCGTTATAGTCAACAATCAAAAGATATCATCCAAAAGATGGGTTATGACTTCAAGAATGGCCTCAACTACGGTAAGGGTAGAAGAACTCCTATCCGTACGATTGTTCCAAAAGAAAAATCAGAGATGTATTACAGCAGGACAAAAAGAGGTCTCGGATATGCTTCACCTCCGGTATTATCCCCAGCAGTCTCTGAATCCGATAGTGAGGAGCGCTCTAACTCTTCTGATTCCAGATCATGGGATTCTGATACCAGTATTGGTCAGGTTCATCGGCTGATCGTATCTTCTAACATGGTCTCCGTCGAACTTCCAGAAGGATATGACGAGGATATTTAAGATGATCCTGAGACAGATCCTTGGGCTCAACGAATGGATGCCCAACGGGAACTCTGATTCGAACAACGAGAACCTCCTACCGAAGATCAATTGGTTCAAATTGATGTAGGAGAAAGTGGGTCACCTCATCCAATATTCATCAGCAAGAACCTTTCCGAGGCGGATAAGCAAGAATTAATTCTTCTTATTCGAGAATACATTGATGTCATCGCCTGGAGCTATGAAGACATGCCAGGTTTAGATCCCAAAATTGCTACTCACAAATTGAATATCTTGCCTAATGCAAAGCCAGTCAAACAACATCAAAGGCGATTCAAGCCAGAAATGATGGACGCTATTGATGATGAAGTCAAAAAGCTCATAGCTTGTGGCTTTATTCGAGAAGAACAATATCCAGATTGGGTAGCCAATATTGTCCCAGTCTTAAAGAAAACTGGCAAAGTTCGAGTTTGCATCGACTTCCGAGATCTTAATGAAGCCTGTCCAAAAGACGAGTTTTCTCTCCCTATCACAGATGTCATGATCGACAATACTTGTGGGTTCGAGCGAATATCCTTCATGGATGGATTCTCTGGATATAATCAGATTCAGATGAATCCTGAAGATGAAAAACATACTTCTTTCCGCACTCCTCGCGGAGTCTACTACTATACTGTGATGCCATTTGGTCTCAAGAATGCTGGTGCAACTTACCAGCGAGCTATGAGTACCATCTTTCGAGATCATCTGTACAAGACTGTCGAATGCTACGTCGATGATATTGCTGTCAAGAGTCGTCTGAAGGAAGATCACATCCAAGACTTAAGAACAATTTTCAATCTGATGCGCCAACATCAACTGAAAATGAATCCCACCAAGTCATTCTTGGGTGTCTCTAGTGGCAAATTTCTTGACTTCATCATTACCTCTAAGGGTATACACTTGGATCCCGAGAAGATCAAAGCCATTCAAGAGATGCGTCCTCCACGCAACCTAAAAGAGCTACGAGGATTCCAAGGTCGACTTGCGTACATCAGGAGATTCATTTTGAATCTGTCTGGATGTTGCAGACCATTTACTCAACTAATAAAGAAGGGTGTATCTTTTATTTGGATCGCAAAATGTCAACGAGCATTTGACGACATAAAACAGTATCTCATGAACCCACCAGTCTTGGTGCCACCAATCTCTGGCATACCATTCTTAATGTATGTCCGCGCTATAGATCATTCATTGGGTGCTTTACTTGCCCAAAAGAACAAAGAAGGTCACGAACAGGCCATCTATTATCTCAGTCGTACTATGATTGGTGCTGAACACCGTTATAGTCCGGTCGAAAAAGAATGCCTAGCTCTTATGTTCGCTGTTCAAAAGACTCAGCATTACATCATTGTCCAAACTATTCGTGCATCTCCCGAGTTAATCCTCTTCGGGTACTGATGAAAAATCCAAGTACACTCAACTCTCGATTGGCTACATGGGCCATTTTGCTAGCCCAATATGACATGGTATATGTTGTACAAAAGTCTGTTAAAGGTCAAGCATTAGCGGACTTCTTAGCGGCTCATTCTATTCTGGAGACATCTAAACTCTATGATGAAATTCCAGACGAGACATTGGAATCAAATATGATCTCCGAAGAATTTCCTACTTGGCGTCTATTCTTTGACGGTGCATCCAGGATTGGACCAAATGGTGCCATCGTCGCAGGAGCTGGAGTTGTCCTTGTTTCTCCAGACGGGTCAACTATCCAAAGAGCCTACTCCTTAGATGACCCTTGCTCCAACAACGTAGAAGAATACAATGCTCTACTCATTGCCTTCAGTTGGCTAAACAACTAGACATCGAATATCTTAAAGTTTATGGTGACTCTAAGCTGGTTGTTAACCAGGTTAGAGGAACCTATGAAGTTCGTCATCAAGATCTAGTGCCTTATCATGAAGCGGCAATCAGCATGGCTACATCATTCAAAGCCTTCTTCATCGAATATGTCTGCCGAGCTTACAATACTGAAGCAGATGCTTTGGCTAATATTGCAGCAGTCTTAGCCATCCCTATCAAAAGACAGCAGGTGGTGGTTATCTCTAATCGGGAATTGTTCTACATCGAAAACAATCATAATATTGAGTTCAGTAATCTTACTGAAGCCAATGTTATCAGTGAAGATTGGAGATCTCCCTTCATCGACTTCGTAGTCCATGATATACTTCTTGAAGATCCTAAGGAAGCTACGAGTATTCGTCGATGATCTCTGCGGTTCTACTACAATCAGACCACCAAAACTTTCTACCGGCGGACCTATGACGGCCTACTCCTACGCTGTCTTGCTGGTGATAAAGCGAAGCAAGTATTGTGTGAAGCTCATGATGGTGTTTGCAGAGCACGTCAATCTGGCCCTAAGCTACAGGATCGTATCCGATGCATGGGTTACTACTGGCCCTTTATGGTATATGATGCCATCGAATATACAAGAAAATGTCGAGCTTGTCAAATCCATACAGATTTTATTCACCAACCATCAGAATTCCTTCATCCGACTGCTGCTTCCTAGCCTTTCGAAGCTTGGGGCATGGATGTTATAGGTCCCATCAATCCTCCTTCTTCTAGAGGATATCGGTTCATACTAGCAATAACCGACTACTTCTCCAAGTGGGCCGAAGCTATACCATTGGCTGAAGTCAAAACCAGCAGTGTCATCAACTTTATCAAACATCATGTCATCTATAGATTTGGTGTACCTCGACGAATCATTCATGACAATGGACCTCAATTTATCAGCCAGAAGTTTACAAGGTTCTGTGACGATCACCGGATTGATAATGTCGCTTCGACAGCTTACAATCCTGCTGCTAATGGCTTAGCTGAAGCTTTCAACAAGACTATTATCAAACTCCTTAAGAAGTTTGTGTCTACTAACAAACAAAACTGGAGTGAAAAGCTTGGAGAATGTCTTTGGGCCTATCGTACTACGGTCCGCAACCCCACAGGCTGTACACCCTTCTCTTTAGTGTACGGCTGTGAAGCAGTTCTACCCCTAGAACTTCAAATTCTGTCCTTAAGGATTGCCATCGCCAATGAGCTCATTACAGAGAACAACGACCCTTTTCGGCTTCAAGAATTGGAGGCGCTTGACGAGAAGCGGCTATTGGCTCAACAACATATTAAGTTATACCAAGCCCGTATCTCGAAGACTTTCAATCGCAAAGTTAAGGTCGGAGCCTTTCAGAAAGGAGAGCTTGTTCTAACAGTCAAACGTTCTATGACTATGACTCATATGAGTAAAGGCAAGTTCGATGTGAAGTGGGAAGGTCCTTACATTGTGAGCAAAATCTTTTCAAATGGAGCCTATCAACTCTCAGAGCTGGACGGTCGAGTTACAATGATGCCCATCAATGAAAAATTCCTTAAAAAATACTATGTATAATTGTAAAAGGAATTTCTTATAAATATGGCAAAACAGTTCATAAATAAAATTTTATTTTATTTCATCATAACTGGTGTTACAAAATATCATGGACGAGAATCACTATTGTCCTTCTTAAAGACAGGATGAGGACCACTGTCGTCCTTCTCAGAAATAAAGTCAGCAAAAGAGCCGAGAACATCCCTGCTCGAACCCACCAGGAATTTGCAAGCAGCCATCCTCATGGCCTCTTCTTCCTCCGTCGTCCCTGGTGCAAGAAGGAAGTCCAAGATATCCCTTGGCGGCCGGGGTGCAGACGAACCTTCGCCCGCCTCCATCTGCTTTGGATGAGTTGGTTCGGCAGGACGTTCTTCAGTGACCGCTTCAACCTTCGGGGCGATCTCAGCCTTCTTGGATGCATCTCCAGATGACATGTTGAAAAATGAAAGTGATCATTCCATCTGATTTTCTGTTCTATTTATAGACAGAGAATCGTGGAACAATAAAGCGACACATTCATCTGACGGTTCGCCCGTTCATCACATTTATCTGACGGTTCATCCGTTCACCATATTTCATCTGACGGTTCGTCCGTTCATCACATCCATCTGACGGTTCGCCCGTTCATCACATCCATCTGACGGTTCGCCCGTTCATTAAATTCATTCGACGGTTCACCCGTTCATTACATTCATCTGACGGTTCGCCCGTTCATTACATCTATTTGACGGTTCGCCCGTTCCTTTCATCTATCTGACGGTTCATCCGTTCGTTTCATTTCTTTGACGGTCCATCCGTTCATCCTGACGATTCATTTCGTTCACATTTTTGACGATTTATCCGTTCAATCATATTAGCAACTTGTTATCTTTGATTATGTTGTCTACTGAAATAATAATATTCAACAAATTATATTCTGCCATGTCCACATTACCTCTGAGCAGATATAATGAATATAATTATTTTATAAATCTCGAAATATATCATGTCCTGGACCTCTGAATATATTTTCTATCGCTATTATTTATATCCGAATGAGATATGCAATAAATAATAGAGCCACAAAGAAAATGTCTTTTTATTGATCAAAATTGAAAGACATTACAAAATTACATGTCTCAAAATAGAAGATATAAAAAGTCTTCCTATTCAGTGGGTGGAGTCATTAAACTAGCCATCTGCTGCTTCAAAGTCTGGAGTCGCTTCTCTCTAGAATCCATCACTCGCCTTCTAGCTTCCTCTATACCAGAATTTTTATCAAAAGTCGGTAGGGTTACTAGTCAACGGGAGATGTCAGCTTGATGAGTCGTGACATATTCATCTCTTTCGTGGGTCAGGGAGTCTAGTTGTTGAACTGTAACTTGATGTTGTGTGACCTCATCTTCCAGAGCATGCTGAACAAGTCTCAACTCTTCTTGAAGACGGGCAGATTCTGCTTTTAGTTCAGCAACTTTCTGTTCCTTCCCCTCAGCAGCAGATGCTAATATCTCTACCTGAGAGTTATATTCTGAAGATTTGGCAGTGAAAGTGTCCAAGATAATCTGGAACTCAACTTTCGCAACTGCGGCCTCTTGGGACATCCTCTCGAACTCGGCCTGTACCAAGGGCTCCACCTCTCCCCGATTCAGATCTTTGTAGATCTTAACCGATTCCTCTAGCTCATCCAGGATGTGCTCAAGGTAAGAAGCATGTGCTTCATTACGTTGACTCCGGATGGCAGCTATCAGATAAGAGTTCGGACCCCTAACAGTTATGAAACCAACCTCTTCTTTATCCATTACCCTCTCCACTAAGGGTCCTAGCGAATTGAAGAAAAGGTTGGTGAAGGAACCGATTATGAATTTATTAGTGGCAATGGCACCAGGAGTAGCAGCTACTCCCATGGACGCCGAAGCAACAGGTGCCTGGACAGATGGACGTCTGGCTTCTTACACGTGAGTGGAGGTCTCTTTTGATAAAGGAGCCATGGTAGAGCTAGTCACTCCTCCCAGGTGTTCCTCTACGAAATCAAACAAACACCATCAGTCGGCTGTCATTAGCAACTATCGAGAAGGATCAGAAGTAAGAGCAATCTTACCATTGCTGGGTCCAGTGACAATTTTGTCATCTACTGACACGAGTTGCAACCTCGCATAAGTAGCTTAAGATATTACTGCCTGGCTACTACCTGCTTCGGAGCCGCCCAAAAAATGTTTGCTGCTGCTAGCTATCTCCTTTATTGGCACTATGTCAGTGCATATGGGAGGAATCGGAGAAGATTCAATTTCTACATAGATAAAAATTTAGATGTTAGCCATTTAATCCATGAAAAAAAGATTGATAATATCATTCAATACCTTTGGGATCAGCAACAGTAACTTCCTCGGGAGCTACTTCTTCAACTACATCCTTTTCTGGTGATGCATGTACATCAACATCTTCTTCTGGATGTTGAGTGTCATCAACAGCTTCTGTGGATGTATCTGCATCACTAGCACTCTCCTCTGGTGCTTCTTCGCTATCAGTTGCTGCGACCGGATCTACATCATCATGAAGGCCGAAGTCGCAGTCATTCAAAGCATCGATCATTAATCGATCTTCCTCATCACGAAGTGTTCTCGGTGTAGCTGGAAGCTGGCTAGTCTCCAATGCAAGTATAGGAGATCGTAACACTTTATCCACTTTCTCCATGACTTCCTCCCTAGTCTCTACTACCTCATCCCTCCTTTCTGGACTGAAAGCTTCGGGCTCAGGAATAGGTGTAGGAGATGACATTGTGATTCCGGCGATAGCACTAGCAACGACCGATGACAGGATCGGTCTTGGAGTAACTACCTTCTTTCTCCTGAAGACTATTTTCTTTCTATGTAGAGGTCTCTCTGGACTCTCTACATCTATAACATTTTCCTGCCTTGGAATAGAGGTCGGAGTTATCGCCTCTTCTCTTGGAGTTGACTCGGCCTGCTGTCGAGATTGTGATCGGGTCGTAACCCTTTCTGATGATTCCAAGACAAGCTTCTTCTTGGCAACTGGGGAAGAAGGTTCTTCTATCCTTCTTTTCTTCTCCTTGGCTGGAGATTTGACAACCTTCAGGGAGATGCGCAATGGTTCGTTGACTTCTTCAGGGAAGTTGGCTTCCCTCGAAGCTTCCAACGGTGCATCGGCCGGTTCACGCTCTTTATCATTGCCAGGAGCAGATATAACAGACGCTCCCTTCTTTAGTCAGGCTGCTGTTGCAAAGCTGTCTGCGAGACTGAAGTTCTTGGCAAAGGTATTCGCAGATGTATAGAAAAGTGAATACGTATACAGCATCCTAGGACCATGGTCGCTCTTCATCGGCATCGAGAATGTTGTTCTTGTGTCTCGAGCATTATAATAAGCCCAGGCCCGGGCACCATCAATCAGATAACCTTTTTCTTGTAGGCACGTGATGGCGTTGCCTACATAAAACTAGTCATAGCCGAATTGACGGGCAAAACGGCTGGGAAGATATGGCTCCAAATAACATTCGTCTTCAAATCTGTAGACCAGGGGTGACGGCCGGATTGTCCTCAGCCCATCAAAAACTGCAAGACCCAAAGGCTGCCTCCCAGAGTCGACCAGATTTGTAGACAAGTGCTCGTAACCAGCTGGAGGGGGAACGCAATAGAAGTTCCACCCCTTCCCGAGATTCAGAGCACGTCTGCAATCTCTTAAACTGGTGTATATCCATTTGCTTCTGGAGAATCTCCTTAAGAAGCTGCCGCTTACCGATCCAATATCGGGATTCATCAGAGCAGGAGAGTGCAGAAGCAGCCATCCGAATAAGTATGTATATGGCAGCTCTAGCCGAGGGAAGCTTCCCTTCTCACATTCCCTTTAAGCATCGAATCTACAAAAAGGCGAAGACCAGCGTTCACTCGGCAAGTCATTGTTGACAAGAGATCCATCCGATAGCCAAAGACTAAACGGACGGCAATAAATATTACGCCTCTATGGAAACGATCAACGACGCTCGCTCCAGGGACGACGAATCGTCGAAGCCAGTAGGTCAAGAAACCCACCAGCTGGGCTTCCTTTGACATGGGCCTATAGCCCATCCTCATGAAACTTTCAATAACATCTTCTGTCTTGAAATAAGGATATTGAAGATCATCATCGATCTTAATATCCATCTCCTTATTCTCCTCAATCAACCCAATCACCTCACTGCTGCTGAGTGGTTTGAAGAAGTTGGGTTTACAATTGTCGTGTTCCTTGGTTTTCTTCTCCATAATGTGGTTAAGGAAGAGATATGGTAACCATTTCGTCGAGTAGCAGGTGCCTGATGAACCGCTCATGTAATACAAGGAACAGTTTTTGTAGTGGCATAAGAGCTCCTCGAAGACGGCCACCATATCAGCGTTCTCTTGACGAAGTTTGTCCAACTCATCATTGGTGGGGACAAATTCCTCATAAGGGATATTCCCTATTGGTAGACTCGAGATGTATTTTATCTCGTGAAGAGCCAGTCCGATCTTCCTACAGGACGTCATAAAAGTCCCTGTTCTGAAGTTGTACCTTTCTCCCAAAGCAAGGAATATGTGGGGATTGGGTTGAAAATCGTAAACGGTAGAATATACCGGTTGGTACAGCTCAATCTCCTTGAGCTTTTCTTCGAATTGAGCCAATATCCAATTGGCTATACAATTCCATCTCTTGTTATCCGGATTAACAAGACCTGTCAATCGGATGTCTTGATCTGGATATCTTCTTTCAACTTTCGCAAATTCTTTTACGAATATCGACGTCCTGACTGGCAGCAGCAGGGAGGAGTTCTCTGGTGGAATGCACCCAGGTTTCAATCCTCTAAGAAGAGACATGTGACGCTCCGAGGAACTGTAAAGCATGTCCTTATTGTTTGGTCCTTTCTTTACACAAATGTTCCCTGTTCTGGCTTGTTGAAGAGGAGTTATATCCAAGTCCATTTTCCTGGGAAAGCTCGCAAAGGCATAGCGAGATAGGGGGAGGCATCTGGCAATATCTGGTAAAAGTATCCTTTTCTCGCCTCTCTGAAAAAGTCTCTGTTCAACTCGAGGCCTAGGCTGAGAACTCTTGTCAAGAGCCTCACCAAACAGAAACAGAGGCTTCCGTTCAGTAATGGCGTCAGCGGTTTGCAAAGGCTGCCCGTTTATCAGACTCAGCAATGTTTTATTGTCTTGTGCTGTTAGAATGGCTTGTCGAGACGATGGCAGGGCATACTGAGGAAAAGTTACATGGGAAAGGTCTTCCTTAAACTCAGGCTCAGCCAAAGTCCCTGCAAAGATCTCATATTCTGGGTCTTCTCTGAGGTTGACTACATCAAACAAAAAGACAAAATTCAGTACATACAAAATCAAAGGGTCTGTTCAAAAGATCAGTAAATTGCGCAAGTATCAGATTGTGCTATGTGAAAGCATCAAATTGCGCTAATGCAGCCTGCATGCGCAAAAGATCCAGTTGCACCAACACATCCACTTGAACAAGACATCAGGTTGCGCTAACCTACTTGTGCAAGGCATCAGTTTGCGCTGGCTCAACAGACTTGCACAAATCGATTGATTGTGTCGAACATCTGTCAGCGCTTTTCAACCGATTGGGCAAGAATGTAGTTTTCATAAAAATAAAAACTATTGTGTTTGTGCAACCAGAACCCTAAACAGGACGGCGCAATACCATCAAATCTCTAAAAAGAGAGAGGTATGTAGGATCGAAAATGTCAAGAACCCTAAAATGGGTTTTGATCGAGTTCATCATCTACCTTGAAGTGCGGGATGGCCAACTTCATGTCGAGAAATTCGGTGCGCAACCCGAGTCGAAGACTCAGCGGGGGCTTTGCCCTTCTCGGTGGCTGAACGTTTGGGGGCCATTGATATCGACGGAGAAGAGAATGAGAAGTAGTCGGAGTTGGCACAGAAGCTTTTCTCTCTTGAACAGTCAGAAATAAGTAAAGAATGAAAGAAAGAAGAATGAGAACTATTTATAGTTTTTCAAAAGTAACAGTCGCCTCAGATTGTACCGATAAATTAGGAGCTGAACTGCGCACCCATCCAAACGCGCAGTCAAAGCATCACTGGCGCAACTTGATTTTAAGTTCGAAATTCAAAGTATTTCGAAACTTTGAATATTTTCAAATTTCGAAAACTTTGAAGGGGGTCTTGTAGGTCCTAAAAATCAAGTTGCACCCATCAAAGAAATAATAAAAATCAAATTATGAATCCTTCAAATGAAATGCGCAGGAGACAGATTGCGCAACAACTCAACTGCGGAAGCTGAACTCCGCACCCATCCAAGCGCACTAGCTGACGTGGCAGTGTCATCATTACCTGATACAGAATCAGATCTTCTGACAACTGATAGCCCAAAGAACGAGGAAACTGTTCGTTTCTTGGGCCACGCCGCCATGACAGCTGTCCAGTGCGGTCCAGATGCCAAAAGCCAGCGCGGTCTGATAGCTCAACCTCAGCGCAATCCGAGTCGTCGTGCAACCCATTGGAAGCGCAGTCTGATGCCAGCACAGTTCACGTGGCGCAATCCATCAAGATAACTGACAATTTACACGTGGCTTACATGCCATCAATTGCTCACCACGTGGTAACCGTCTGTACACGACCAAGCGTATTTCAATCAAATAATGCCACGCGTCTTATACAGTTGGTCCACGATCGAGTAACTGCTAGCGCAGTTTGCTGCTTGTGCAGTCCAATGCCTGTGCAATCCATCCTGCACAATCCAGAAATAACTACTAATTAGTTATTTTCCAGAACTCTATAAATAGAGTTTCAAGTCCTTCATTATCAAGCCCGAATCAGAGAAGCAAAGATCAGATCATATCATTCAAGATCATCACCAGAGATCAGAAGTTCTTGCCAAAGTGTTGCTGCATTCTTCAGAGGCTACCGTCTTCAAAGTTCACATCACCAGAGATCAGGAGTTCTTGCCAAAGTGCTGCTGTATTCTTCAGAGGCTACCATCTTCAAAGTTCACATCGTCCAAGGGATAAAGCGATCGTCTTCAGATCGGATTCCTATAATTGTACTTTTCCAGAATTCAATTGTAATCTTCTTACAAAGTTTGTGAAATAAAGAACACTTTTTGTTTTTGCAAACACTTACCGCCTCGCTCGACCGAACGGGGACTTGTTCATGATGACCATCAACGGCAAGTTTCTTAAGAAGTACTACTCATGACATCTTTCAGACATGTACTTCCATCTCTACCCAACAAGGGAGTCAGTGAACCTGATCATCAGAGCTCACGTACACCTCCTCTTCATAAAATTCTATGCTTTCGGAACCCAGTTGTTCCGTGGCATTCTATCCTCAGTAGAAGAACAACCACGTCCACATTACCTCTTAGTTGCTCCTCTACGCCATACAGAGCAGAATCTTACACTCCGTAAGACTATGCTACTTATCACGTTTACCACGTCTACATTACCTCTGAGTAAACATCCCGTACAAACAACCTCCGCGTTGCCGTACAATGATCGCAGAACTTTCATGTCCATATTACCTCTGAGTAATTTCGCGTATCCCCCCCAGAGTCACTCCTACCACGTCCATAACACCTCTGAGTAGGAAGACTTCATCATTTGAACCCCATATTTGCCACGTCCATATTACCTCTGAGTAAACATGTCGGTTCTTTCAAACTTATTATCTGAACCTAAAAACCAAGGTGCGCAAAAGATAATAGGTCCACACAAATCACCAGTTCATGACAGCAAAAAATGAACACACCACAAAATTATTTATTTTTTATTTAAGAGTAAAGAATTACATCCCCAGCAGAAGTTGCAAACTACAAAATAACAAAAAAAAGGGAGAGAGACTACAATCCCTAAGCATCACTGGGATTGGCAGAAAGCTCTTCAATTCGATGCTTCAAGTCTTCCGCCCGAGTCTCTGCGGTCGCCAAGACCCAGCGTTCGGCTTCTTGACGCATCACCTCTACAGCTTCAGGGGCAGTATCATTCTCGAACTTCTTGTCTAGCTGTTGCCGCTGGTGGGTCAGGGAAAGAATTTGGCGAGTAAAAGCTGCCTCCTCCTCCTTAGATGCTACATGTTCAGCCTGGACTCGCTCAGCATCTAACAAGAGTTGGGCCCGCTGGTCTTCAAGATGGCGGATCATGGTAGTGAGACACGAGAAAAGTTACCGTTCTTACCTCGTTCGTGGACAACGTCACCTGCGAATTCTTGGAGACCTCGCAGCAGGTTGCATACCATCGCAGGGAGTAGAGCCAAGGGATGGCCAAAAACCAACTTCACAGCTGGCAGGATCAGGTTTCGGGTCACCCTCTCCACAGAGCATGACCCGCCTGAAAAGACGTAGTCCCGGAGCCAGATCATCAAATAAGCAGCCAACACTGCTTTCGATGACATTCGATAGGTGAAGTGCCAGAAACAGCTGTAGAAGCACTCGTCCGATTCCCGGTCCACGTTTTCCTGGGGACTTTTCTCATTGAGTATACTCATTTCAGAGAGCACCTTGGTACTGGAAAGAGCTGGCGGAGTCGTGAACTGAGAGGGATCCTCCTTGTTTTGCTCAAAGACGTAATCCCTCCAAGCAGTCACGTGGGGCTGCTCCCCGCCCTTATCCTTCTTCTGCATATAATAATGGTGGCTTGCCACTTCTTTGAAGACAGCCATCATCTCCTCCTCTTTTTTCCCCAGGACTTGGAACTCCTCGTTAGTCGGGAAATACTCTTCATAGGGTTCTGATCCCCAAGGAAGCCTCGACACCTCATACATTTCATGAAGTGCAAGTCCTAGTTCCTCCACCGGAGTGAAGAAGGTCTCGGTCTGGGTGTCAAATATCTCCAGAAGCGCAAGAAACATATGCCTGTTGATGTCGACGCTCGCCTGGGTGGCACGGATAGATGCAGTCAGCCCAATCTCTCTGAGTTCGGTTCGAAACTTCGTCAGAACCTAGAGTGTCAGCTTGTCCCACTTGGATACATAATGACACCAGCCCTCTACCCAAAAATTACCCTTCGGGTATGACCACTTCGATGACAGCATACGATTAACGAAAGTCGAAGCACCAAAAGAAAAAGTGTCGGCAGGGACGTCGTTATAAATACTTCCAGGACGCAGGCTTCGCAGGTGAAAGAAGGTCCACCCCGCGTGGCGACCAAAATATCCCTCTGGTTTGAGGTAGCATCGATCCTGATGGTGCCCGCCATAGCTTCCCCCTGAGACGGGGTTAACTCCCATGACATCCTCCTCTTGGAGGCAAGACGGCAGAAAGCCGTCAAAGGCCATTGCTGCTCGAGCTGCTTCATGAACATGTACACCCCTTTGGCTGAAAAGAACCAATCTTCCTTGATCCTCAGCACCTTCGCTTCAGTAAAAGTGAGGCGATCCCCGAACAGGAACTCAGGCTTCAGAAAAGTCTCATTACCAGGAACAGCAGATTGTAAACTGCCACGCTCCATCATCCGCTGGAGAAACGCATACCGTTGCTCCTTGATTTGGGTCATTCTCTCGGGAGACTGATCCAGCATGATGGTAGCTTGGGCATGATTTATTACCTCTTCGTTATAATCAACTCCCATCTGATAGAGCGTCGCGTCCAGAAGTACTTCGTTCAAAAGTGGGACGGTCATCGAAACTGGCGGTCAGGAAAAGATGATAAAAACTCAGATATGTTAAAACAATAAAGAAATGTATATCTGAGCCGAGTTCTCATCAGAAGCGCACACACTGAACCCAAGCTCAGGCACGTCTGAAAGAAAGCTTCAGCGCATCATCAGGACTCGAAGTCCATGTGCGTCGGCAAGAAGCTTTACCGCATCATCAGGACTCGAAGTCCATGCGCGTCAGCGAGAAGCTTCAGCGCATCATCAGGACTCGAAGTCCATGCGCGTCAGCGAGAAGCTTCAGCGCATCATCAGGACTCAAAGTCCATGCGCGTCGGCAAGAAGCTTCAGCGCATCATCAGGACTCGAAGTCCATACGCGTCAGCGAGAAGCTTCAGCGCATCATCAGGACTCAAAGTCCATGTGCGTCAACGAGAAGCTTCAGCACATTATCAGGAGTCGAAGTTCATGCGCATCAGCAAAAAGCTTCAGCACATCATCAGGACTCAAGATCCATACGCGTCAGCATATGCGAGTTCTAAAAGAAGATTTTGTGTTTCTCAAAGTTCAGAAAGCAACGACAAAAACCCACCAATCACCGTCGGTCGGACGACAACGGGTGTCCTGGGGACAACATCAACAGAAGCCTCTGCAGGCTCTTTTCCTTTGCTTCGTCCTCGGCCAGCACCACCGCGAGGAATTTTGGGAGCCATCTCGAAAAAAGGAAGTTAGGGTTTTTGAAAACAAGAACTCTAAAGAAGAAGAAAGCTTTGGCAGAAAGTAGAAGACTCTCTCTTTCTACCAGATGCCTATTTATAGGCTTGGGTGACGTCAGCCGCCGCTTAGGGTTCTACGAAGTGATAATTACAGATAAACCAAAAGATCATCATTAATTTTTTTGTTTATTACGAAGCGTTATCATTTGAAATTGAAAGGAGCATGCGCCTCATCACGGATGCACGGAGCAATCATGCGCCCCAAACAGACATGTGCCCCATTGAAGACACTACCATGCTTCTTATTCAAAGTATTCCAAAACTTGACAAAAAGTTTTGAAAACTTTGAAGGGGATCTTGTAGAAGCATAGAATTTCAGGCGCATCTACAGGCCAGAATTCCTATACGCCTAACATTACATGTGCCAGGGAGCTCAGATGAAGTACTTGGCACAGCAGACAACACAAGTATAGACATCAAAAGAAGATTTTTATTTCATATAAAAGTCTATTACATGCCTAAAAAAGGGCTTTACAAAGGATAATTTCTACAAAAGAAAAGATCCTAAGACAACAGCCAGGCACAGCAAACTGCCATGCGCCTCCCTCCAGGCGCATCATCTTCCAGGCGCATCACTTCAGCGTCTCAGTTAGGTGCGTCTCTTCAGCGTCTCAGTTAGGCGCGTCTCTTCAGCGTCTCAGTTATGCGCATCATGAAGTCTCAGCATATGCGCTCCACTTCAAGTGCTTCGGCTAAAGGAGCAGCTTTCAGCACAACCAGAGTGGACAATACCCCACTCTAGCAGGAGGAAAAGCTCTCCAAAGCCCAAGGAAGAGGAGAGCACCGCAATTTCGATTTGCGGCTCTTCCGAAATAACGGAGACAGGCTCGAGCATTCCGATCTTTGGATGCAACAGGCACCTTCCGCCTGCCTCAGAAGCCCGCAACCCCAACTTTTGGATGTAACAGTCACCTTCACGAGTGGATACGAAGACAACTCGTCGCATCTTCACCCTCGGGAGCATCTCATCAACAGAATGTACTCGAGCAAGTAAGTTCATTCAGAAAGACGTGAGAGAACGAGAAGCAAACTCTCTCCTTGCTGCTATTTATAGGCTGAGCAAATCAAATCCATGCGCCAAGTGGCGGGCCCTTCGAATCCCGTGCAATGAATTTATATTTATGGTGATGAACCTGACGCTTCGAATTCAGCCAAGTCAAAACGGCTATTTAAAGCACTTGAGAACTCAAAATTCGGACCAATAAAGATGCGTCATACAAACGGATGCGCCGGTCAGATACCGTGCATCGTACAGACGCGTCCGTCAGTACCAAGCGCCCTGTATGGATGCACCCAAACAAAGCACAGATCCATGCGTCCTAATCAACATGGACCCGTACGCCCAATCGACGCATCACCCCATCAAGCAATTAATGCCAAAGTGACAGAGTTGGCAGCACGTCCCCCGAAGACTAAACAGTTGGCAGCTTTTTCAGAAGATGAAGTGTCGCCGACGTCAGCATCATCATTACTTTCCTTTGACGGTTACAAACCCACGTGGCCTACCAACCACTCACATGCGCCTCAGCAGCCATGCGCCCGAAGACTCGTATGTGCCTCAAAAGCCGTACGCCCAGACCGGTTCATGACTCCTGAAGGTTGTGAGCCAAAGTCTTCTCATGCGCCCAATCCCAGGTACATCCTGTCAGATCACTCTCCACCAAATCCGAGATCTTTGAGCAACGGACATGCGCCACGTGTCCTTTGACTCAATTTAGCCTATGAAAGGGTGTTAATCACCCAAGATCTCAGCAACTAAAAGATCCTCTCCCCTGCTACGTGCCAGCCCACAAATGCAGCATGAAGGATTCACCCCTGAAATGATGGTGTATCATCCATGCGCCTCCCGCAGCTTCAACCACATGGCGTCCCTACGTACAGGCGCATCCTACATATGCGTGCATGAGCAGCCAGCCTACAAGCTATAAATAGAGGGATCATTTCCTTCTTCCGGACGGACATATACACACACACATACAGAGGGACAGAAATAGATAGACATTCAACGTCTTCTTTCTCTCCTTAAGCTACAGCACCCAGAGCAACCCAGACCTTCAGAGAACCAAAAACCGTCGTCAGATCGTCAACGGAGTCAACGTATTACCACTCGCTCCATCGACACAGGGACCCAGATAAATAAAAGTGTACTCCTAGGACTACATCTAAGTCCTACATTATAACACTGTTCTGTTTGTAGTTGAAATTGCAATCAAAAGATTTTAATGGAAAACATCTTCGACATGCATTTTCTTAGAACTTTCTATATTAGCACTTGTGATTGAGTTTTAGTATCATATTTGATCTCAATTCTTGATATATATACACACACACACACACACACACACACACACACACACACACACACACACACACACACACACACACACACACACATAAGATTTTGGACTTATCTTTGACTATGCATTTTCTTAGAACTTTCTATGTTAGTACTTGTGATTGAGTCTAAGTATCATATTTGATCTCAATTCTTGATACATATCATCATTGTGATTTGGAGATGTTCTTATACATAACATTGTGGAGATGGATATTATATGAAGGTCTAGACAACTTTCTGCCATCGATGCTTCGACGTAGGCTGGACGTGCCACAGGCATTCATGTCCTATATCCGGGTGCGGGTCGTGACACCTTGCTGGCTCAAAAATACCGCACTTTGGCCTAGTTCGGTAGTCGGGACTGTACGAATTTGGAAAAATAATTTTATACCGTTGAATCACATCTATTCATTCAGATCTGTTGTAACTTTGAGGGGCTATATATTAGGTGTTTTCTAATCCTAATTAATGTCACTCCTTTTTTTCGTTATACGTATTTTTAGTATACGTGTATAGAATTCTGATTTTTGTCAGCTGACCCGTATTTTGACTTGTCTTGCTTAGCCTAGTCTTGGTTTAATCTTGCCTTGGTTCAATTTCGTTTGGTTCAACTTGGCTTGGCTTGGCTTGACTTAGTTTGTTTTGGTTTGAGATGAGAAGGGTTTGTATAAAAACCAACTCTTCTCTCTCTCCTCCATTATTTCTCATTACTTATTCATCTTCTTCATTTACTTCTCCCACCTACCAAGCCCTAGGCAAGTGCAACTTGCATTATGATGGACCTTAAATTTTATTGTTCCATTGTCTTCCTTGCTTGTGTAAAACTCCTAAATTTCTACTACGATTTTTTTAATAAATATGGTATTGATTTTTGTACTTCGTATTTGTACGTCGCGTACGAGTTTGCGCTTCGTAAATTTTTCGTCAAGTGCGAATAAGTGTGAAGTACATATTTTTATAAAACGTTTTAATTATATAGATGTAGAAAATATTTTAAAATAATAGACGATAAATATTTTATATTGCTTTAAGTTGTAAATGCGTCATGCCGAGGATTGCTAAACTTTATTTTTATTTAAAAAATGCCAAAAATTTATGAAATGCCCAAAAAACGAAAAAGTTTTATGAAAAATCCACCACACAATAATATTTCATCGCGTGCCCAGAATTAGCAAAAAATATATAAAGAGGGTTCCGAATGACCTTTTTGCCCTTCCTTCTAATTTATTGAAAATACCCACGAAACTACTCTTAAAAAAATGTTTCGATACTTCATCTTCTTCCATACGCTGCTCACTTTCGAATCTAGGTTTTCTCCTCAAAAATCTTCAAAAACTCGTCAAAAAATTTCGGAAAGACCGAGACAAACGGCAAAAGTGCTAAAACGGAGGTCCAAACATCATTTTTTTGCGATTCTAAAATTTCAGAAGGTCGTCTAACAAATATTTTGTTACTTTTAGGCTCCTTGAAGATACGCTCATTTTGGGACAAACCGGGCCTCGTTTCGACCTCCTAGTCAAAAGTTATGGCCCTTCAAAGTTTCAACTGACCATAAAATGCAGGAGAATGGTCATTCTCCGTGTTAGAACACGAAAAATGTTAATTTTGCATGAGGGTGGCCATTCTCCGTGTAGTAACACGGAGAATGTCATTCTCCGTCTTAATTTACACGGAGAATAGTCATTCTTAGTGTTAGAAACACGGAGAATGACATTCTCCGGGTAAATTAACACGGAGAATGACATTCTCCGTGTTAAATAAAACGGAGAATGGCCATTCTCCGTCTTAATTTACACGAAGAATGGTCATTCTCTGTGTAATTTAGCACGAAGAATGGTCATTACAGTGTTAAAACGCAGGAGAATAGCCATTCTCCGTGTTAGAAACACGGAGAATGCCATTCTCCGTGTTAAATAAAACAGAGAATGGCCATTCTTCGTGTAATTTAGCACGGAGAATGGTCATTACAGTGTTAAAACGTAGGAGAATGGCCATTCTCCGTGTTAGAAACACGAAGAATGCCATTCTCCGTGTAAATTAACACGGAGAATGGCATTCTCCGTCTTAATTAAAACGGAGAATGACATTTTCCGTATTAATTTACACGGAGAATGGTTATTCCCAGTGTTAAAATGTAGGAGAATGACCATTCTTCGCGTAATTTAGTACGGAGAATGGCATTTTCTGTTTCTAAATTACACGGAGAATGGCCATTCTCCGTGTTAGAAATATGGAGAATGCCATTCTCCGTGTAAATTAATACAGAGAATGTCATTCTCCGTGTTAAATAAAACAGAGAATGACATTCTCTGTCTTAATTAAAACGGAGAATGACATTCTTCGTGTTAATTTACACGGAGAATGGTTATTCCCAGTGTTAAAACGTAGGAGAATGACCATTCTCCGTGTAATTTAGTACGGAGAATGACATTCTCCGTTTCTAAATTACACGGAGAATGGCCATTCTCCATGCTAAATAATACGGAGAATGACATTCTCCGTGTTAAATGACACGGAGAATGGTCATTCAAATATTAAAACACAGGAGAATGGCCATTCTCCGTGTTAGAAACACGGAGAATGGCCATTCTCCGTGTTAGAAACACGGAGAATGCCATTCAACACAGAGAATGGCATTCTCCTTGTTAAAAATGCAAGAGAATGACTATTCTTCGTGTGATATCGACGGAGAACAGTTGACAGAAACCTAATTTTTTCGTTTTTTTTGTTTTGTGGAAAGAAATTTGACTTAAATAAAGATTCAAGAGTTTTCGTTCTTCTTTCAAAATGATGCTAACTCTTATGAAAAAGAAGAAGATATTCTCTCCATAATTGACCTAATTGTCGGAGAAGAAGAAGAAGAAGAAGAAGAAGAAGAAGAAGAGCGATGATCGGAGTTCGACTAGAAAAAAAAGCATGGTGAACTACGAACGATCTTTGCGATCTCTGCTGAAGATGAGAGCAATGGTGTTCAGATCTCTCGTGAAGAAGAAGAAGAAGAAGAAGAAGAAGAAGAAGAAGAAGAAGAGAGTCGTAATCCAGATCTGAGTTTGTGCGGAGGGGTAGTTATGGTATTAATTTTGTAAATAAAGAGCATCTAAAGGGAATCTTTCAATATTTGACGTGGAATTATATAATTCTGGGCATTTCATAAAATCCATCCTGCGAATGGATTTTTCATACAACCCAACCCCGAAATTGGGTTTCTCAGCAATTTCCAGTTTATGGTACAAGTATAACTAGTAAATTAGAAAAACTGTATTTTATGTAAGTATTATTTTTGCATGCGAGTGTATATATATTTGTATTTTTGAAATTAATTATTATAATTAATATATTATTTTGAAAAATTAAATATGGGTTGATTTAATATGTAATTAATTATGGTGATTTAAGTTGGAAATTGTTTTTTTGTTAAGTTATTTAAATACAGTTTAAATTAGAGGTGGAATCTATCTACAATGGATTATATTTGATTGAGTTACTTTTAAATCAATTTGAATTAAATAGTAGAAAATCTAAGGGGAATTAAAACTCTTCTTAGTTCTTATCTAGATAAGACTTTTGTAAATCCCCTAATTTTTTAAAATAAATATTTATAGAATTTTTGGATTTTTAAATAACTATTTATTGACTTATTATATAATTTGTATTATTTTACATATATTTAGTATAGTGCTCATTAGTGAATTTAGTATAAAAATATATAAGACTATTTTTCTAGTACATTAAGGATCTAAACTATATTATACAATTTTTCTCAAAATTTTAAGATTTATTTTATAACTTTTATTACTTTTTACATGTTACTTATATTGTACACTATTTACGTAATATAAAATAAATGTCAATTTAGTATTAAATATTTCAGCTTGTATAAATGAGATTAGATAAAGGTTGTTTAAATAAATATTAACTCTATTTATTATCTATAGTAATTTTAAATAATGTTATAGATAATTTAGATAAATATGAACTATATTTTAAGTTAATCATAATCCTAAGTCTAATAGGAAAGCATCCCTATCTATATTATATCATGACAAAGTAACTCTTATCAATTTAAATCAAATCCTATCTAATTTAGGAGGTAAATCTGAAATAAGTACCTATATATACCCAATACATTCCCTTCCTATCAACCATAATTCAAAATTATTTTTAGTCCAATAGGAACTCAAAAATTCGTCATCAGAATTCAGCCCCGCTTTTTAGTAGCAAGAGCAACTTGGAACGACTATATCTCCTAGCTCCGAACTCCGTTTCGCCTCCAATTTTTTTTAAAAAAGCGTATCGAGGTAAGCTTTCCAGAAATATATTTTAATAGACAAAATCCGTCCTGTAGATTTCTGCAAAACTGTTTGAGTATCTAATGTCCCAAAAATAAACGTGATTCAGTATTTTTGCGATTTTGGAAGATTTCTGAAACGAAAATACGATCCGTTTAGTTTTTCGGAAAGCTGATATGAAAACCTATGCCATATTCTAATTTCAGAATCTATTAAATAAATGTAATAGGTGCAGTATTAATTATAATTAGATAATAGACTATTTTTAGCATCCGAAGTTGTTCCTACACCTTTCCCTTTGTGCGTTGTTGTTGATTCGTCGCCAGGATATCATCTTACCTCACTCCGGACATCAGACAAGATACATTGCCATATTTAATGCTTATATTTAGTCTGCATTTTTAGTTATTTGTGTATCACTGTTTATTTATTTCCAGTTCTTGTAGTTGTACCATTATTACAATTTTTTATCTATTACCTGCACAGTTATATTAGTTTTACTTTGCTTATTATCCTTTGATTGCATATAGACTTAGAGTTAAGGGACTACCAACTATAGTGTATTGCATAAACCTTGACACAATTATACCACGAGATATGTACGAGATGAGTAGCATGTAGAGGTACTTGCGTGTTGGCTGATCACCCGTACGCATGCGTTAGGTCTAACTGCTAAAAGAGGCATGTTAACAGACTTAGCAGTTAGTAGAGTTACATGATCGTGGATGCGACTTCGATAGGTGCATCGGGTAGGGAGAACATTTCTTGTCGTATGGGCTTCTATTACACATTTCCTTGTAACCCGGAAGCTCCGCTGGAGATACGGGTATGCTTACCCTCTCATGTTGGCCACTGACGTTCTTGAACGTTATGCGCTTGGTGTAAGATGATCCTCTCAGGTTGGCCACTGTCGTTTTTGAACGTCATACGCTTAGGCTACTGGTGCCCAAGTGGGGACTATATCAGATCCTATTTACAGCCAGGACTCATACGACGAAAGGTTTGTTCTTAACTACATAAACACATTAGAATGGTTAGGTAAACCTAGTCAATGTCAAGTCTCCCCCATTCCGTTATGTATCTTGTTACGATTGGGACTATTTTACTTTACTTGTGGCTTGTGACATTTTATATATTCAGTTTATTATGACATGTTCTTCTTGTATCTTGTTACGTCCCTCTGAAGACCTGGTTATCTCTCCAGGTGTGTGCTTTATAACTTTTCGCAGGTGTTCTAGCCAAGGCCGTGATCTTCTCCAGTCCTTCGAAGATGATTGCCCTTGGTTCGTCTTGTCAATATCATCTATCCTTTCCTTGTATATTTCTCTCTTTTAAAATAGTTGGTAGTGGATTTACTGTAACTACTCTTCTCGAATTATTATTATTATTATTATTTTATTTTGCTTCAAGGTAATTCTTCGTCTAGACTTCGCGAATGATATCTTCTTTTATCAAAAAAACTAATTTTTAAAAGTTAAATATTTTTGGAGAGTACTACTTTGTCTAATGAAAAGATTTTATCGGAGTATTTTTAGTTAAGTTTTGGATTTATAAAAATATAATTATGTATTATTCTTTATTATTAGGATAAACAGAATTATTTGACTTTTATATTTGACTTAATATTCTTAGGTTCAGGAATATTTATTATTCTTAATTGGTAATCCATTCTTAAAAGAAATCTAAATTTATGCATTAAATTATTGATATTAATTATTGCAATCGTTAGTAAATTGTGAATAGATCGAATTTTTTATTTGATTTGGTTTTGAATATATAAGATTTAAACTTTTGATAAATGCTAAATGTTATTTAAATTATTATAGTAGTTAATTATTTGATTTCGAATCTAATGTATATAATTTAAATTATTGATAATATCAAATTTATATTTCAAAATTATATTAACTTATTATTTGTGTTTAAGATAATTTTCGTGGAAACATTGTAAAAAGATATTTTATTATTAAACATGTATTTCAAAAATTTGTTTAAAATTTATGGTTTGAAACGTACTAATTAGTCTTAATAAAATATTTTCCTTGAAATGTTATTATTGAAATTATGGAAGACATCATTTTACTATTTTTCTGACTTTTAAAAGATTGGTTTGAAAATGGTTTCCAAATCATAATTATTTTTAACTAATGAATGATTTATTTATTTATTTTGATTTTAAATTCAAATATAGGATAAGATTAAAAAGTTAGCATTAGTGATCCATATGTATTAAATCAATTTAAACTTAAGCATAATTAACTTTCTACACCTACGTGATATATCTTGTACAATCTCTGCTTTCCAAAATCCTACAATTTATATACTATATAAATAAATCTTTGTAGTCCATCGGCTTATCTGCGGACCTATTATAGACTTTTATCTTAAACTGAATACATAGGGGCTGCTCCTTAATTCCTTCCTTCATCCATATATATTAATAATAGATAGATAAGTCCTAACCTATTTGAAACCAGAAAGATCACTCATCATTTGATATGTTCCAATCTAAACCCATGCATATCCTAATCTATCCAATTTCCCACCCTTCTCCCTCTCTCAATATATATATATATATATATACATATATATATATATATACATATATATATATATATATATATATATATATATATATATATATATATATATATATATATATATATATATTAGTAGACTAGCACAAAACTCTTTCTCTCAATTGTTCTCTCTATGTACAAAACTATGGATCTATCCGTGTAAGCCCACTTCCTAAATTTTTAATTTTTTTTAATTTTATTTGTTTATGATTAATTTTATGGTCATTGTGAGTCATGCCAAAGCTTGTAGGTGGGATATGACCATATTAAGGTCATATGGCCTCTAGATAGCTTATATATGTATTATTTAGTTATTTTATATTTTTCTACAATTTTTAGATATTTTTAGGTATTTAATATTTAATATTTTATTATTTTTAAGGACTTTCAGGATTTATTGTAAGGTCATACAGGAGTATTTTTGGACCAAATATTTTTATTTGGGCTCTAAATGACTAAAAATATTTTCTAGAATATTTTAGAATTTTTCTGGATTTATTTAGAAGTTTTGGGAATATTTATATAATTAAAACCTATAGAAATGATATTTTATAGACTTTGGAAATTTACAGTGAGGTCACACGATGATATTTTATGTTAAAATATTTTATTTATATTTTATACACTTAGAAATATTTTCTAGAATTTTTCTAAATTTTTCTGTAATTTATTTTGATTTATTTGGACTTAAAATAATTTTTAAATAATTTTTTGAATTAAATAAATAAATACCCGGAAATCATCTAGGGTTTTCGAATTAAATAAATAAATAAATACCCAGAAATATTTTAGCCAACTGCTACAGTGATCGCCTCTCTCTCTCATATATATATATTATTATATTCGTCCACCCTAATTAAATTCTAGCAGCCTTTTGTGGGAGAACTCATCTAGGGTTTCCGACTTCCCGAAGCGATTTTCGTCAACTCCGACGTGCTTTTTGCGTGTTATTTTTTTGTTGGATTCGTATCAAGGTAAGCTTTCTGATTATGTAATTTATTTTAGTAGAAATTATTCCTAAATTTCTGAAAAATTCGTAGAGTGTCCGTTGTCTGAAACTTGACACGTTTCGGTGTTTTCGAGATTCCGGGAGGACCGGAAATCGAAATCATGAACCGTTTGAAGTTTCGGAAAGCTAACACAGATCTCTATGACATATATATTTTTTAGAAATTAATCCATTCATCTAGTATTTTAGTTTTGTTGAACTCAGAATTGATCGGTTGATCCCTGTTTTGGTCACGATTAGCCATAACGGTGATATCTTTTGACCAAAGCGTGATTTTGTGGCACCGTTGATTCCAGCACACTTATGGTGCTGAAATCTACAAAGGTAAACTTTCAAAATCTAGAGTTCACAGCGTTTGACTAGATAGTCAACGGCACATCTCGATTTGCTTGCCATGGTTTCCAAAATTGAGAAACATGACTTTTGATGGCCAAACTTGCATGTTTAGATTATATTCAGATTATTATTAGGTTAAATTAGAATTTTAAGTGAATTATTCCAAAATTAATTATTTTTATATTAGTAATCCAACTAGCCACTATTTTATGAATTTAGAACTAGAACATTAGAATTGATTTATAGTTTTCGTGCATGGTTCATGGTGCAATATGTGTTAAAGGTTAACAGCTCCTAGATCGACATCCCCTCATCCTCGACTTGTGACTAGGGTTTGTGCAAGGACCATAGGCAAGTATACCTTGCCTCCCTCTGCAGTTTATTTACATGCATATTTCTATTATTATATAGTTTTACTAGTTGATTATTTACATAAGATTTGTATATTGTGCATGCTAGTATAGATATAGTTCTTGTTCATAGTTAATTTTGTAGTTCATATTGGATTGGTTTTCTCGTGTATCGTGATTGGGTCGTGTCGTGTCATCACCTGTACTTGGACTGAGTCGCATCGTGTCATATGATGAATAAGTCATAACAGAACTGCTATACCTTGAATTCTTGAAGCTAACCTACGAGTCCACACTAGGGGCGAGGGTTAGTAGTTATCTGTATCTTGATTCTTGAAGCTAACCTGCGAGTCCACACTAGGGGCAAGGGTTAGTAGATATCTGTCTGCACCTGCGAGTCCATACTAGGGGCGAGGGTGATTTCTTGAAGCTAACCTGCGAGTCCACACTAGGGGCGAGGGTAAGTAGTTATCTGTTCCGCACCTGCGAGTCCACATTAGGGGTGAGGGTGTTTTCTTGAAGCTAACCTGCGAGTCCACATTAGGGGCGAGGATTAGTAGTTGTTCAAACCTGCGAGTCCACACTAGGGGTGAGGGTTTGAGTATTCGATTGGTTATCCGTTGACATCGTGACATCGTGTTCTCTTGTTCTCCTCTAGCAGTTCGTTTATGCGTAGTGGTTATTCCAGTCGTGTATATTCGTATTTTCGTGGTGATTGGTCTTTTTTCGTTTATTTTTTGTATTTTCTTTATTGTATGATAAACTGTAAGATAGGCATATTTTTATGTATCTTGCTATGTCCCCTGAGGACCTGATGATCTCTTCAGGTTAGTGATTGCATGGAGTTAGCTAGTAGTTCTGGACGGCAGATGTAATGATACGCTTACGGGATTCAGGTATCGTTATTACGTTTGTTATCCTTTTGTGCTTTACATTCCTTATCATGAGATATCTTGCTTATTGATTCAGTTTAGAGACTCTTATTATATTCCTTGGAGTCTCATCGGACATATATGCTAGTGGGCTCAAGACCATGACCCATCGTTGTTCATTCATGCTTATATTACTTTTGTGGATTTGAGATATAGATTGCAATGCCATGATTTGGCAGTATATCCTAGCCGTGACAGCGTTTACGCATTCGAGTCGGGCTGGAGTCCGTTTGATGCGTAGCTGGCTTGCTCACGCTCTCACGTCCGAAAAGCAGGTGCGGGCCGTGACAAGTTTTTTTGGTGGCCCATACAGGTTAGAGCATATCGTACCGGTTACGTAACTGTACTAGTACGAGCCTGCGACTATGACTAAACCATTAGAAATCTCAATCCACTCTGCCTTGGAAATTCTCCTAGAAATTTCTCTACGTCCTTGAAATATCATATTTGTTCTCAATTATTCTTCCTTGCCTTCCAAACCATTGATTTTAGTCTCCTTCTATTTCGGGGTGACGAACGATCGTGCTGTTTAGAATCTATAAGAAATTTTAAATTATAGTATAATATTGCTTGACTATTGAATATTTGGTTGTTTATAGATATGAGGGATTATAGATGCTATACGCCCTAGATATCTGTTGGTAGAATTGTTGGCAACTAGTTAGAAGATTACAAGATTTTAGTGACCGTGTTTTGAGGAGTAGTGTGACCAAAGGTGGGTAGAAGTCCTCAAGTATTCATAGTTATGAAATGACTAGAGAAGGTCATAAAATAATTTTTGAGAAATTAAATTTGAGGAGATTAAGGTAATAGTAGACTTTGATTTTTAGGGAATAGTTATGAATTAGAATTTCGAGGATGAAATTTTTATAAGGTGGGTAGATTTGTAAGCCGACTTCCCAAATTTTTAATTTTTTTAATTTTATTTGTTTATAATTAATTTTATGGTCATTGTGAGTCATGCCAAAGCATGTAGGTGGGATTGACCATATTAAGGTCATATGACCTCTAGATAGCTTATTTATGTATTATTTAGCTATTTTATATTTTTTTACAATTTTTTGATAATTTTAGGTATTTAATATTTAAGGTTTTATTATTTTTAAGGACTTTCAGGATTTACTGTAAGGTCATACAGGGGTATTTTTAGACCAAATATTTTTATTTGGGCTCTAAATGACAAAATATTTTCTAGAATTTTTTAGAATTTTTTTTGGATTTATTTAGAATTTTTAGGAATTTTTATATAATTAAAACCTATAGAAATTATATTTTATAGGCTTTGGGAATTTACTATGATGTCACATGATGATATTTTGTGTTAAAATATTTTATTTATATTCTAGACACTTAGAAATATTTTCTAGAATTTTCTAGAATTTTTCTGATTTTTTCTGCAATTTATTTTGATTTATTTGGACTTAAAATGATTTTTAAATAATTTTATGAATTAAATAAATAAATACCCAGAAATCTAACCCGGGGGGGGGGGGGGGGGAGGGGGCTACCTGTCGGCGCCAACTGCTACAGTGACTGCCCCTCTCTCTCTCCTATATATATTATTATATTCGCCCACCCTAATTAAATTTCAGCAGCCTTTTGTGGGAGAACTCATCTAGGGTTTCCGACTTCTCGAAGCGATTTCCGCCAACTTCGACGTGCTTTTCGTGCGCCATTTTTTTGTTGGATTCGTATCGAGTTAAGCTTTCTGATTATTTAATTTATTTTTGTAGATATTATTCCTAAATTTCTGAAAAATTCGAAGAGTTTAGGTTGTCCGAAACTTGACACGTTTCGGTGTTTTCGAGATTTCGGGAGGACCGGAAATCGAAATCATGAACCGTTTGAAGTTTCAGAAAGCCAACACAGAGCTCTACGACATATATATTTTCCAGAAATTAATTCATTCATCTAGCATTTTAGTTTTCTGTTGAACTCAGAATTGATCGGTTGATCCCCGTTTTGGTCACGATTAGCTATAACGGCGATATCTTTTGACCAAAGCGTGATTTTGCAGCACGGTTGATTCCAGCGCACTCATGACACTAAAATCTACCAAGATGCACTTTCAAAATCTAGCGTTCACAATCTTAATTTGCGTGCCATGGTTTCCAAGATTGGGAAACACGACTTTTGATGGCCAAACTTGCATGTTTAGATTATATTCAGATTATTATTAGGTTAAATTAGGTTTTTAAGTGAATTATTCCAGAATTAGTTATTATTAGATTAGAAATCCAACTAGCCACTATTTCATGAATTTAGAACTAGAACATTAGAATTGATTTATAGTTTTCCTACACGGTTCATGGTGCGATATGTGTTATAGGTTGACAGCTTCTAGATCGGCATCCCCTCATCCTCTACTTGTGACTATGGTTTGTGCAAGGACCACAGGCAAGTATACCTTTCCTTCCTCTACAGTTTATTTACATGCATATTTCTATTATTATATAATTTTACTAGTTGATTATTTACATGAGATTTGTATATTGTGCATGCTAGTATAGATATAGTTCTTGTTTATAGTTAATTTTATAGTTCATATTGGATTGGTTTTCTCGTGTATCGTGATTGAGTCGTTTCGTGTTATCACCTGTACTTGGACTGAGTCGCATCGTGTCATAGGATGAATAAGTCATAACAGAACTACTGTACCTTGAATTTTTGAAGCTAACCTGCGAGTCCACACTAGTGGCGAGGGTTAGTAGTTATCTGTATCTTGATTCTTGAAGCTAACCTGCGATTCCACACTAGGGGCGAGGGTTAGTAGATATCTGTCCGCACCTGCGAGTCCACACTAGGGGCAAGGGTGATTTCTTGAAGCTAACCTACGAGTCCACACTAGGGGCGAGGGTTAGTAGTTATCTGTTCCGCAACTGCGAGTCCACATTAGGGACGAGGGTGTTTTCTTGAAGCTAACCTGCAAGTCCACACTAGGGACGAGGGTTTGAGTATTCGATTGGTTATCCGTTGATATCGTGACATCGTGTTCTCTTGTTCTCCTCCAGCAGTTTGTTTATGCGTAGTGGTTATTCCAGTCGTGTATAGTCGTATTTTCATGTTGATTGGTTTTTTCTCGTTTATCTTCTGTTTTATTGCATGATAAACTGCTAGATAGGCATATTTTTATGTATCTTGCTATGTCCCCTGAGGACCTGATGATCTCTTCAGGTTAGTAATTGCATGGAGTTAGCTAGTAGTTCTGGACGGCAGATGTGATGATACGCTTGCGGGATTCTGGTATCGTTATTACGTTTGTTATCTTTTCGTGCTTTATATTCCTTATCATGAGATATCTTGCTTATTGATTCAGTTTAGAGACTCTTGTTATATTCCTTGGAGTCTCATCGGACATATATGCTAGTGGGCTGCAGACCACGACCCATCATTGTTCATTCATGCTTATATTACTTTTGTGGATTTGAGATATAGATTGCAATGCCATAATTTGGCAGTATACCCTAGCCGTGATAGCGTTTACGCATTCGAGTCGGGCTGGAGTCCGCTTGATGCGTAGCTGGCTTGCTCACGCTCTCGCGTCCGAAAAGCGGGTGTAGGTCGTGACAATCCGACCTTCCATTATTCTTCCTCTGCATCGAGACCTGTCGTCCACAAGCATTATTGTCGTGCCTCGCTGAAGAGCGAAGACATGAGTGTTTGACCCGATCGTTGCCACCGCCTCAACATCGCATATTGTCGACCACCAACAATGGCTACCATCGTAAATTCGTGTCCACAACAAATCTGATCGTGTTCACCGTGTCAGTTGGGTCCGACCCCGAGTATCCATATCCGTGTTCACTTACATCCACAATAAAATATTGGAAACCCAAAACAACAATATTTACATTGAAGGAAAACTCAACCACCGGAACCTCGTCGCAAGCCGAACTCGGGTACGGGTCTTCAACGCCGCTTCCTCGTGCCTGACCCCGTAAGTGTCGCACCAGACATGGATCCACCGACGACCTCACGCTATGTCCGGCCCGTCCCCTCCGGCCCCGACAGCGTTGGCGATTTCCCCTTCTTGGCCTCGACCGACGTCGCACCGTCCAGATCCGCCATCCACCTCTCCCGGCTGAACCTCGACCACCCGTCCCCGTCTCCTCGCCGATTTATCTCGCTGCCGCCTACGGCGAACATCTCCGCTAGAACCACCGCGGCCCCACGCGTCACGCTGCTTCCACCGCCGAGTCCCGGCCAGCCATTGAGCCGGCGACGACGAGTGTCGCATCCCCATGCTGCCCCACGCCAGCCTCGGGATCCCGACCGTCGCGAGTACTCTCCGGTCCGCTCCTCCGTGCAGCGGGACCACCGTCGGGCAGAACAGCGGCCCTCGTGTGCCGCCCGATCCCGCCTTCGAAGGCTCGACGAACCCGAACAGTGCCCGACTTCTACGCCGAGCCGCCGCGGGCAAGCGAAGAACTCCTCGCGCCGAGTCGAAGCAGCGCGCGGCGTCCGACGACTTCCTCGTCGGCAAGTCCCCTCCGTGTCCGCCGCGACCATGGTGAGTCTTTTCCTTTTTGAAGCTCTCTCTCTCTCTCTAAATAATTATTCTCTCTCCACTTATGACTCCCAACAGAACCCGAAAAAGAAAGAGAGGAGAGATCATGTATATGACTACTCTCACTCTTCTCCTCTTGAAAGAATTAAGAAAAAGTTTTCTCTTCCTATTATGCTCTCTCTCTCTCTCTCTCTCTCTCGAATTTAAGTCCCCAGGACTTGGAAACTGTGTTTTGCACAGGAATTTGAGAGAGCGAGACAACTAATGTTCTGATTCCTTTTGTATTTTATTATTTACTATATATTCAGTATATAAGAAACAACAGTAGATGTTTAGCTATCGCAAATTGGGACACCCTCTCTCTTGTTTAATGTCGACATTCCTTAATATCCCTTATTCTCTTTTTCTATGAAGCACTTGAACCAAAAATTAGGAAGAGAGACTCATTTATGGTTATAGCAATGAATAGTAATGCAAGTGAAGTAATACTCTGCTTCTTGGCCATATCATTATGTATAAACATTGGTCTATAATAATGGCAGCATTTATTATGAATAATAAATACATATAAATAGTACTATTATCCTTTGTAATATTATTTTGGTATTATTATAGTGTTTTACTAAAATGTATATAGAAGTATATAATTTCTTAAAATGTATTCTGCAAATAAAATTTATATTAGTATTTTCTAAATTGGATTTTATAAATAAACGAGTGGCAAACCAACCTTGAATCCAAATATTCCTTTAGCCTTAACTAAACAAATTATCTTTCCTCTTAGGCTAGATTGTTTATTTGGCCAAGACTAAACTAATTATATTTCTTTTGCCAAATTTGGATTTCTTATCCCACGTGGCTAATCAGACTATTCTGGACCCAATGGGAGTATCGGTTTCACCAGCACAGGACCTCAGGCGAGTACATCTCTGATAGTTTTCATATTTGATTATCTCTATATTTTCTGTATTTAATAATATTTTATATTGATATCACGTTGATTCTTGACACGTTTGTCACACGAGATAGTGGTTATGGATTCTTGCATGTTGTTCGTGACCAATATATTTTCGTGTTCATGACCTGTTTGAATCCATGGGTACTAGTCGGGCGGGTAAATACTTTAGACATGTAAACAAACCCAAAATTATTCTTGCCTAATAGCAGTCGCACACTTCACGTGCGGGGTACCGGATCTTACTTTTGCCTTATAGCAGTCGCACATTTCATGTACGGGGTGCCAGATTTATCCTTAGCCGTTTACATGTCGAAGTAGTATTTTAACTCACTAGATAGATACAGTTTTTGGTTCTACAGTATACATTCCTACTTACATGTCTACTCTATTTTAATACTCACTTGTCATTTTTACCATGCTTAGCTTTTGCCATGATTCCATGCTTATCTTTTCGTCGTGTATTTCATTATTATTTACAGATTTATGGATTTCGTCATTTATTGAATCTGTTGTTAGAATGTACTCGTTCCATTCCTGAATGGAAACCAATATTTTTCAGGTTTAGTCGCGATCACTCTTAGCACTGGGAAGGCATGGGTATCCGAAAAGCGGGTACGGGTCGTGATAAGTTTTGGAGGCATTATTTATACAGAGATCGGATAGAAATTTTCATCGACCAAAAGAGTCTTAAGTAAGTGTTTACCCAGAAGGATCTTAATATGCGTCGGAGAAGGTGGCTAGAGCTATTGGTAGATTATGACATTAACCTGCAGTATCATCCTGGGAAGGCCAACGTTGTTGCAGATACATTGAGTAGAAGATCAGGAGCTTATTTTTTAATAGCACAGCCAGAATTATTAGCGGATCTTCAAAAAATGGAAATCGAGATTGTTCTTCCTACTAATGTGGAATTGATGGCCAGTATGCAAGTTCAATCCAGTATAGTTGTCACTCCCCGTTCCCGGAATGCGTATTTTTATATACATGTACAACTCATGAGTATTTATTTAGTATCCATCATGAATTATCCTGTATTTAAATTTCTTTAATTTTCTGTTAATTAATTATCTGCTCTTTGAATTTTCCTGTTAATTTATTTCCTGTAATCTTATTATCTGTATTTTAATTCCTGCATTTTAACCCCTGCTTTAGTCTTATTGTGGTTGGGCTTCTTGGGTTCATGGTGCAACCCGGCCCATTAGCTCCCACCTACCACCCCCTTGCTATTTAAAGCTTCCATCTCTTCTCTCTCCTCATAACTTCATTCTCACCATTACTTCTTCTTCTTCCTTCCATTACTCTCCACCACCTACCAGCAGCAGGAGAAGGCAAGTGCAAACTTGCTTCTCAATCATCCATTTTTATGGATCATTACTCTTCCTCTCATGATCCTGAGAGAGTTTAGTGCTTGGCATATGTGATTTCTGTGGCTTGTTTTCTCTAGATCTAAGTTTGTATTTTCGGCTGTTCATGGGTTTTAAATCCACCAACTTAGCGTGTATTTCTTAGTCACGCTCGCGTTTGCGTGCGTGTATTTCTTAGTCATGCTCGCGTTTGCGTGCGTGTATTTCTTAGTCACGCTCGCGTTTGCGTGCGTGTATTTCTTAGTCACGCTCGCGTTTGCGTGCGTGTATTTCTTAGTCACGCTCGCGTTTGCGTGCGTGTATTTTAGTTACGCACACTTCTTGGAGCGCGTGCGTGAATTTACCCCTCACACTCACGCTGTGCTTGCTTGCGTGACTTTTCACGCTCACGCTTGCCAGCGTGTATCATTTTTCACGCTCGCTGTTCACGCCCATTTTCCACGCTCATCCCAGCTAGACTTAGCGTGACTTGTTGGTCTTAAGCATAGACATCTTGTGTGACTTTTGGCCTTAGCATAGACTTGTTGGTGTGACTTCCTGACCTGGGTGTTTTTATTTATTCCACAACCTATTCATTTAATGATGGCATGATAATTCTTCTATTATATCCTTACGCCTTTTTGCGTGAATTTCTTGATAAATCATGATATGTTAAGTTTGTTAAAATGGATTGTTATGTAGAATGCGCCTTGTGTCCTGATTGATCCATGGATACCCAGTATGACTAGAACTTAACCCTGAGAGTTATAGACCCGACCCCATGTAATATTGATGGACTTTCATGCCTTGTCACCATTGATAATGATTGTGACATTGACTAATAATTGATCATGCATTCCTAGTTGGAACTAAGAGACTGGCTAGTCGTCTTATTGAAATGAATGAATGAGACACGTTCATGTAATGAACTATTGTACTCGATTAGCCGATCCCGGATATTGGCATACAGGCACATGCAGGCTTCAAATTATATATTTATTATTTAGTTATTTATTTATCTTACAAAAATAGCATGTGTACTTTATGGTCAAAGCATGATTACTCCGTGGTTAGATTTGATTGTTGCATCACGCTATGTAAAACCTACAACCTAGCCGCACGGGTATCGTTGTAGAGTTGCGCATATCGTACCCCGTACGAAAGTACTCATTTGAATGGCCATGATCCACGGCATGGAACTTCGCTCAACGTAGGGACTATTAAGTTAAATAAAATAATGATGGCATGGAGAGAATGGATTCCCGAGTTCTTACATGGCGGCCCCCTTGGGACTATTAAGTGCCCGACGGGCCGGCTGGTTCCCACAGATACTGTAAATCTGTCACACGGGCAGGGAACAGTATCTGCTTATATTATTTTACATGCTATAACGGCGGGTGTCCCGCTGGGACTCGTCTAACTACATGATTGGCGCAATTGATTGACTGGATAGACTAGCCTTGCTCACACCTAGTAAGAACTGAGGAATCCCTATTTTGCATAATTCCAGGATAACTGGGGACTCACAATAACAAACCGTAGGAATTGATTGGCCGTTCAAGATGATTTGTTTGTGTACTGTATCTACCCTGTTGCCTAACTGAGATGATCAGAATGTCAGGACATGACAGGCCAACTTCTATCCTTGTTTGGTTGGGAGATTGGTTCGAAGTGTCGTGATGTTATGTGAATCCTAGTGGAAAGCAGAGATCTATTATTATATTCTCTTACATACTGGTTTAATCCTTCATATCGTCCTTCCTTGTGGTACTTGCTATTAGAGGTCTAACTTCTCTGGTTTTGTATGGCCAGATTTAGAGCCGGTCCCCGAGGATCCAACTTACTTCTACCTCCAAGATGGTCAATACTAGAGGGATGATCGCAGGAGAACTCAAGTGGGTTTCCTTACTTCACCGCTCATTTTGTCATTTACTTTATACTTGGCCGTTTGGCACCGACATGTTGGTCGGATCGTCTTGTACTTACTTTTGCATGATTGTAACTAAGTCAGACTGCAGCTGATAACAATTGTGTATACCTTACTATACCATCTGGCTATGTTTTGTAAAGCCAGATTTTCAGAACATTCTGACTGAGCGTTTGGGACGCCTTACTGCTTTATCTTACATGTTCTGTATTACTGTTTCTTATTTGAATGATTGAGACAATAGATGCGAAATAACCATAGTGAGACTTTTATGTAGTATGCACCCCCTCGTCTGGTTAGACAGCATTGATCGTATTATCCGGTATTCATCTACCCGTAATACGTAGCTGGCTGAGTCATTCCTCCGCTCTCCAGTATTCTGGTTCTGGGGCGTGACAATAGTGGAGAGAATCAAGATAGCTGTCACGACCCGCTCCCGAATAATCGGATACGAGTCGGACACGCCCAGCCTTTGTTGTTAAACACAACAAAGTAAGATGTACCAATCTAGGGAAACTAACCAGATAAATATGAACATGTATGAAATCACAGCATCTATAAATGTGTCCCCATATCCAGAGTAAAGATACAATATCTGAATTTATTACAATTCAACTATAAAAGAGTCTGCTAGTCTCAATACATGGAAAGAAAATGGAAAACTAATGAAGTACTAGGCCTCTGCAGCCTCTAGGTCACAAGCAGCTCCAGCTGGCTCAGTAGGGAAGGCAATATCCTGTCCATAGTAGGTGTCACACAAAGCCTCCATCTCACCTGCAACATATCCTATTCAGGAGCGGAGCAAGTACAATTCTAGGTAATGAACAAGACATCATGATATGAAAGTACAAGGAAACATGGAAAGTACAGGAAAATACAGGTGAATAAGTACATGAAGAACAGTGTAAAGTACATGAAAGAACATGAATGTAAGAACATGATATGTAAGCACCTGAAAGAACAAGATATCATGGAATCACAGGAAATAAGTACAAGGTAATCTCCTGAACATATGTGTACTGCATTTGAAATATAACTAAATATGTGACCGGCTAGGGTAAGCACCTGAAAGCACATGAATGGTGACTTAGGACCCGCGTGCACGATGCGGGGTCTAAGTTAAAACACACCTGAGTTGTTACTTGGGATTGGTCACATAGATAGCATATTTCCCCTCCCCAGATACAAGTAATAAGCACAAGAGAACAAGAGCACCAGAAAGAACATGACGTGTTGCAATTGTGTCACTCAAGGAAGTACAGGATATATAATGAAAAGTACAAAATCGTAGAGTGTACTTGCCTGTCTCCGGGTGATCAAGAAAGAGTGGTAAAGCTGGATATCCTCCTGTTGTATAATTACAGTTGATGAGTCAACAATGTAAAGTTGATATTTTAAGTCTAAGTTCACTAAAACAATCCTAGGTTCCAATTGATAAATACAGTCTACCTTATAGATGTGATTATTATATAATCTAGTTTTAAGACTAAACATTAGCTAATCACTCCCTTAAATCTATAATACTAGTCAATTTATTACAACTATGCAATATCCTAAACAAGTTTGTTAAAAGAGTTTTATTTCATACAAGGTAATCTACAAATTGGTAGACATCCCACACAACCCTAAATTGATTTAAATAGCCTGCTTACACTGAACAAAGGTTCAGTCAACATTTTGTGCCTGATAGAAGCCTATACCATAACTTAGAACCAGCACTCTGTCTTTATTATTGAGCATTCCTGACTACTCAAGACAGGAACCATTCATTTGAATGTTAAATTATATAGCTCTAAATAGGACAGTCACTCACCAATTAAATCCATACCCTGAATTTACCTACTGTTGAAACCTGGTACACAATGTTCTATGGAGAATCACACTCTATCAGTTGTTGATTTCACAAACAACCTAATCCTCAGTGCTCTGGAATATTGTACACAGGTAACAAAATGGATAACTTCCCACCCCCAGATTTACAATACTGAAATAATATTGCACTTATAGTTTCAGATTACACAATTTGAAACTAAGGCATTGCCTACAGAGTGTTAGGTTCAAGCTATTCGAAACTAAATGCCCCACCCTAAACCCAGGTAACTCTCTGAAGGATGTAACCACCAGTTCCCATGATTTATCTGGCAAATGCAAGGTTCTTCAAAGTTCAGGAAAAGAAAAATAATTAACAGTCTAAAACAAACTGCCACTAGACATTTGCCTATTTACACTGTCCTAAAATCTACCTGGACACAACCTGTTATTGCACTGATCATGAGATATCCTCCACGGAGCCACATTGACTGGTCCTGAAATCAATACAATGCTCAATTCTTACCAATCAGGAATTCAAGCCCACAGTTGACTGCAACTCTAAAATGCAGGGTTGTCTGCATAGCCACAAGACTGCCAGTTTAAAGGGTTCTCAAATATCAGACAAGTGTTAGCCAAATCAGTCCTCTACTATGGCTGCCACCAAGTGACTGAATTAAGACAATCTAACATAAAATTTCCAATTCGAACTGCATTTGGTCCCTACACCAAAGTCAAGGAATAAATCCAACTCAGTCCTGCAGGTCATTAAAACTATCTCAGTCCAAAAAGACATAAGAACACATACAGCTCAAAGTCCCATTCAGAACACAGCTGATAAGTCATCCTTAATCAGGACACCATTTAATCCCAGGTGACTTGACACTTCCAACCCTTCAGTTTACTGAATTATGTACAGACAATGAATCAGTGAGTATATAAATAAGGATGTACTAATAGTCCTTAAACTGGAAGAATTAATGCAACAACCTGCCTAGACACTGGCATTGGATTAAACAAGAGACTACATATGATGTAACATATAAATCAGTTACTCATAATTATCAAAACCAGCTTTATTAAGAATCAGACTGATACATAGGTTCAACCAAACATGTGCTACTAATTGCAGTATCTACAAGATCTACTGTTCTAAATAGGACAGGGCAAATGTTACAACTGTTGATGGTTTAGCCCTGCAAAAAGGGTTCCCTGATGTAGGTATCAGTCCCAATTAGATCTCATATCAATCCATAAGGGTCACATATCCAGTCACATAAATTGTTCTCATAACAGCATATGGAATCTCAATTACATCTATATTTGAACACATAATCTGTATATAGAAAACTCATACCAATCTACATATGAGGATACATATAAATCTACATATGAAAACACATATGATTATATATATAAACTATATGAATCTATAAATGACAACACATATTTGAACACTCAACAGGATTTCCAATGCATCACACAGGTTCTCAAAATTACTAAAATAGAGTTTACGAAATCAAAATAAGGATTTACCTGCAGTATTGGCTATAGCTGGAAGAGTAGATCTAGATCAGAAGAACGCAGGGAAATGATCAACTACTGGTTTTAGAAAAGATCGACTGATTCATGGAGGAAAATAGACAAACACATTGTGATCAGATTTTACTGCATTCAAAAGTGAACGATCATTTGAAGCAAGGATCGATTAATGACCATAGTTGATCTGTTCTTCTCTTGATCGAGTCGATCGACTGGATCCAGAGAAGAACCACTCGATCTAATCATTGCTTGCCCATGCTCGATCGTGAGAATGATTTAGATGGATCAAGAAGACAAAGAAATTTAAGAAATTACCTACTGATCTCCCTGGTCGATGGCAATGGTCGATCTTCCAATTCAATCCTCCATGGCCGACTGGTCAGGAATTTGGGGAAGAAGAAGTTGGAGATGAAGAATTGTTTCATCAAAAGTGAGGAGAGAAGGGTCCTTAAATAGCCAACTAGTGGCGTGGGAATGAGGCCAATACTCTCGCGGGAAAATTTCTGACAGGTTGTTAGAGGACAGAGGTGAGGGAGAGCACATGGCCACCTCCCTTGGCCGTTAGGAAATTTGAATCAAGGGAAAAAAAATCCTTCCAGTTGGTTTTGGAAGAGCAGGGCTCTATTAAAACTTAAGCATTGATTGAAACTAAGGAATTAGCTATGGGCTGTTAGTGTGGCCCAATCCAGAAGGATAGGCTTCAGTAGAATAAGCCCAAGAAAAAGATTTGGTGATAATTCAAATGTGAATATGACTTCACCTATGATAATAAATTCCAAAAATTATATAGCTAGTTCTAAAAATTTTAAAATTTCTCAATATTTGAAAAGGTGGAGTTACAAATCTCCCCCCTTGAAAAATTTTGCCCTCGAAATTGGAATGTAGACACAAACATCAAGAATAGTGAATCCAAAGAGTTGTTTATTGGATTCAAAAAAAAATGTACAAAGCACTCAAGTGAACAAACTAGGATATCGCTCACGCATCTCATCCTCACGCTCTCAAGTGGACTCTCCCGGAGAGTGGTGTCTCCACATGACGCGGACAAGAGGAATGGTCTGGTTCCGCAGACGCTTCTCCCTCCGGTCGAGGATCTCTACTGGCTGCTCCTCGTAAGTCAATCTCGGGCTCACCTCCAGCTCAGAATAGTCCACTACATGGCTCGGGTCTGGAATGTATCGTCGAAGCTGGGATATGTGAAAAATATCGTGCACTCCCTCCAATCTAGCTGGAAGCGCTAGTCGATATGCCACCTCGCCAATCCGTGCCATCACGTCGAAGGGTCCGATGAATCTCGGACTGAGTTTTCCGCCTCTGTCGAACCTGATGACACCCCTAGTCGGTGAGATCTTCAGGAATATTCTGTCTCCAACCTCGAACTCAAGTGATCATCTGCTGTTGTCCGCCTAGTGCTTCTGTCGATCCATGACGCTCTGAGCCTTGAGTCCAAGTACACACAAGAAGTTTGGGATATCACGCTTTGACAAGGATCGAGGATCAAATAGTCACGAAGTGGAAGGAATTTCAATTACAACTTAGAGGAGCAAAATCATGAAGACACAACTATTAAGTACGATCAAAACTGATAGTTTAACACAAGTGGGTTAGAACAAGATAGGAAAATCATGGTCAGACAGACATGACTTTAGATCGGAGTTTAGACAAATCACAAACGAAGTATTGAATCAAAATCTGGTAATGTATAATTTGAGGAAATCAATGATCTAACGATACAATACTAGAAGGTAATTAGCAAGGGTTGATTTGAGGAACGTACGAAATACTCAGGAGATACAGTATCAAATCAGGGTGAATATGCAAGAATCTGTGATTCTCAAAAACAATAATCATATGAAAAGGAAATATACTCTCCAGAACATCCAAGAACATGTTGGTATCTGAAATCACTTTGCTTAGAATCCCTACCCCGCCAGTATGTATCTGACTGCAGTGGACTTTCGGCTCCGTGACTCAAATAACAATATGTCTCCAAATACTCTATCAACCTTATCCATTTTCCAACAATCATTGACGAAACAACCCAAGGGATCAAGATATGAAGAATATGACAAGTCTCGACAATACTCAAAAACCTATGGGTGTCTGAAATCACTTCAACTTAGAGTTCCTGCCTCGCCAGTGCGCTACTGGCTGCAGTGAACCCTCAGTCTCCATAATTCAGCTAATGGCTGCAGTGCGCAACTGTCATGCCATGGTAGGTCATCGAATAGCCTCTCGACTTATATAAGATTTCAAAGAATCAAAATAAGTTTCTATAGTCCAATTCAAGAAGATGGTGAGGTTATCTGAGTATTTAGAATACAAGGGTTTATTAGGTACTAAGAGACGACAAGGAATCCAATCAGTGAGTACAAAAGGACAACCAGGAAGATTTAAAATTTCAGATAGGGAGCGAAGTTTCAAATTATAACGAAATTTCAACTGATATCTGGAATGGTAACAAGATTCCATATATAGGACATTATCCCGAAGGGATAACAGAGTCTCGAAGGATGAACAGTAGCAAGGCATCAATTATAAGACAATGTCGCAAAATAAGAAATAAATCGCGCATTGGAAACGAAGTTCAACAAAATCTCAAGTAACGACAAAATCTCGAACAGATCCCGAATGGAAATGAAATCTCCAATAGTATACAAAGTCTCATTAGAATTAAAATATCAACAAAATTACAGATAGAAATTAATTCTCGAACAGGAAGCAAGGTCATGACTAGTGAGGAGAAATAGGGTGTCAAGTAGAGAATAGGAAACAAGCATTGAATGGTGAGTATGAAACAAACGAAATCTCAAATAGGAAACGAGCTCAAATAAGGTCGTGAACAAAACAAATTCTTGAATAGGAGGCAAAATCTCGAAGGAAAGCAAGGTTCCGAATAGGAAACAGGATCTCAAAATCACGATTAGAAAACCAAATAGAAAACTGAAGCGAGTAGGAAGCAAGATCGAAACAAAGTAGTGGACAACAACTCTCAAATCAAAGTCATGAATGGAAAACTAGTCTCATATAGAGAATGAGTCATAATCCCAAAATAGGAAAAGAAATCTTCAACCTTCAAAGGAATCCTCAACAATGTCCTGAATAGGACGAAGCTTAAACAAGGTTTCGAATAAGGAATAGGGTTTCAAAATGAAATCTCGAGAAGCGATTAAATATCAAATAACACGGAGTTTGATAAAGGAACAAAATTTGTAAATATGAGCCATCACTAGGATACAGGGTCAGGAATGATGAATATGCAACGGTATCGAATAATGGATTTCAAACAATTATCAAATTGTGGATCTGAAACAAGTTCACCGAAATAGAAAACAATATCTCAAAATAAGTTTCGAATATCAATCAAGGTTTCAAAATGGAAACAAGAAATTTCAAGAAATGATCAATGTGTTAGGAGGAATTTAAGAGAAGACTAGATTATTAATCAAGATACATGGTTTTCCCAACCATGCAAAAGAAATCTTCTGTCTTCAATCTATCTTCAGTGTTTCTCCGGGACTGGAATCGCTTCAATTTCTTCAGCTGTCCTGATATAGGCTGGTCCTTGCGGCAGTGCTCTATGCTGTTGTTGAATTTGAAGAGGCGGATCCTTCTGTGGTACTAGCGCTCCTCGTGCACGTCCTTGGGCAGTGTGATCAGTGGCCTCCTAGCAGTCCTTGACTTGGTGGGCAGACGATCTGCAGTGCAGGCGTAACCTCCGTCTTTTGCAGCACCCCTCGAAGCGATGTCCTGGATGGCGGCATAAAGCACAATTAGTTATCATCTGAATCTGAGTCTGGATCTTCCGCTAGGGCTGAAACGCAGAGCCTCTGATAGGAGTATACGTCTGCTAGCGTGCTGGCTGTTGAGATCTGTTCCTGATAACGCGACTGGTGGTGTGACCGAAGAAACGCCGACTGAGTGTTACGATGCTTTGCGGGTCCAAGCTAGTTGTTGTCTTCGTCATAAGTCATGTCTCTCATGTGCTTCAGCTTTCCTCCTCATTCCATTGTCTGTGTTATATTCTGGATCTTTTGGCTAGTGGCTTCAGTCTTCAGAGGAGTCGGATCCTTCAAAACTCGGATGATCTTCAGTTGCGACTCCAGGTTCTCGATCTGCTCCTCGATGCAAGATATGTGCTCGGTGTCGGAGAAGTCCAAAGGTCTGGAAGTCTGGAAAGCATAAGTCTTTTCTGGCTCGAAAAGTGCATTCACAAGTCTGGCTTGGAAAATGACGGCTTGCTCTCTCTGGGTATCAAGGAACTCTTCAATCATCTCCGTCAACCACGTACTACCCATGGGGATAGTAGGGACGACCTGCGGGGTGGAAGCTTGGAGACCTCAAGTATAGGTGGATCAACCATTCCGGTATCGCGTGCTTGAATTATCTGAAAAACAGAAAACTGTTAAAATAACCTAGACCTAAATACAACAAGTGTTTATAGAATATCAATATACCTGATATACCTGATATACCTGATATACCCTTATTCCCGATTTTTCCTATGCTGTGATCAAGTTTCCCTAGTGTAATCAAGTCCCCCAATAGTACGCTAAGTCCTAGGTACCATTAGGATAGACCTGCATGGGCCACCACTAAAAACATGTCACGACCCGCTCCCGAATAATCGGATACGAGTCGGACACGCCCAGCCTTTGTTGTTAAACACAACAAAGTAAGCTGTACCAATCTAGGGAAACTAACCAGATAAATATGAACATGTATGAAATCACAGCATCTATAAATGTGTCCCCATATCCAGAGTAAAGATACAATATCTGAATTTATTACAATTCAACTATAAAAGAGTCTGCTAGTCTCAATACATGGAAAGAAAATGGAAAACTAATGAAGTACTAGGCCTCTGCAGCCTCTAGGTCACAAGCAGCTCCAGCTGGCTCAGTAGGGAAGGCAATATCCTGTCCATAGTAGGTGTCACACAAAGCCTCCATCTCACCTGCAACATATCCTATTCAGGAGCGGAGCAAGTACAATTCTAGGTAATGAACAAGACATCATGATATGAAAGTATAAGGAAACATGGAAAGTACAGGAAAATACAGGTGAATAAGTACATGAAGAACAGTGTAAAGTACATAAAAGAACATGAATGTAAGAACATGATATGTAAGCACCTGAAAGAACAAGATATCATGGAATCACAGGAAATAAGTACAAGGTAATCTCCTGAACATATGTGTACTGTATTTAAAATATAACTAAATATGTGACCGGCTAGGGTAAGCACCTGAAAGCACCTGAAAGCACATGAATGGTGACTTAGGACCCGCGTGCACGATGCGGGGTCTAAGTTAAAACACACCTGAGTTGTTACTTGGGATTGGTCACATAGATAGCATATTTCCCCTCCCCAGATACAAGTAATAAGCACAAGAGAACAAGAGCACCAGAAAGAACATGACGTGTTGCAATTGTGTCACTCAAGGAAGTACAGGATATATAATGAAAAGTACAAAACCGTAGAGTGTACTTGCCTGTCTCCGGGTGATCAAGAAAGAGTGGTAAAGCTGGATATCCTCCTGTTGTATAATTACAGTTGATGAGTCAACAATGTAAAGTTGATATTTTAAGTCTAAGTTCACTAAAACAATCCTAGGTTCCAATTGATAAATACAGTCTACCTTATAGATGTGATTATTATATAATCTAGTTTTAAGACTAAACATTAGCTAATCACTCCCTTAAATCTATAATACTAGTCAATTTATTACAACTATGCAATATCCTAAACAAGTTTGTTAAAAGAGTTTTATTTCATACAAGGTAATCTACAAATTGGTAGACATCCCACACAACCCTAAATTGATTTAAATAGCCTGCTTACACTGAACAAAGGTTCAGTCAACATTTTGTGCCTGATAGAAGCCTATACCATAACTTAGAACCAGCACTCTGTCTTTATTATTGAGCATTCCTGACTACTCAAGACAGGAACCATTCATTTGAATGTTAAATTATATAGCTCTAAATAGGACAGTCACTCACCAATTAAATCCATACCCTGAATTTACCTACTGTTGAAACCTGGTACACAATGTTCTATGGAGAATCACACTCTATCAGTTGTTGATTTCACAAACAACCTAATCCTCAGTGCTCTGGAATATTGTACACAGGTAACAAAATGGATAACTTCCCACCCCCAGATTTACAATACTGAAATAATATTGCACTTATAGTTTCAGATTACACAATTTGAAACTAAGGCATTGCCTACAGAGTGTTAGGTTCAAGCTATTCGAAACTAAATGCCCCACCCTAAACCCAGGTAACTCTCTGAAGGATGTAACCACCAGTTCCCATGATTTATCTGGCAAATGCAAGGTTCTTCAAAGTTCAGGAAAAGAAAAATAATTAACAGTCTAAAACAAACTGCCACTAGACATTTGCCTATTTACACTGTCCTAAAATCTACCTGGACACAACCTGTTATTGCACTGATCATGAGATATCCTCCACGGAGCCACATTGACTGGTCCTGAAATCAATACAATGCTCAATTCTTACCAATCAGGAATTCAAGCCCACAGTTGACTGCAACTCTAAAATGCAGGATTGTCTGCATAGCCACAAGACTGCCAGTTTAAAGGGTTCTCAAATATCAGACAAGTGTTAGCCAAATCAGTCCTCTACTATGGCTGCCACCAAGTGACTGAATTAAGACAATCTAACATAAAATTTCCAATTCGAACTGCATTTGGTCCCTACACCAAAGTCAAGGAATAAATCCAACTCAGTCCTGCAGGTCATTGAAACTATCTCAGTCCAAAAAGACATGAGAACACATACAGTTCAAAGTCCCATTCAGAACACAGCTGATAAGTCATCCTTAATCAGGACACCATTTATTCCCAGGTGACTTGACACTTCCAACCCTTCAGTTTACTGAATTATGTACAGACAATGAATCAGTGAGTATATAAATAAGGATGTACTAATAGTCCTTAAACTGGAAGAATTAATGCAACAACCTGCCTAGACACTGGCATTAGATTAAACAAGAGACTACACATAATGTAACATATAAATCAGTTACTCATAATTATCAAAACCAGCTTTATTAAGAATCAGACTGATACATAGGTTCAACCAAACATGTGCTACTAATTGCAGTATCTACAAGATCTACTGTTCTAAATAGGACAGGGCAAATGTTACAACTGTTGATGGTTTAGCCCTGCAAAAAGGGTTCCCTGATGTAGGTATCAGTCCCAATTAGATCTCATATCAATCCATAAGGGTCACATATCCAGTCACATAAATTGTTCTCATAACAGCATATGGAATCTCAATTACATCTATATTTGAACACATAATCTGTATATAGAAAACTCATACCAATCTACATATGAGGATACATATAAATCTACATATGAAAACACATATGAATATATATATAAACTATATGAATCTATAAATGACAACACATATTTGAACACTCAACAGGATTTCCAATGCATCACACAGGTTCTCAAAATTACTAAAATAGAGTTTACGAAATCAAAATAAGGATTTACCTGCAGTGTTGGCTATAGCTGGAAGAATAGATCTAGATCAGAAGAACGCAGGGAAATGATCAACTACTGGTTTTAGAAAAGATCGACTGACTCATGGAGGAAAATAGACAAACACATTGTGATCAGATTTTACTGCATTCAAAAGTGAACGATCATTTGAAGCAAGGATCGATTAATGACCATAGTTGATCTGTTCTTCTCTTGATCGAGTCGATCGACTGGATCCAGAGAAGAACCACTCGATCTAATCATTGCTTGCCTATGCTCGATCGTGAGAATGATTTAGATGGATCAAGAAGACAAACAAATTTAAGAAATTACCTACTGATCTCCCTGGTCGATGGCAATGGTCGATCTTCCAATTCAATCCTCCATGGCCGACTGGTCAGGAATTTGGGGAAGAAGAAGTTGGAGATGAAGAATTGTTTCATCAAAAGTGAGGAGAGAAGGGTCTTTAAATAGCCAACTAGTGGCGTGGGAATGAGGCCAATACTCTCGCGGGAAAATTTCTGACAGGTTGTTAGAGGACAGAGGTGAGGGAGAGCACATGGCCACCTCCCTTGGCCGTTAGGAAATTTGAATCGAGGGAAAAAAAAATCCTTCCAGTTGGTTTTGGAAGAGCAGGGCTCTATTAAAACTTAAGCATTGATTGAAACTAAGGAATTAGCTATGGGCTGTTAGTGTGGCCCAATCCAGAAGGATAGGCTTCAGTAGAATAAGCCCAAGAAAAAGATTTGGTGATAATTCAAATGTGAATATGACTTCACCTATGATAATAAATTCCAAAAATTATATAGCTAGTTCTAAAAATTTTAAAATTTCTCAATGTTTGAAAAGGTGGAGTTACAATAGCACAGTCATCAGATTCTAATCTTCAACGACTTAGGGCATAATGTGAAGTAGGACGAAGAGCAGCGTTATGCATTCACGAAGATGACACGCTCTGACGTGGAAGGCATCTTTGTGTACCCAATGGTGACATTAGGCATTAGATCATGGCAGAGGCTCACAGTTCGTAGTATTTAATTCATCCTGGTGGTATGAATATGTATCGTGATGTCCGTCAGCATTTCTGGTAGAATGGCATGAAGAGGAAGATAGCTCGGTTTGTCTCTCGTTGTTTAGTTTGCCAACAAGTTAAAGCTGAACATCAGAGACCAGTTGGACTTTTTCAACCTTTACCAATTCCAGAATAGAAGTGGTAGCATATTCATGGATTTTGTAACTGGATTACCTAAATCCTCAACTGGAAGAGATGCTATATGGGTTATAGTTGACCGACTCACCAAGGTAGCTCATTTTCTTCCTTTCAGGATTGGTCAGTCGACGGATCAGCTAGCAGAGATGTATCTCAGACAGATAGTCAGATTGTATGGAGTGCCAGTCAGTATCGTATCGGACAAAGATTCAAGATTTACATCACACTTTTGGCGGAGTCTTCAAGATAGTTTGGGAACTCGTCTCAAGTTTAGTTCAGCTTATCATCCGCAGACAGATGGTCAGTCAGAGCACACGATTCAAACTCTTGAAGATATGTTGCGATCATATACACTTGACTTCGATGGTTCGTGGGAAGATCACATACATCTAGTGGAGTTCTCCTACAATAACAGTTTTCAGGCCAGTATCCAGATGGCACCGTTTGAGACACTATATGCCAGAAAGTGCAGATCACCTTTAGCCTGGGATGATGTAGGCGCGAGGCAGATGCTTGTTCCAGAAATGGTTACGCAGACTATCGAGGTGGTCAGACAAGTTAGAGATCATCTTCGAGTTGCACAAGATCGTCAGCGTTCTCATCGGCGTACGTCCTCTTGAGTTTTCTATTGGCGACCACGTATTCCTTAGGATCTCGCCTGTAACTCCCCTCCCCGAATTCTCTTTTTTAAATTTATTTATTTATTTATTTTATTTATTTGAATTTTTAAATAAATCATCTTTTAAATGTATAAACGTTATTTTGTTATTTTTGTCATTTAGAAAACTAGCTTTAAAGGTAAATGGTTTGAAAGTATTAATTCCTTGTAATAAAAATATTTTAGCTTTGAATTTTAATATTATGCATCATAAAGATGTTTGTCATTATTTTGGGACTTTCAAAGCATTGACTTCGAAAGCAGTTACAGAAAAACATAAATAGTTTTATGAATAAAAGGATTTTGTAAAAATATACTTTATGTTATTGACGACAACGAATATTATTTTAGTAATAAATTGTTTGATTTAATTGAATGGTTTAAAATCGTTGGATATTACTGAATACTATTTTAAAGTTATCACACTGATCATTAATTTATTTAGATCATCAATTGATATTATTGAATATGTTTTAAATATTATGTATATGACTTCGATAAGGTTTATTCATGTTAAGATAAGTTTATTTGATTTCAATTAATATTGCTATCATCTACTAATGGTCTTGATTAGACTAATTTATTTTAAATATTTATTTGAATTTTAAATAAAGGGTAGACTTTATCTACTAGGAAGTCTACTCCTAATATCTTTAGGAGTTCCCACCTATTAAAGAGAGCTGTTCTTCCAAACCCAAACAATCCTCAAAGAGTCTCATCCGTACTGCTCCCTCAATTTCGAGCCACCCGTCCGTCGGAGGACCACCGTGCCACGTCAACATCACCACCAATAACTACACCACCACCATAACCACGTCATCATCACCACCATCCCGACCAACCACCCTCTCTATCATCAACACCTCCACCATCACCGTCACCTTTGCCAAACCCCAGCCCTAAAAACGAGCAACAAAAACCACAACCACAGCCATATTCTCCTCCGTCACGCTGGGCCGCGCCAGGCGACCTCATCCATGCGCCCGGTCTCGAGGGCAGCACCGCACCCTCGCCAACGGTCAATCGAGCGTGCGTCGTGCCGCCCTGCCTTCGCAGGCCCTCCTCCTCCAATATTACGACCAGAGCAGCGCCGGCCAGCCCCGAGCTTTGCCGCACTACAGATCCGGCATCCCCACCGCCGTAAACCACAGCCGCGCCCCTGCCCTGTCGCCAGTGCTGCGAACCCGTGAGCCTCGAGCTCCGCTTCCCACAAGCGGATCTGACCGCGTTCGTTCGAGGTCGGAACCCAGCGCCGCGTGCCCCGCTCCCGTCCCCACGAGTACCTGCCGACCAGTCGGGCGAGCGCGCCTTGGCCTCTCCACCGAGTCGGTCGCCAGCAACCGCTGGTAAGGGCTCGATCTCCTCCCCTCTCTCTCCCTCACGATTTATTTCCACGCTCTCTCTCTCTCTCTCTTTCTTCTTATGTGTATTGCTCTTTCATTTTAATAGTTTTGTTTATTTTTCCTCTCTCCAACAAGGGCTCGTTTGGTAAACCGTATTTAGAGGTGGGATTTAAATTTTTATGGATTTGGAGACAAATCCATGGAATTCTATGTTTGGTTGGAGATGAATTTGGATATGGAAAGTATGACAAAATCCAAAACTTGGATTTGGTTGGATTTTGGAGGAAAAAAATAATTATTCTTTAATAATTTCGTTAAAATATTTATTATTTAATAATTTTGTTAAAAATTAGTAAATTAAAAATTAGTTAATCTTTAATAATTTCGTTAAAAATTAGTTAATTAGTTAATTTCATTATAATCATAATTAATCATTTATTAGTATTATTATAATATTAATTAATAATATTTTATTATTTAGTTAATAATCATAATTTACTAGTATTATTATATTATTATTATAATATTAATTAATAATCATATCCTATGTTTAGTATTATTAATTAAAAAATTGGTTAATTAGTTAATTAGTTAATTTTGTTATAATCATATTAATTAATAATTTATTAATAACTATTTTATTATAATTTTAATTAATAATATTTTAATCACAATTAGAATCATATTTTATAATAATTTACTAATCATAATAATATTAATTATAATTACTATTTTAAAATATTTAATTTATAGTTAATTAATCGTTAATTATTAATTATTAATTATTAATGTTAATTATTAATTTATTACTTAATTAATTATTATTAATTAGTAATTAGTAATTATTAATTTATAATCGTTAATTATTAATTATTACTTAATTTATAATTACTTAATTTATAATCGTTAATTAATAATCGTTAATTATTAATCGTTAATTATTTAATTATTAATTATAATTACTTAATTTATAATCGTTAATTATTAATTATTACTTAATTATTTATTACATAATTATAATTACTTAATTACTTAATTATTAATTATTAATTATTGATTATTAATTATTAATTTATAATCGTTAATTATTAATTTATAATTATTATTTTATAATTATTAATTATTAATTATTTAATTTATAATTACTTTTATTAATCGTTAATTATTAATTATTTAATTTATAGTTATTAATTATTAATTATTAATTATTAATTATTAATTATTAATTATTAATCTTTAATTACTAATTGTTATTTATTTAAAAATTGACTAATTATTAATTTTATAATTAATAATAACTAATCGTCAATTATTAATTACTAATCGTTAATTACTAATCGTTAATTATTAATTTTATAAATAATAATAACTATAATTAATCATAATTAATTAATAGCTTAATTATTGATCATGACTATAATTTAAATATTAATCATAAAACCAAATCCTATGTTTGGTTGGAGTTGAATTTGGAGTTGAATTTGAATAGTAAAATCCATGATTTGGATTTGGAGGATTTCCAAATCCAAATCCAAATAGTAAAATCCGGTTACCAAACAAGCCCCAAGGAAAATAGGACAGCAGCAAATTCAATATTGTTTTCCTGCTTCCTCTCTACTAGAGTTGTTTTGGTACACGTGAACGAGAAGAATGATAATATTTAATTATTATTCTTATTATTATTATACAAAAGAAATACTGAGAACATAGTAAATAATTATATTATAAATTATAGTATTTGGATTAAACAGTATAATTATTATTAAGTAAATTAATATTAGTATTTTTATTAGTTTTTAGTTATAACTATATATATTAAATATTTTTCTAAAATAGCTTGTAACAAATATAGTTTGGGCCTTGGGCATTAAATCCAACAATTGTAATGTATAATTTCTCTTTAAGTAGACTTAAGGCTTACTAATAGATTACTAAGTTCTTTGGGACCGGGCTTCAAGGCCCAGGGAACAAATGAACTAGACTAGAAGTTACTTATTGACTTGGGTCGAATGTTTCTTTTAATTAAATTTTAATATTTGGGTTTTAAAATATATATACGTTTTCCAAATATTTTCGAAAAGGAATAAATAATAAATCGGGCCTTTATGGCTATGGTCTCAAAGCCCATGAGATATACTAGAGTATTTGACTTAAAAAAAAAGTATTTTGGCTTATATATATATATTCCTACTAAGTTCCTATAAATAGATTTATAAAAACTACGAATATAAATATGATTTCTTAGGCTTGTTTTAGCTAAAAGTATTTGACTAGTAAAAATAATTTCTAATATTAAAAATAGTTTTCCAAAATAGTTATATATATTTATTACGTAAATTATTTCAATTATAAGTCATTGACCGTGACTAATCGTGTTTTCCATTTTCTTTCGATTCCTATCTGTCCTAGCCAACTGGACTATTCTGAACCCGATGGGACTATCGATTTCACCAGCTAAGGACCCCAGGCGAGTACAGTTCATGTCTTGTTTCCAGTATTGTTAATTACTATAATTGCATGATTAGTGATACATATTTGATTCTTGACACATTCAGCACACATGTTAGTGTCATATGGATTCTTGTCATGATGCCATATTTTATTTTACCGTGTGTCGTAATTTATTGTCGTGACTAATCCATATATAGTAGTCGGGTGGGGAAGTACGTACTAAGTAGATATGTGATCAACCCCGTAGATCGTGTTTTATTTTATGCAATGTAGACCGTGTAGCCCGTGTTTTATTTTATGCAATGTAGACCATGTAGCCCGTATTTTATTTCATGCAATGTAGACCGTATAGCCCGTGTTTTATTTCATGCAATGTAGACCGTATAGCTCGTGTTTTATTTCATGCAATGTAGACCGTGTAGCCCGTGTGGTGTAGTGGACCATCCTGATCACATATCGAACAATGTACTTTAAATCACGTAGATGGTTATGTTCTTTGTTCCACGTTTTACTTGTCCCTGTAGTCTCACCATGTTTTCTGTGTCATGTTTTATAGTTGTTTCTTTTATCATATATGTCATTTTCTATTCACCGTTTTTATAGTCGTTATCACATATTGGAACTGCATGCTTGGATTGTACTCGTTCCATTCCTGACTAGAACCCAACATTTTTCAGGTTAGCCGTGACTACTCTTAGCATTGGGGAGACACGGGTGTACGTGCTGAGGTCAACCTAGAAGACTAGTTAGATAGATAAGTTGTTTATTATGGAATTTGGAGACATTATAATTATTTCAATTGTAATCTTTTCGAATGTTGTATAAATTAATTTAGATGTTGTGAATGAGCAATAATAATTGCTTTGTGAGCATTATAGCCTAGAAAGCATTCTACCGCCGACACTACGGTGTAGGCTGGCTTACGCACGCACTCGCATCTCGAAAAGCGGGTGCGGGTCATGACATCGCCTACTCGTGGCGTCATTCGATTCGGCGTACGGAAAAAGCTTACTCCAAGGTATATAGGGCCATTTGATATTCTCGAGTGAGTAGGTGATGTGTTATATCGTCTCGCTCTTCTACCGTCGTTACGTGAGGTACATGACGTATTTCATGTATCCCAATTGTGACGGTACATCCCGGATTCGAGCCATATCCTTGATCATTCGGAATTGGTTGTTGGTACCAACCTTTCGTATTAGGAAATACCCGTATCCATATTGGACCGAAGGGAGAAGATACTAAAAAATAAGACTATTAGTTTTGTCTGTGCTCCTTGGGGTCATCATTCTTTGGGTGAGACAACTTGGAAACGTGAGGATGATATCTGATCGCGATATCCACTCCTGTTTGACTCATGAGATATAATGTCTTCCTTATGCCTTATGCTTTTAACTCCTTGCTTGCATGAATGATTGCTTGATTAACTGCTAGTCGTAGATTGCATGTGGTTAGTGTAGCTTGTCCCGACATCTCTACCCTCTTGATTAAATTCCGAGGATGGAATTATTTTAGGGTGGGTAGAGTTGTTACTCCCGTTTTTCGTTATACGTATTTTTAGTATACCTGTATGAAATTCTGACTTTTGTCAGGTGACCCGTATTTTGACTTGTCTTGCTTAGGCTAGTTTTGGTTTAATCCTGCCTTGGTTTAATTTGGTTTGGTTCAACTTGGCTTGGCTTGGCTTGACTTGGTTTGTTTTAGTTTGAGATGAGAAGGGTTTGTATAAAAAGTAACTCCTCTCTCTCTCTCTCCTCCATTATTTCTTATTACTCCTTCATCTTTTTCAATTACTTCTCCCAACTACCAAGTCCTAGGCAAGTGCAACTTGCTTCATGATGGACCTCAAATTTTATTGTTCCATTGTCTTCCTTATTTGATTCTAAGTCTCTTTAGAACTTGAAAATTTTGGTTTTGGTGGTTACATTTTTGTAGATCTAAGTTTATAGTTTTTTTGGATTTTCTTGGTTTTGATCTCTTAAACTTTGTTATTTTCCAAAACTACTTGTTCCACGTTGTAGAGAATTCAATTTCATTCTGTATTCAGTTTAGACCTTTATTTTGCCCAATTTCGAGTTCTTTAGCCCAAGTTGTGGACATTGAAAGTTTCTAAAACTCCATGGCCAAAAGCTTACTGGTAGGGACGACACCTCGCATACCTCGTGCGTACCTCGCGCATCTTTTGGTCCGCGTACCTCGCGTACCTCGCGTACCTTGCGTACCTTATGCACCTTTTGGTCCGCGCACCTCGCGCACCTTTTGGTTCGTGCACCTTGCACCTCGCACACCTTTTGGTCCGCGCACCTCGCGCACCTTGTGCACCTTTTGGTTCGTGCACCTTGCGCACCTCGTGCACCTTTTGGTTCGGGCACCTTGCACCTCGCGCACCCTTTGGTTCGTGTACCTTGCATCTCGCGTACCTTTTAGTTCGGACACCTTGCACCTTTTGGTTCGTGCACCTTGCACCTCGTGCACCTTTTGGTTCGTGCATCTTGCTCCTAGTGCACCTTTTGGTTCGTGCACCTCCACTACCAAAATACAGGCAAATAGCGACTGAAAATTAGCGACAGCGTAATCAGTCGTCAATTAGCGACCGACAAGCGACTTACGGGCGACAAATTTTTTCACTTAAATTTTTTATAAGTTTAGCGACGGATCAGCGACCATTTAGCGACAGAATATGTCAACCGACTGATTAGCGGCAGATATATACGTCGCTAAGCTGCTGTAAATGTCGAAACGGAAGGATCAATTATTATTCTAATTTTTTTTCATAAAGGTAGCGACTAACGAGCGACTACTTAGTGACATTTACATGTAGCGACGGCGTAGAGACGGAAAATTTCCGTCGCTAATTTGCTGTAAAAATTCGAAAGTTACTTAAATTTCAAAATTTTTCCAATCACTCTCTCACTCTCAAGATCCTTCTCTCTCCTCCCCTCTCCTCCCCCCGACCGGCGATCACCCCCGCGACTACGGCCCCCTCCGGGGACCACCTCCGGCGACCTCCCCCACTCCGGCCCCCTCCCGCTTCTCCTCCTCCGATCGAACCCCCTAACCACCCCCTCTTCTCCTCCTCCATCGAGCCCCCACCTCCGATGACCACCTCCCTCCGGCGTGCTCCCCCACTCCTCCCCCCCTCTTTTCCTCCTTCGAAACCCCGTACACCCTCCCTCTTCTTCTCCTCCGTCGTGCCCCCCCTCCGGCGACCCCCCCCCTCCGGCGACCACCCCCTCCGGCGTCCCCCCCTCCGACGTCCCCCTTCTCCGAGATCCTCTCCGTGACCAACCTCTTCAAGGTTCGAAACCCTAATTTGCATTTATTTTTATTTATGCTTTATTTGTGTTTTCTCAACATGTTCTAGGGTTTCAATTTCAATTTCGTGTTTAAAATTTATCGGTGTAGTAGTGGGTATAGTAGATAAATAGAAATTTATCGATATAATAGTTTTAGAAATTTGACAGGACACGGATACGAAATAAATAGGTGTAGTAGTTTTAGATTACTAATGTAATTGATTGATCAATGCGATATATACTTGAGTATCAATTTGATACTTGAGTATCAATTTGATACTTGAGTATCAACGTGATACCTAATTATACTAGGTTTATTTTATGAGTGAATGTACGTGAGGGGTACGTCATACCAGGTAATACTATGTTTGTTTTATGATACCAAGTGATATATAGCATCTTAATTCTTGGTGCAGAATCATTCACGTGGATTAGAACAATGAGTCGATACTTACTTGACCATTCGTGGATGTACAATCGGCAACATGAGAGTATGATTGGCTTGACGGACAATTTCAAGGTGGGCGTCGAGCAATTTCTCATATATGCAAGTAGCCATGCCGATTTCATGGACATAAGGCGCATAAAGTGCCCTTGTGTCAAATATAAGAATATACCATTTAGAGAGGTGTCACTCGTGAGAGAGCACCTTTACAAGAAGGGTTTCATGCCGAACTACAATGTGTGGATTAATCAAGAAGAATCTCCGGCTTCGCAATCTCAGTCCTTCTTCAATACCGAGGTGAGAGATTCTACTCTCGAAGATCATTTTTGAATATCGGCAACCAATAAACTTGGTACGTGAGATGGTATTAGATTTTGCTGTGGCACGTGAGGATCCGAATCCTGATGCAAAGGAGTTCTACGATATGTTCAAGCATGCTGATACTCTGTTATATTCGGGTTGTGATTCTCATTCGGTATTGTCGGTAGTGATACGGCTGTTGAACCTTAAATCTGATTTTAACTTACCGCAAGAATGCTATGACCGGATAATTCAGCTTGTAAGAGAGTTGTTGCCAAAAAGATCAAATGATTTGCCTGAAAGCTTCTACAAGTCGAAGATGATGGTATGAAAACTCGGATTGGGCTACCAAAAGATAGACTGTTGTCGAAATGGTTGCATGCTATACTACAAGGAGAACAGTAATAAAGACAAATGCATTTTCTGTGACGAGGACCGGTACAAGCCAATCCGGGGCAAAGTAAAATCAATTACCCGGACGCGGATGCGCCCGTACAAGTACATGCAGTTCTTGCCAATCACAAAAAGGCTGCAGAGGATGTATATGTCTGTAAATACTGTACAGCACATCACATGGCATAACAAAGAACGGAAGATGAATGAAGGAGAATTATCTCATCCTGCTGATGGATAAGCATGGAAGCATTTTGATCGGTGTCATCCTGATTTTGCTGCGGAGCCTAGAAATGTTCGATTGGCTTTATGTTCTGATGGATTCACTCCATTCGGACAGTCGGGGACGTAATACTCTTGTTGGCCGGTAATTTTGACCCCGTACAATCTACCACCGTAGATGTGCCTGAAAACTCCTTACATGTTCCTCACACTTATCATTACCGGTCCAAGAAATCCAAAGAAGAACATCGATATCTACTTGCAACTGTTGGTGGACGAGTTGAAACAATTATGGCAGTTTGGCGTCCAGACGTTTGATATATCGATGGAGCAGAACTTTCAGATGAGGGTGATGCTCATGTGGACCATCAACGATTTTCCAGCTTACGGGATGTTATCGGGGTGGAGTACTCATGGTATTATGTCATGTCCGATATGCATGGGGAAGAGTATGGCATTCCACCTTCAGAATGGAGGAAATGCGTGTTTTTTGATTGCCACCGCCAGTTTCTTCATTCGTCACATTCGTGGAGAAGGAACATAGATGACTTCAGTGCTGGTAAACGGGAAGTATCTCTTCCCCCGTTGAGATTAACGGGAGATGTAGTTTGGGAAGAGGTTCGAGATTTACCGACTGTCATAGAAAATCTGGGATCGGGCCATCACATTAAAGGCTTTGGACAACATCACAATTGGACGAAACGAAGTATCTTTTGGGATTTGCCTTATTGACTGGACAATCTCATAAGAAACAATCTTGATGTCATGCATATTGAAAAAAATATTTGACAACATATTTAATGCTGTGATGGATATTAAGGGAAAAACGAAAGACAATATTAAAGCAAGGAAGGACTTCGAAATTATTTACAAGCTTCCAGAGTTGCATCTGTCGCAAAGGTACAATGGTAACTGGATGAAGCCTCCAGCACCATTTACATTGAGTAGAGATGATAAACTGATAATATGTAAATGGATTTCAAAGTTAAGATTTTCTGACGGTTACGTATCGAATCTGGCGAGATGTGTCGATCTCAAAGAACGCAGGTTGATAAGGATGAAGAGTGATGATTGTCACATTTTTATGGAGCGATTACTTCCCATCGCTTTTAGAGAGATGCTCCCTTCTTATGTGTGGACTCTGCCGGCCGATTATCTTTCTTTAGAGATTTGTGTTCAAGTAAGTTGACGGTGCAACATATGCTAGAACTTGAGGAGAAAGTTGTAGTGACGTTGTGCAAGTTAGAAAGGGTGTTCCCTCCCGGCTTCTTTGATAGTATGGAACATTTGCCGATTCATCTTGCATACGAAGCACGTGTCGGTGCTCCCGTCCATTATCGATGGATGTACTCATTTGAGAGGTATAAAATAATCTTCTAATTTATAATTTTTTATTTAAATAATTCTAATATTCAATATATTTCTTATAGATATCTAGGTCACCTGAAGAAGAAAGTGGGCAATAAGACTCATGTAGAAGCTTCAATATGCGAAGCGTACATGTCACGCCCCAGAACCAGAATACTGGAGAGCGGGGGCGAACATAGCCAGCTACGTATATTGAAATAGAATATATCTCAACTATACGGTCACGGCTGTCTAGATATGAGGGTTTACTACAAGCCAACGGTCTCTTATGGTCAAGCCTATTGTCTCAATCACAAGCAAGTAATATAATCACAAGATGTTTGACCACCAAATATACAATAAAAGGTGTCCCAAATATTACATATCAGCTGATCATGAAGCTAGTCGTACAAAATGCTGGGACTAGCAAGAGTTAATGTCATACATGATCAACCCTAGGATTTGTTAATCATGTTTACAGCCCGTAGGCAGACAGTAAGTAAAGTGCATCGAGCTAAAAGGTGCTCGTCGGCTAAACGCCTCAAAAGAATAACTTTACAATAGAGTGAGCGAAACAAAATAGAAAACCCACTCGTAGCCCGGGTTCCTTCTAGTCGCCACCATCGGGCTGGAGGTTCGAAAGATCCTCGGGAGCTGCTCCAAAATCTGGCCACACAAAACCAGCTGGGTCAAACCCCAGAAAGAGCAAGTGCCACAAAGGAGGCCACGAAATAAGAACAAAAGCCAGCATATCAGAACATAAGAAAAGAAATGGAAGAAGGTACAAGTAAATAAAGAGTGCAACAGGACAATAAACGACTAGTGACGTGGGACCATTCCGGGAGCCAGGTTACAACCCTTAAACCAGACAAGGACCGAGGTTGTAACCATTCGCCTGAACAGCACTCTGTCTCTACCCATTTATTGTTAGAGATAAGTAAAACAAGCATGTACAAGAGTTTCAGGTACAGGGGCTAGACAAGACTTAGACAAGGCTGGACTCCATCCATTCATAAAGCGGCCAAGCAATTACTACGGCTTACTACTTAACTAACTAGGGTTATCACAAGCCTTAATTACTAACAAGATGCAATGAGAATTTTCCAGTCCCAAGCCCTGCAGACCATCCAGTTATCCTTCTGCGGGTTGAGAGTATGGTTGGGTACATCGCCCCGGAGACGATATACCCTTAGGTGACTTAGAGGGTGCAACACATGACAGTGCGCTGGAAATGTGCTCTACTCGTCGGCAAGCTACAAGTCCAATTAAGAGCGCCCAGATAACGAGATTGCCTGTGACTGGAAATTCTCCATGAACTATAGCTTGGTCTAGTTATTAGCCTAATCCATATTCAGTATGAATCCCTGACCGTGGGAACCAGGGAGTCACGTCCTAGACAGGATGCAAGACAAGACAAGTGGATTGCACAAGCAAGCAAGCAGGAACATCCACGGTGTCAAGTTGATTATACGAGTCAAGTTACAAGTTACAAGTCAAGTCAAGTCAGGAGTGCGCCGCCACGGGCCACTATCAAGTTATTAAGGTAAATCATGTCAGGGTACTTATCAGGAGTGTGCCACGACGGGCCACTATCATATCAGGTTGGTCATGTCAGGAGTGCACCACTACGGGTCACTGTCGTGTTATGCTAGTTCTTTGTCATACCATGCCATGTACAATAGTCATTCCAAACATATTAAGTAAAATCAAGTTCATGACAAAAGGCGTAAGGATATAAAATGAACGTAAAATATCTAATAAAATATCAATATACAGGGCTATAGAAGAGCCAAGCTTAAGGAAATAAAACCAAAACTCCAAGAGCCAATGGTTTGCACAAGGGGTCAGGGGTTGGATTGCGCAGGGTGTCAGCTGCGCAGGGTGCCAAGTGCGCAGGGGCACAGGGCGCAGGGGCAGATGGCGCATGGGTCAGATTGCGCATGTACAGACTGCGCAGGAGTGGATTGCGCAGGGGTGGATTGCGCATGAGCAGACTGCGCAGGAGTGGATTGCGCAGGGGTGGATTGCACATGAGCAGACTGCGCAGGAGTGAACTACGCAGGGTGAAGTCCGCAGGAATGGTTGGCGCATGGGGCTGAGCGCAGTTCACCATAGGGCAAGCTGCACGGTCGGTGCTGCGCTAAAGTACGCAGGCCGAGAGGGGCTGCGCAGTCCAGCACTGCGCTAAAGAGCGCAGGCTGCAGGCTGCTACTCCAGGCCGAGAAGAACACCAAGAACACCAAGAATTCAAATTTTCATATCTTTGTCAAATCAAAGCCAAATCTAGATTTTGAAAGTTCTAACTCGAGGAAAATTGAATTCTCTTCCACATGGAAGCATCAAAACCCACAAAAATCCAACCAAAATAGATCAAAACCATGTAAATCCAAAAATAGTTAAAACCTAGATCTAGAACAATGGAGACTCCAAATCACAAAATATCAAGTTCTAATGTTGATCACCATGGCCTAATCTAGCTAATGAACAAATAAAATGTGGTTCTCATGTGGTGGCAAGGTGCACTTGCCTATGGGTGTTGGTGTTGTGTAGAGGAAGGAAGAAGAAGATGATGGAGAAATAAATGAGAGAATTATGGAGGAGAGAGAAAAGTATGTAGAGTTTTAATGAGGGTGGGTTGTGTTGTGTTGAGGGTGGAGTGTAGGTTAAAGTGCTCCAATGCATTTTAAACCAAACCAGACCAAACCAAACCAATTCTCCTCCACAAAATAAACCAAGCCAGGTAAAACCCAATTACGAGAAACAAAATCTTCAAGTCAAGCCAATTACAAGTACATGCCAAAATTCGAGAAAATAAATACAGGTCTGAAATACATGCAAGCTTGACAAAATACATATTCAGAATATGGGTGTTACAACTCTACCCACCTTAAAAGAATTCCGTCCTCGAAATTTAATCAAGGAGCTAGAGAGACAAGGACAAGTCATACTATTCACATGCAAGCTATACTAAGCAGTCAATCAAACAATCACGCATGCAAGCAAGGACGGAAGGCATAAGGCATAAGAAAGGCATTATACCTTACGAGTCAAATAGGTAGGGATATCGCGATCGGATATCATCCTCACGCTCCCACGTTGACTCACCTAGAGAGTGATGACCCCAAGCAACACGGACTAAACTAATAGTCTTGTTCTTGAGTATCTTCTCTCTCCGGTCCAATATAGACACGGGCCTCTCCCCATACGAAAGGTTGGTACCAACAACCAATTCCGAATAGTCTAGGATATGGCTCGGGTTCGGGATATACCGTCGTAATTGGGACACATGGAATACATCATGCACCTCACTTAGCGACGGCGGAAGAGCAAGACGATAGGATACATCTCCTACTTGCTCCAGGATGTCGAACGGTCCTATATACCTAGGACTAAGATTTCCCCGTACGCCAAAGCGAATGACGCCGCGGTTAGACGAGATCCTAAGGAATACATGGTCGCCGATAGCAAACTCCAAGGGACGTCGATGAGCATCGGCCCAATGCCGCTGGCGATCTTGGGCAACTCGAAGACGATCTCTGATCCTTCTGACCACTTCAACTGTCTGGGCAATCATCTCTGGACCAAGCATCTGCCTCTCTCCGACATTATTCCATGCTAGCGGGGATCTGCACTTCCTATCATACAGTGCTTCGAACGGAGCCATTTAGATACTGGCCTGGAAGCTATTGTTGTACGAGAATTCCACAAGATGCAGGTGATCCTCCCACGAACCACCGAAGTCGAGCGTACAAGATCTCAGCATGTCTTCAAGATTCTGGATTGTACGTTCTGACTGACCATCTGTCTGCGGATGATATGCCGAACTGAACTGGAGACGAGTTCCCAAACTCTCTTGCAAGCTACGCCAAAAGTGTGACGTAAACCTTGAATCTCGGTCCGAGGTGATACTGACGGGCACACCGTGAAGCCTGACAATCTGCCTGAGGTACATCTCTGCCAACTGAGCCGTTGACTGCCCAACTCTGAATGGGAGAAAATGAGCCACCTTCGTGAGCCTGTCAACTATAACCCAAATAGCATCTCGACCGGCTGGGGATCTAGGCAATCCAGTCACAAAATCCATGGTCACATGCTCCCACTTCTATTCTAGAATCGGCAAGGGCTGAAGAAGTCCAGCGGGCCTCTGATGTTCAGCTTTAACCTGCTGGCAAACCAAACAACGAGAGACAAACCGGGCTATCTCCCTCTTCATGCCATTCCACCAGAAGTGCTGACGGATATCACGGTACATCTTCGTGCCACCGGGATGAATAGAATACTGCGAACTGTGAGCTTCTGCCATGACTTCATGTCTGATATCTCCACTGGGTACACAAAGACGAGAGCCGTGTCGAAGTGTACCATCTTCATGAATGCACAACTCTGGCCTTCTTCCTGCCTCACACTCTGCTCTGAGCCGCTGAAGCTTGGAATCTGTAGATTGCGCCATCCGGATCCTCTCAACTATGCTGGACTGAACCTGTAGACTGGCCATCAATGCCACGCTGGTAGGAAAAACTACTTCAATTCCCATCTTCTGAAATTCTGCTAATAACTCTGGTTGCGCCGTTAGGAAATAAACTCCGGCTCTCCGGCTCAACGCATCTGCTACAACGTTGGCCTTCCCTGGGTGATACTGCAAATCCACATCGTAGTCCACCAATAGCTCAAGCCATCTTCTCTGCCGCATATTAAGGTCCTTCTGGGTGAAAACATACTTTAGGCTCTTGTGATCAGTAAATATCTCCACTCTATCTCCGTACAAGTAGTGCCTCCACAACTTAAGTGCAAACACTACTGCTGCTAGCTCCAAGTCGTGGGTCGGGTAACTCTTCTCATGATCACGAAGTTGACGTGATGCATAAGATATTACCTTCCCATGCTGCATCAAGACACACCCTAATCCTCTGCCTAAAGCGTCGCAATAAACTGTGAATCCTCCGGTCCCATCTGGAAGTGTGAGAATGGGAGCCGTTATCAATCCTCGCTTCAACTGCTCAAATGATTCCTGACACTCTGCTGTCCAAACAAATGGCACATCCTTACGGGTCAACTGGGTCATCGGTGCTGAAATCCTTGCAAAATCTGATACAAACCGCCGGTAGTTGCCGGCCAATCCAAGGAAGCTGCGAACCTCTGCCACTGAGCTGGGTGCTGGCCAGGTCTCGATAGCCACAATCTTCTGGGGATCCACTTCCACTCCTCCTCGAGTAATTATGTGACCCAAGTACGAAATGCGATCGAGCCAGAACTCGCATTTACTGAACTTGGCGTACAAATGGTGCTCCCTAAGCTTCTGAAGGACGATTCTGAGATGCTGCTCATGCTCTGCTTCGCTCTTGCTGTAGACCAAGATATCATCTAGGAACACGATCACGAACTGATCCAGGTAAGGCATGAAAATACGATTCATGAGGTCCATGAATACAGCTGGCGCATTGGTCGCTCCAAAGGGCATAACAAGGAACTCCCAATGCCCATATCTCGATCTAAACGCTGTCTTCGGGATGTCCTGCTCTCTGACTCTGATCTGGTGGTATCCTGACCGCAAGTCTATCTTCAAAAACACTGAAGCCCCTTTGAGTTGATCAAACAAGTCATCTATCCTCGGAAGAGGGTATCTGTTCTTGATTGTCACTGAGTTCAAGGCACGATAATCTACACATAGCCTAGACGTACCATCCTTCTTTTTCACAAGAAGCATCGGGGCTCCCCAAGGCGATCCACTTGCACGAATGAATCCCTTGGTCCTGAGTTCTTCAATCATCTTGTACAAAATCTCCAACTCTGAAGGCGCCATTCTGTAGACTCTCTCTGATACTGGTGCTGTTCCGGGGATCAAGTCTATAGTGAACTCAATCTCCCGCCCTGGCGGCATTCCTGGAAGCTCCTCTGGGAAAACATCTGGAAACTCTTCAACTATCCTGGGCAACTGCACTGCTGCTACTGCCATCCGCAACACTGGGGATGATGGTTCCACTGCGCCTCTGGAAAATAAAAACTCTGGATCGCCTGGAATGCTGAAAACAACTCTGCCAACATGGCAGTCTATCCTAGCATACTGGTTCCTCAACCAATCCATGCCTAAGACTACATCATAGTCTGCCATAGGGAATTCTATGAATCTAGCGGGGAACTCTCTACCGCTAACTACGATCCGACACGAGGAAAACACTCGATCTACCCCCACAAGACCATTACTAGTAAGTATATTGAGTCTTACTGATAATGACTCTGGCTCCAATCCTATCCGTGTCGCGAATCGTGCAGACATGAATGAATGCGATGCAACAGAATCAAATAATACTGAAGCTGGAAGGGAGTTGACGAGAATAGTACCTGCCACTACCTCACCTGGTGCAACTTCTTCTTCCATAGCCATCATCATGGCCTGACCTCTAGCTGCGGGTCTCCTCTGTTGGAAACCTCTCTGCCTGCTCTGCACTGGAGCCTGGGCACACTGCTGCTGGAATGCCTGGGCCTGAGGCAACAATGGCCTTGGGTACTGCTGCTGCTGCATGGGTGCCGGTCCCCTAACCGATGGACTGGTTAGGTTGGAAGAGGAAGAACTACCCCTATTCGGGTAGGCTCCTATCTTGTGATCTGCCGCTCCACAAGCTAGGCACAATCCTTGCGCCCTACGATAATCTGCCACTACATGGCCTGGCTTTCCGCAATGAGAACATCCCATTGCCGAAGTCTGCTTCTGCTTCTGCTGCTGCGGGTACGTCGGGGTGGAATGCTGAACCGACGTTACTGAGGCCGCCCGCCTCGGAGTTCCAATGGTCAAACTTCTAGCTGCCGGGGCTGGAGCTGATGACTGGTGCATCTGACTGTGGGACCGCTTCCTGCCTCCGATCCTATCCACGATCCGCTGGAAGGTGTACTCAAGCCTCCTAGCTGTCCTCAATACTGCATCGAACGTCTGGTGCTCGAACTGCTCGACTGCCAACAAGATCTCCAAATACAGCCCCTGCTGGAACCGCTGGGCCCTATCAAACTCGGTCGCCACCAAGGTGGGGGCAAACCTACTGAGCCTAGAAAACTCAGATGCATAACTGTCGACTGTTCTGCCTCCTTGCTTCAAGTTGGTAAATCTGGTCTGCAGGTCGTACCGAGCCACAACATCGAAATACTTCATCTGGAATCTCTCTCTGAACACCGCCCAAGCAATGGGTGCCACTAATCCCATCGCTTGCGTCGCCCACCAACTGCGAGCTAAGTCCAACAACTGCAGGCGTACCACCGCCACCTTCTCATTCTCAGGTGTCCTAGCTGCTTCCAGAACCACCTCGGTATCCTGAAGCCAAGCGTCCGCGGCAATCGCATCTTCGCTGCCGTCGAAGAATGGAGGGTTCAGGCGCTTGAAGCTGTTGGCCGCGCTGTTCCCTAGATGACCGCCTCTGGTCAAAGCATCTGCCACAGTCTGGTGCAAGGCGTCTCCTCTGCGATCCTGAGAAGTTATCAAGGCCCTGATGAGACCTACCAAGGTGCCATCATCCGGCTCGGCAGGCTGAACGGGCTGAACTGGGGGCTCTCCTCCAGAAGGTACAACTCTGGAGGCTACTTCGGAGTGCTGGGCTTGATCTCCAGGTTGCTGTTGGTCCGCAGGAGGTACTCCTCCTGGCTGATCGGCAGGGTCAGGTACAGTGCCGCTGAAGAAGATGACATAGGGAAAATAATAAGGAAGGACCAGGACAGATCAACGATACAAGCATGTGATCAAGTCAAGATTCTCAGGGATTCATAGGATATGAACGGAGATCAAGGACGAGTAATGATTGAGACATCTATCGGTAAACCCTCACATTTCTTGATTGACAAGACCTGCATGGGCCACCACTTAAACCATGTCACGCCCCAGAACCAGAATACTGGAGAGCGGGGGCGAACATAGCCAGCTACGTATATTGAAATAGAATATATCTCAACTATACGGTCACGGCTGTCTAGATATGAGGGTTTACTACAAGCCAACGTTCTCTTATGGTCAAGCCTATTGTCTCAATCACAAGCAAGTAATATAATCACAAGATGTTTGACCACCAAATATACAATAAAAGGCGTCCCAAATATTATATATCAGCTGATCATGAAGCTAGTCGTACAAAACGCTGGGACTAGCAAGAGTTAATGTCATATATGATCAACCCTAGGATTTGTTAATCATGTTTACAGCCCGTAGGCAGACAGTAAGTAAAGTGCATCGAGCTAACAGGTGCTCGTCGACTAAACGCCTCAAAAGAATAACTTTACAATAGAGTGAGCGAAACAAAATAGAAAACCCACTCGTAGCCCGGGTTCCTTCTAGTCGCCACCATCGGGCTGGAGGTTCGGAAGATCCTCGGGAGCTGCTCCGAAATCTGGCCACACAAAATCAGCTGGGTCAAACCCCAGAAAGAGCAAGTGCCACAAAGGAGGCCACGAAATAAGAACAAAAGCCAGCATATCAGAACATAAGAAAAGAAATGGAAGAAGGTACAAGTAAATAAAAAGTGCAACAGGACAATAAACGACTAGTGACGTGGGACCATTCCGGGAGCCAGGTTACAACCCTTAAACCAGACAAGGACCGAGGTTGTAACCATTCGCCTGAACAGCACTCTGTCTCTACCCATTTATTGTTAGAGATAAGTAAAACAAGCATGTACAAGAGTTCCAGGTACAGGGGCTAGACAAGACTTAGACAAGGCTGGACTCCATCCATTCATAAAGCGGCCAAGCAATTACTACGGCTTACTACTTAACTAACTAGGGTTATCACAAGCCTTAATTACTAACAAGATGTAATGAGAATTTTCCAGTCCCAAGCCCTGCAGACCATCCAGTTATCCTTCTGCGGGTTGAGAGTATGGTTGGGTACATCGCCCCGGAGACGATATACCCTTAGGTGACTTAGAGGGTGCAACACATGACAGTGCGCTGGAAATGTGCTCTACTCGTCGGCAAGCTACAAGTCCAATTAAGAGCGCCCAGATAACGAGATTGCCTATGACTGGAAATTCTCCATGAACTATAGTTTGGTCTAGTTATTAGCCTAATTCATATTCAGTATGAATCCCTGACCGTGGGAACCAGGGAGTCGCGTCCTAGACATGATGCAAGACAAGACAAGTGGATTGCACAAGCAAGCAAGCAGGAACACCCATGGTGTCAAGTTGATTATACGAGTCAAGTTACAAGTTACAAGTCAAGTCAAGTCAGGAGTGCGCCGTCACAGGCCACTATCAAGTTATTAAGGTAAATCATGTCAGGGTATTATCAGGAGTGTGCCACGACGGGCCACTATCATGTCAGGTTGGTCATGTCAGGAGTGCACCACTACGGTTCACTGTCGTGTTATGCTAGTTCTTTGTCATACCATGCCATGTACAATAGTCATTCCAAACATATTAAGTAAAATCAAGTTCATGACAAAAGGCGTAAGGATATAAAATGGACATAAAATATCTAATAAAATATCAATATACATGGCTATAGAAGAGCCAAGCTTAAGGAAATAAAATCAAAACTCCAAGAGCCAATGGTTTGCGCAAGGGGTCAGGGGTTGGATTGCGCAGGGTGTCAGCTGCGCAGGGTGCCAAGTGCGCAGGGGCACAGGGCGCATGGGCAGATGGCGCATGGGTCAGATTGCGCATGTACAGACTGCGCATGAGTGGATTGTGCAGGGGTGGATTGCGCATGAGCAGACTGCGCAGGAGTGGATTGTGCAGGGGTGGATTGCGCATGAGCAGACTGCGCAGGGGTGAACTACGCAGGGTGAAGTCCGCAGGAATGGTTGGCGCATGGGGCTGAGCGCAGTTCACCATAGGGCAAGCTGCGCGGTCGGCGCTGCGCTAAAGTACACGGGCCGAGAGGGGCTGCGCAGTCCAGCACTGCGCTAAAAAGCGCAGGCTGCAGGCTGCTACTCCAGGCCGAGAAGAACACCAAGAACACCAAGAATTCAAATTTTCATATCTTTGTCAAATCAAAGCCCTAACTCGAGGAAAATTGAATTCTCTTCCACATGGAAGCATCAAAACCCACAAAAATCCAACCAAAATAGATCAAAACCATGTAAATCCAAAAATAGTTAAAACCTAGATCTAGAACAATGGAGACTCCAAATCACAAAATATCAAGTTCTAATGTTGATCACCATGGCCTAATCTAGCTAATGAACAAATAAAATGTGGTTCTCATGTGGTGGCAAGGTGCACTTGCCTATGGGTGTTGGTGTTGTGTAGAGGAAGGAAGAAGAAGATGATGGAGAAATAAATGAGAGAATTATGGAGGAGAGAGAAAAGTATGTGGAGTTTTAATGAGGGTGGGTTGTGTTGTGTTGAGGGTGGAGTGTAGGTTAAAGTGCTCCAATGTATTTTAAACCAAACCAAACCAATTCTCCTCCACAAAATAAACCAAGCCAGGTAAAACCCAATTACGAGAACCAAAATCTGCAAGTCAAGCCAATTACAAGTACATGCCAAAATTCGAGAAAATAAATACAGGTCTGAAATACATGCAAGCATGACAAAATACGTATTCAGAATATGGGTGTTACAGTACATCATTGAGGAGGTTTCTAACTTCTGCTCGATCTACTTCGATACTCATGTCCGAACAAATCGGAATAGAGCACCGAGGAATGATGAAGGTGATATCAATGCACCGAACGAAGGGATCCGTACAATCTTCAATATGGGGTGCAAGCCGACAAGTGCGATTAAATTACGGTGGTTGGATGACGATGAGTTTGAAGCCGCACATCGGTATATATGCCTCAATAGTGGTATCCAAGAGATGGAAGATATTAAAAAGTAAGCGACACCATTTAGTCATTCTAAATTCGATATTTAGAAGTGTGCTAACGTTTCTTCCTATTATTACAATACTTTTAGAGCTGAGATTAGAATGGAAAGACCTGATATTGATGATGATGATCTGGCTAGAGAGGTCGATATGATGTTTCCGTCGTGGTTCCGAAATTATGTAAGGATTATAATCATTAGCCATTCTAAATTTGATATGTTACTACCCACACTTTGTCTAATGACTTTTCTGATACTACCCACATTAGGTCTTCCGTCCTGGTACATAGTTACAGAACAAAGGGCTAAGAGCAATTGCTATTGGACCGAGCAAGAAGGCGAAGTGATGGAGCGGATATACAATCAATGGCTTTAACTTTAGAACTACTGATAAGCCTATCAATCATTCATTTGTCGATGAGGAGGTTTATTATACCAAAAATTCGCGAGTTTGTGTGAGAGCCTTAGTCTACGATTTTGATCCCGAATTCGACTACTACGGTGTTCTAAGAGATATCGTAGAGATTGAATATTCTGTTTATACAAAGATTGTGCTTTTTAAATGTCATTGGTTCGACGCAACACCCAAGCAAGGATGGAAGTTTGACAAACAATTTGGCTTTATTGATATAAAACATGGAAAAAGATATGGAGGTTTTGAACCATTTGTGTTGGCTAGTCAAACCGTTTAAGTGTACTATACGAGTTATCCTAATCGACGGCGCAGTACCCTGGATTGGTGGGCTATATGCAAAACCAAAGCAAGAAATACATATAATGTTGGAGATGTAGCCTACCAAGAGGAAGAGGTGGTCAAGCCTCAACCAACATATATAAGTTTGGCTAGTGTTGAGGAAGAGGATTTAGAAGATATGAAGGTTGCGGTAGATGACGTTATGGAGGTTAACGTTGATGAAGAATTAGAAGATGTTGAGGAAGAAGTATTGGAAGATGAAGATAAAGATCATAGTGATAGTAAAAATAAAAAAGCAGAAGAAGACACTTCGGAATCAAGCGATGATTCAGAAGACTCTTGGGAAGATGAATCAGACTAATACGTACGTTTTAATTTAATATACGAGTTCCATTAGTATAATGACATGACAGTAGTTTTTTATTTTTAACACATCATCACTTATTATTTCTTTCAGATTTTTCTATGGTGCCGAGAGGTCGACGTTCATGTTTGCAGCTTGGATCTTCATTAAGTCCGCCGAGAGGTCTTCATTATGCCCGCCGAGAGGTTTCCATCACGCCCGACGACCTAGATTTACTGTACTAGTACTTTCTTGTATTAAAATATTTTGGATATGTGTATTAATATTTTTTATATTGAAACATTATTCGTATGTGTGTATGAAGCTAATTTTGGATATGTGTGTATGTGTTGTATTAAAACATTTGGGATACGTGTGCATGAAACTGAGAATTTGCAGAAAACACAAATACTGATACGTGTGCCTACTGTAAAACTGTCGACATGGATAAGGACTACTGGAAACACGAATACTGATATTGTATTTGGAAACTATTTATATGACTGTATATTGTGTGTGTAACTGTCGACAGGGATGTGGAGTGCAGGAAACACAAATACTGACATGCAATATTGTATTTAGCGACGGAATGACGACGGAACAGCGACAGAAAACCTGGAACATTGCAGGCTAGCGACGGAACAACGACTATTTTTCCGTCGCTACATGCCTGGAAAATTTACATTGCAGGCTACCGACGGAATAGCGACTGTAGTTTCCATCGCTAAGATTCTGGAAAATATTATATTCCAGTATAGCGACTGAATAGCGACGTAAATTTTACTTACTATTCCGTCGCTATGTTCCTGTCCGACACCAAAGCGTATCGGAAACATCTTAGCGACATAATTTTTTGTCGCTAGCCCGTCGCTACTCTCATGCTGAATTACGCGCTGCGACGTCGGTAGTTCGTCGGTAACTATAGCGACAGAGTTTTCGTCGCTATTACGTCGCATTTTCCAATAAATAGCATGTCGCTAAATGCGTCACTAATCAGTCGCTATTTTCGACAAACTAGCGACTGATTTAAATTAGCGACACGTGATTTCCCGACAAACCATTTCCGTCACTGATATGTCGCTATTTGGCTTTAGCGACGGAAAAATGACTTTTAGCGACGGATCCTGCCGTCACTAAAAGCCTGTTTTTTTGTAGTGCTCGCGCACCTTTTGGTTCGCACATCTTGCACCTCGCGCACATTTTGGTCCGCGCACCTTATACCTCGCGCACCTCGTACACCTTGCACCTAGCGTACCTCGTGCACCTTGCACCTTACACCTCGTGCACCTTACACCTCGCACGCCTTGCACCTTGCGCCATGCGCCTTTTGTCCGTGCGCGAATCACTCTAAATGAATTTTTTGTCCGTTTAATATATTTTGTAGCTAGAATCTTAAAAAACTCAACATATGAAAGTTGTAGAATTTTGTCTTGGTTTAAAGAATCTTCCTGTCTCACTTTAATCAGATTTCATATGTGACTTATAGTTCTAATCACACATGGATGTTCTCGATCTTCTGTGCATGTTTTTCTATACTTGGCCTAAATTGCGAAGATCCGACTTAATACATGATAGTCTTGAGATAGTAACTTGAAATTGACTTAAACATGATAATATGAACCCGTCTTGATAACTCTTGATAAGTGGTCCATCGAGGCGCACTCCAGACAAGTACTCTTGACATGGCAAGTAACCTGACATGACATATATAATCTTGAAAGGTTGTTGCGACAGCTACCCTGACTTGCTAAGTAACTCTTATCTTGACACTGTGGTTAACTTTCTTGATTGTGCCTGTACAAGCTACCTGTCTCGTCTTGCATCATGTCTAGGACATGGATTCCTGGTTACCAAGGTCAGGAATTCACAATGAATCTGACTAGGTTATTGACTAGATTGATCAAGTAGTTCATATAGAGAGATTTTTTCCAGTTACAGGCGACCCGTTATCCTGGCCACACCTGAGGGACTTGTAGCCTATCGACGAGTAGGACACATTTTCAGCCCACTGTCATGTGGGACATTTCTTGAAAACATAAGTACTGAAAGTACACCAGTAATCTTGATAACTCTTGTAACTCTAATAAATCACCTCTCCTGGATAACCTGGATAGCTGCAGGACTTGTGACTGCGGGAACATCTCAACTGCATCTTGCTAGTAAGTAGGCCTGTGATAACCCTAGTTAGTTAATGATAGCAAGCCGTAGGACTGGATTGGCCGTGCTTGAATGGATTGGTGGGCTGTATGCAAAACCAAAGCAATTGTTAGATCGTGTTGAAACTTAAATTCATGTTTGCCTAAGGGCTGTAACATGATTGACAAATCCTAGGTTGATCATGTATGACTTAACTATTGCTAGTCTCGTATTTTGTATGACTAGCTTCATGATCATCTGAATATGTAATGTTTGGGACGCCTTACTTTGTATGTCTGATGATCTAACATCTTGTACATTTATTTGCTTGCTTGAGATTGAGACACTAGGCTTGTTCCTGACCATAGAGACCGATGGATTGTAATTTAACCCTCATGCATCTAGACAACCTTGACCGTATTGCGAAGTGGGTTGTACTTCAATGTACGTAGCTGGCTGTGTTTGTCTTCCGCTCTCCAGTATTCTGGTTCTGGAGCGTGACAATTAATATTTAAAAAAAGTATGAGGAAGAGAAAGGAGATTTGTAGGTATTTTGAAGAGGAAATAGTTTTGGGTAACTCTACTCGTCATCTTCGTTCTTCATCAGTTTGTAATCGTATTTTTCATCTTCCAAGTAGTGTGGTGATCCGGTTTGGATCAATGAGGAGCTTGTAAGGAGTCGTCGTATTTCTTATTACATTATTTGTAGAAGTTTTTCAGGATTGAGATTCCGATCTTGCCGAGATTTTTCTCGCAAGAGTTTTTCACATAAATAGTTACTGTGTGTTTGCGTTTGGTTTTTTTTTGATTGTTGACGTTTTGGTTGTGCATTTTCAGTCGGTTCTTTCACAGCTCTTTGGTTTGGAAAAACGGTTTATGTGTTTCGTTCTCAACACTCTCATGCTCTGCCCGCCCCTCCCCTCCTCTCCTGATCCACCGCCCCTCCCTCGCCTGCCACCCCACCCCCACCCCCACCAGCCTCTCTGACTCCCTCTGTCAGCTCACACGAGTACCGTACGAGTACTGTAAGAGCCATATAGTACGGTTGAACAAAATATATTTAGGCCAAACTCCAGGGATACCAAGTTTATTACCTGCAAACATAAACTTCTGAGAAGCCACAAACGAGAAATACTCGGAGAACGTACACAGAAATCTCCTTATTCCAAAGACAGAAGCCAAAAGCAAAAGAAAGAAAATGTTAAGATCGCGTACGTACGTATACGTACTGCATGCTCAATTCATCAAGAGGACGTAGTGGATTCTAACCCTCCCACGAACGCCGCGAGATTCCGAGCCGACGAACCCCCCTCTCCAGCCGCCTCCCTCGCCTTCTCGCTCCACGCCTTCGCCTTCCTCCTCATGGTCACCCCCTCTTCTCCTCCTCCCATCACCACGTCCAAACACCTCCTCAGCTCCTCCCCCGCCACCACCCCTCCCCCGCCCACCTCCGCCCTCACCCCCACCCCCCACTCCTCCTCCGCCACCTTCGCGTTCGTCACCTGGTCCGTCCACTGCGGCACCATCACCATCGGCACCCCGCACGTCATCGCCTCCGCCACCGAGTTCCACCCGCAGTGCGTCACGAAGCACCCCACCGACCGGTGCGTCAGCACCCTCGCCTGCTCGCACCACTCCACCTTCATCCCCAAACCACCATCGTCATCATCTTCCTTCATCATCGCCCAAATGTACGGCCTGCCGCTCGCCGACAGCCCTTTCTTTATCTCCTCCTTCTGCCCCTCCTTCAGCGTCGCGTAGCTGCCGAAGGAAACGTACACCACCGACCCCTCCTGCTCCTTCGCGTCGAGCCACTCCATGTACTTGCTCGTGTCGTGCACGTAGAGATCGTTGGTGGCAGTACTACTACTGATGAGCTTTCTCTCTTCGGGAGATAATGTCAAGCTTCGCGGAACTAGAGGCCCGACGGGGACCATGTCGATGACAGCTTCGAAGCCAGCGATCACATCCTCCTCTAGAGCACGAAATGTGTTGAGTATCACTCTCGGCTTCGCCCCGGCCGACACTTCTCCGCGTAGTGCTTCGAACACTTCTCCGTAGAGGGTGTAGAGGAAGGAGTAGAATGTGCCCTCCGGTCTCGAGCTGGTGAGCAAGGTCGGGAGGTCCTTCCTCCGAAAAGCCGGGAGCCCCGGCAGCTCGACGAGGGACGAGGGGTCGGCTCCGTGCGCGGAGAGGTGCTTGTTGTATCCGGCGAAGTAGTGGTAGTTGATGGCGAACGTGGTGGCGGACTGGATCCAGAGCAGCACCGAGGGGACGCCTAGGTCGCGAGCGACCTCGGCGGCCATCGACAGGAGGAGGGCGTAGACGATGCAGGTTATCGGGCGGCCACGCGCGACGAAGCCGGCGGCGATGGCTTTGAGGCTCTCGGCAATGCGGCGCTTGAACTCGGCCGGGTTGGCGGCAGAGTCGAGGCCGTCTTCGATGCCGTCGGAGTACGGCATGTAGGTGAGAAGGCCGTCCTTCTCTTCTTGGGGTTCTAGCTCGGCCGAGGGGAACATGCGGCGGTAGGCGAGGATGGGGATGGCCAGGGTGACTCGGGCCCCGCCGGTTTCGATGAGGCGGCCGGCGAGGCGGCGAGCCGGGTTGATGTGACCCTGCGCTCCGATGGTGATCACCAGGAAGTGTTGCTTCGCCATTCTTAGCTAGGCTCCGTCCAATATTGTGATAACTAGGAATGCATCTATCAGTCTATCTATACTTAAACACTCCCACAGCAGCAATTAGGAAATGAATGTCACCCACGCATGCACAACCACCACCACCACCACCACCGGTACGCACACGGCAACCACCGCTACCGCTGCGCACACATGCACAGCAACCACCGGTCAAAGCTTCATTGTAGTGGACAACTTGATTGTTGCACCATGTGAACATACATAGTACGTACTACGTAGTGGTCACTGATATAGATTTATTGGACAGCATTTATAAGTTTTTCTTAATTGCGTAAGACAGGAGAAATTAATTATATATAAAGGAATAAAGTGTTTTTTTTTTTTTTTTTTTTTTTTTTTTTTTTTGCGTTTTGGAAGAAAATTAGAAGTCGTGAGCTCAAATGACCATGACATGTAATGCAACGTATACAAGTTTAACCTCGGACATTGTAAATTTTTTTATAACACTTAAATAGAGTTGACATCTTTCCTAGAGAAGATGTTTATATATAACGCAAAAAAAAAGTTTATATATATATATATATATATATATATATATATATATATATATATATATATATATATATATATATATTGTAAATGACCTCTAGCCTACTGGATAGGAGAGGTGCATGAGGCTCAAGTTGTTGGAGTTCGAGCTCCAGTGGATACGAATTCGTCAAAATTACACATTGCTTCAAAAAAAAAAAAAAAATATATATATATATATATATATATATATATATATATATATATATATATATATATATATATATATATATATATATATATATATATATTCTTTTTTATTACTCACAAGTTTGCTATTTTTTTTGTTTAAAAAGAATGTAGAAAAAAGAAAAATATATATAAATACATAAATCATATAAATATAATTTTTGAGATTTTCTTTTGAAAGTTTTGGGGTTTTCTTCTTGTATTTTATTTAAAATAATGTGAAAAAAATAAGCTGATAATAGGATTTGGATCTAACTAAGTTATTAATTATTATTTATTTTCAATTTAAGTATCACTAATTTTTTATTGATTAATTATCTAAGTAATTAAGGAACTATAATAAATAGCTAATCTATTATGTCGATTGGTCTTAATTGAATAGTAAAAAAGTTTGTGATATTATGTAATACATTATTAGGTGGTCTTGCTTAAGTAATTACTTAATAACTAATATAGATATCGAATACTATTTTTTAATTACTTATGTAATGAAAAATATGTGATAAATAATATTTCAATTAATATACTAATACATTATAACCAAAAAAATTAAACTTAAAATGTTAAATAATAAATTTATACAAATAATGTTCATTGGCTACATCCATATACATTCGGGGAAAAAAATGAAAGTGAATATTTGCTACTTTTTTCACCCAACATGCAAGAAACAAGAAGTAAAATAATAATAATATCACTTTTTGTCCTCACTCTCAATTTGAGAAGTGATGTCATAATTACTTTCACTTTCACACATCCATTCCCACTTAAGCTCTGTTTGGTAACCTGAGTTTTGGCCTGAAAAGTGAAAATCTAATGGAATTTGGACCAAATTTCTTGCTCCCATTGCTTGGTAGGATGGATTTTGAAAATATGGTTTTGGGGAGTTTACGAGATGCGCAATTCCCGTCTCCTAAGCCAATATCCCTTTCTGCTTCCTCTCTTCTCACGCGGATGTGGGAGAAAAATGATGGGTCAGATTTTTTTTTTTTTATCTATTAAATATTTAGTTAAAACTAATTAACAACTAAACTAATAAATAAATAGTCAATAATTAATTAATATTAAGTTAACATTTCAAATATGATTATTTTTTCTTAATAAGTGTTAGCTGTTAGTATAATAAATTTTATTAACATTAATTTTTGTAATTAGATTTGGATTTTTGTTGCTTTACTTGTTAATTTTTAATTCTTAAATTTTGGACTCCGGTTCAATTACTTAGCAATTAATTAAAAAATCAACATTTTCATCCATTTTTGTTGCTAATTATTTATTAAATTTTGGTTGTTAATTATTTATTAATTTTTGTTGCTATTTATTTATTAAACTAAGTAATAACTAATAACATATTTAATTATAATTTTAAATATAAGTTTTTAAATTAATTTTAAATTAACTATCTTAATTTATTAAACTAATTATTTAATTTATTAAATTGTTATGTGAATTAATTATAATTTATTATTATTATAATACTATTTCACTTTCTACTTTTCTATCTCAAACAAATATATCTGTTTAATCTTTCATTTTTCAATTTTCACTTTTCTATCCCAATCAAACACATTTATTTCCTATTAGGGGGACAAGAATATAAATGTATTCCTATATGAAATTTACTTTTGAAATTGTAAATCTATATTTTCTAGACACTTACGGTTTACCAAAGAGGCCCTTACAACAATCCAATTAGTAAACAAATATTTCTCAAGCAACTCGTGGGTTCTTAATTTTTAAAACCCAACCATGAAAATCGGTTGGATTTTATGCATGTGACCCCTTAATTTCTTTTCAAGGGACAAAAGAGAAAAATAAATACATTTTCATTTCTTAGTGAAATTTACGTGTTGCATCTATATTATAATTTCTTAATTTGAGTTATTATTTGAGTTTCTGTCCACGAATTGATTACGTAATATCATTTGCATCATTTACGGACAATCAAAACCCGGATTTAAATACGATAATTTCATTTATAGCCAACTAAACACATAATTTACAACACTATTTACAAAATTGAAAATGCAATATATTTTGTATTGTTGTATTTAAATACAAACAAACTAGCAAGTAAATATATAACCCCTCAAATGTTCCGGACTTATAACAGCCCATCTATAGTGGTAGGTGACACTGAACTGCAGTTTGTGGGCGCGTAGCCGTTGGTTATACCGGAGGGTCTCGTGGGAATGGATATGGTTCTAATTTCTCTTTTGACGTTGTTCGTCGGTCCAAAAAAATGACACCTCAAAAAAAAAAAAACACTGAACTACGACTGGCCTAATTATTCACCAACCCGCGCTCCCCCTCCCCCTCTATTGCCCTGGGGATATTTCCTAATGCACTAGTCTAGTGGTAGTGCGTGGAGCCGTCCGAGCACAGATCTCGGATTCGAATTATTCCTTGGATTTGGGTCTCGAAATTGTCCAACGTTAGAATTTGAATATCGAAATAACTATTCACGTAGACTAGTAAACAGTAATTTCAAGACTCAAACTCTACCGTTGGACAATTGCAATATCTAAATTCTAATATTTTCTACCATGTGAGATGATATTACTAAATAATCTATTGCTCTGCTGTGGTTGACTGCGTGCGTGTATGTGCGTGCCAAATAGCACGACGGCAAGGTTCGAGCCCCCCAATTGTGTGTGTGAGTGGGATTTCAAAAAAAAAAATATATATTTGATATATAACCAGAATTTTCCGGACTTTTCCCATTGTCCCTCTCTAGTGGTTGTTGACACTGAACCTGAGCAAACACGTGCTACTGGCCTAATGCATCACCACCCACCACGCGCCACCCAAAACTATGGTTCCATCCTTAGTGCCAGATCTCTTTATATTAGACTCGAGCCCAAGAATATGTGTGATCAACCAGACATGCCAACTGAACCCGCAGAGATTACCAACTGCACAATGAGCTTCACAGTGACAAAGTTGGCACCGGAACTCGTCGTCCCGGCCGAGCAGACACCCATCTGCACCCTCCCCCTCTCCTTCATGGACCGGTCGCCCTGCTTGCGGTACCACGTGGAGCTGATCTTCGTCTACGACCGCGGCCTCGAACCTGCGGACACGGTGAGGAAGGCAGTGTCCAAGGTGCTAGTCCCCTACTATCCTGTCGCCGGCAGGATCGTCGTCCATTCCGACACCAGCGAGCCCGAGGTCGTGTGCAACGGCGACGGGGCGGTGTTCGTCGAGGCGCATGCGGATTGCAGCCTTGAAGATGTCAAGTATCTCGACGGCCTCCCTCTCGCAATTGATAAGGATGAACTTCTTCCTAAAGAAACTAATGGAGATGGTGTGATCTTCTTGGCGCAGGTATTATACTTTCAAAAAGAATATTTATTTAATTTTTGGGTCTTATATAATATTAATTTTTTTAAAATGTTATTGTCTCTCCAAAATGTTTTTTCAAAGTACAGTAGAAACTCTATAAAATAATACACTTGGGACCACCAAAATTTATTAATTAAAAGAGTTATTAATTAATCGATAAATTAATAATTATTAATTTATATATTAATTAATATTTTATTAATTAAAAGAGTTGGGTTATCGCAATGCAATGGATGTCGAAGATGTTCTGACTCACCCAGAAGAAAATGTAATTGCACAGTTGTTGACTGATGAAGAAATTATTGAAAGCGTTATTGAAATTAATAAAGATGATATCGATGAAGAAGATGATGAAAGTTCTACAATGGAGCCCCCTTCGCGAAACGAAGCTATTAAAGCGGCAATCACATTGAACAATTTCTTGTTGAGCTATGAGAAAACAACACCAGAAGTTCTTACCATGCTAAGGAAAATTAGAGACGAGATTCAAGGGGAAATTGATTTCAACAAAAAACAAAAGACAATTGAGTCATTTTTCAAGAAACCTTCATAAATCATTCATGTAATATGCTATATATAAGGAATTATTAATTTATATTTTATATGGGGTCTGAAGAAATTATCAAAAATGTATTATCTTATAATTTTAGCGAATTATTAATTTAGCACCCTATCCCCGAGTCGGGACCGGCCAAAAATATTATCTTAGAGAGTTTATTAAATAATCGAGTATTAATTTATAGAGTTTCTACTGTATCTTTTCTTATGTAACAGCTTATATGTCGTCTAACATGACATCTGACAAAATAAATTTTAAAATTAAAATTAAAATAATATTAAATTAAAATTAATATTAAATTAGTATAAATTATTAAAATGAACATTAAAGGTTAATATTAAAATTGACATAAATTTAACATTAATATTAACATTAACATCAACGCTAAAATTAAAATTAAAATTTAAACTAAAACTAAAACTAAAACTAAAATTAAAATTAATATAATTAACATTAACAATAAAAAATTGGATAAGTAATTTTTTGCGTTAGAATTTGCCATGTCAGCTGCAATGTAAGGAGGGACATTTTGAAGGTATGAATAACATTACTCTAAAAATTTGTGTTTGGATCTTCATATTGTCCACGATAGTATTTGGATCTCATCCTAATGATTAACTTGGCTGACTGTCCAAAATAGAAACTTAAATGCATAATTTTGAATATTATACAAGATCATAAAACAAAACGAAAATATGTGAGGGATGTGTGATAGGTTATTTAGTTTAGTCATGACCAATCGAGAATAAAATTTGTGACACTTTTGTTTGCTTTTATCCTGATCTCAGCAGTCATACAACCTTCCTCGTCCCAGTTTCGATAGAAACGAGTTCATGAGTAACGTGTACTGTTGGATGTTTCTCGTCATAGTCGCATTGTTAAATATTTGCAACTCAAGAGCCTCGAAAGGTTGTGTGGTTGCTGAGATAAAAATAAAAGCAAATAACAGTGTCACAAGTCTCATTCTCAATTGGGGATGACAAAACTAAATAATTCAACTCACACAACTCTCACTATTACAAAACTAAATAACTCAAGTCACATAACACTAGCTCACATATTTATTTAGTTTTAGAGTCTCGTATAATATTTACAATTTGCATTTAGGTTTCCATCTTGGATGGTCAGCCAAGTCAATAGTTAGGGAGAGACCAAATCCTCTCATGGACAATATCAGGTCCGTCATGAGATTTGGAGGCATTGCTCAAAAAACCAAAAATAAGACTCTAACTATTTGGCACAAACATAAAATATTCTTTTTTGTCGATGTAATGTATTAATGACGATGCCATATATATGGCACAAGTTTTATTTAATTTTCTTAAAGAAAAATGACGGATGTATACAATAAAAAATTAATAAGATAATATTGCTTAACTTTCATGTATGATAAAAATGTATTAACCGAACAACTATAATGGCTAAGTATTAGAAAAATTCTATCCAAATTAAAAAAAAATCTCCATAAACTCATTTTCAAAATATGCTTGTTAGCAAAGATAAGATAATGCATGATGATCAAAATGTTCAATATAAGTACTCGAATGGATTTTTTTTATGCGAACATTTTGGTTTAAACCATCTTTTATTTTTCAAAAACTTTTATTTTACTTGCTGTAAATGAATATGTTAAAAAAAACCAAGTTATTTCTTCCAAGTCCCAATCTTGTATTTTTTTTCCACTAACGGTTTATATTTAACAAAAGTTCAAATAGTACGCATAATAAAAATTAAAACTACATATTTTTTTTTCCAGAGAACTTGTATTTTATTAGCTTGCTAATTAAAATTTTGTTCAACAATATATTGTGTCATTTATTACAACGTCTAGGTATAGACTAGTAGCTTCTGGATATAAAAATTATTTTACAAAAATTTAAATATTATTGTATAAGTATGTATCTATATTGGTAATCAAATTATTCATTCAAATTTAATTTTTGAATAATGCTATTTGTCCTTCCAAATTGTACATCCAAACCGTCCCTCCTTACGTACAGCTGACGTGGCATATTAATTTGGCAGTTGACGTGACAAATTTTAAAATTAAAATTAAAATTAACATTAACATTAACATTAAAATTAATATTAATATTAACGTTAACATTAACAATAATATTAATATATTAACATTAACATTAAAATCAACATTAACATTAATATTAACATTAATTAATATTAATATTAACATTAAATTAACATTAATTAATATTAACATTAAATTAACAGGGACAAAATTGGATAATTAACTTTTTGGGTTAAAATTTGTCATGGGCCATATCAGATGACATATAATATTATTTAACATACTACGTCAACTGCCACATAATGAGGGATGTATTGGAGGGACAATTTGGAGTTACGAATAGCATTACTCTTAATTTTTATATTGAATACATCTTGGTCCCACATTTCACAAGGTAAAAAGATATTACATGTAAAAAAAGAGAAATAAATTTATTACAAAATGGTGATGCAATGGATACTGAACCCTGTATACCTCCCACATGCAAAATCAAACATATTCTTCAATTTGAGCTACATTTCCACTATCCTATTTAATTGTTTATTATAAAAAAATTATAACAATTTTTTTTAAAAATTTCAGGGTCCTCTATATTAGATTGTCCTATTTGGTCGCTGAATATGTCAGGACCTCAAAGCAAAATTTTAATATTATATAAAATCCTAAAACTAAATAACCCAAATATTTATTCACTCAAAGAAAATTTCGAATGGGACTGTTTGAATCAATTTTTTTTATTATAACTTTCTTACTTCTAAATCCAAGTTTGTTTAATCTATTTCTTATATATTACCACTGATATGTGCATCTATATATAGGTTACACAATTTAAATGCGGCGGATTCACGGTCGGGATAAAGACCATGCATGCGATTTTCGATGGTGTCGGCGCATCCCAGTTCATGAAAGCGATTGGCGAGCTCGCGAATGGACACAACCAGCCTACAATCAAGCCGATCTGGTCTAGAGACGTCATCCCTAACCGCGAAGCAAACCCTAACCCTAACCAGCTTAGCCTCCCTCCGGGGAGACTTCCATCATTGCCAACCTTCCAGTTCCAGCACTACATCATCGACATCTCTCCCGACTACGTCAGTCAGCTCAAGAACGAGTTCTCGGAGGCCACCGGCCGGAAATGCAGCGAGTTCGACGTCCTCGCCGCAAAGGTCTGGCAATGCCGCACCCGAGCAATCGGCTTCGACAAGGACGTCCAAGTCCACCTCAGCTTCCCCGTCAATGTCCGTGCCGAGCTGCACCAGCTGCTGCCTCCGGAAGGGGGCTACTACGGGAACTGCATCCAGGCAAGATACCTCGAGGCGCAGAGCGAGCGCGTCGCCGACGCGTCGTCGCTATTCGAGATCGTGGACGTGATAAGAGACGCCAAGGAGGGCGCTGCGACCAAGTTCTGGAGGTGGATGAAGGGAGACCCGCGCGAGGACCGGCCGGTCCTGGCCGATACGTACGCGGTGCTCAACGTGTCGGACTGGCGGCGCGTGGGCATCTTCGACGTCGACTACGGGTGGGGGACGCCGAGGAGTATAGTTCCGACGAACGACGAGAAGCACATCGGCAGTTGCTTCCTGCTGAACTCGCCCGCCCCGAAGAAGGGTGTGAGAATAATGACCAACTGCATTGTGAAGGAGCACTATGAAGCTTTTGATGAAGAGATGAAGAAGATGGCACAGCTCATGTAGGAGAGAATTTATTTGTCATCTGAATAAGTAGCTCATTTCCAAACTTCTGTAGCTTGGGGGCTCATTCGTGTGTGTATGTCTACTGTCGATTTTGGTTGTAACCTTCCAAGTGGATGATGTGAACTTTTTCTAGTCTCAGAATAAATTCAATTTGAGCAAATGAATTAAACTAAACCCTAAGGTAATTCTCTCGAATGCTCATTGTGCTGGAAAAATTACCTATGTGAATTTATATTAGTTAAAAGGAAATTATTTCACATCTATGCACGAGTCTACCGATTGTTTGATGGTTATTATGTGTCTATGAATTGGTGTTATGCATGCAAAATTAACTTTTAGTAGGATACATATAATCTACTCGCATAATTTGTCATGGAGTATCGAATAGAAAACGGTGTGTGGTGGCGACTTCGTACCATGATATGCCAAATATGCTTTCTGACTTCCACGCAGTGTGTTCGAAATGTTGGAAACAAACACAAAACTAGTGGAATAAACACAGTTTTCAAACCGAAAGAAACCGTCAAGGACCAAAGTGAGAAGTATTACCTGCACACGATACCAATATCTACGAACCAAAAGCACAACACAAACACAAAGATATATGTGTGAAAAAATTTGATGAAAAAAATTACGAAACGTTCAGATTCCAACATGGAAAACCTTCATTAACGAATAGAAAAATTACACAGACTCCGCTACAAACTTATCCCATCTTTGAGAACTCTCTCATCTGGAAACTCAGCCTCCAGTATTGCAATATCTAAGTTACACTACAAGAAAAAAAAAAGGCTTTTCTTGACGGTGATTCTCCGTCAAGAAATGGGTATCTTGACGGTTGCGGATCCGTCAAGTAGGCCGGAGTCAAGAAAAGGGCTCCCCCCTTTCTTGACGGTCGCTGGAAGGACTTTTCTTGACGGTTTTTGGCCGTCATATGAAGTACTTTTCTTGACTATTTTTAGCCGTCAAGATAGCAGTTTTTAGAAACCGTCAATGTAGGCAAGAACTTTTCTTGACTCTGGCCTAGATGACGGTTATTAGCCGTCAAGAAAAGCATTTATTCACAGGCTGTTATGCAGCATGATTTGAATTAAAATTGACGTTGACAATCGTCAAGAGAAGCTATCCAAAGTACCGTCAATAGAAGCTTGTCAAAATTCTATCAAGAATTATATATAATATTAATCAAACACACAAAATATCAATCCAGAAGCTACACACATCAAATTAGTATAAAACCCAAATTTGATATTAACAAACTGTATTGTTCATACAACAAAAACTTTCAATACACATCCCACCACATGTGATCTTCACTTGTCCAACCACAACATAATCCAACCACAAAGTACATGTACATATCCCACAACCGTTGTTTCCATACCACTTAATTAAACATCCAAACCACAAATATCCATCACTTGTCACCATAAAACATAATCCAACCATACAAAACGAAACCAAAAAAGTAGCAAACCAGATCGAAGCACATCCCTCACATATCCACAGCATTCCCCTATTCACAGCATACATGCACCTTCATTTTTCAGCAAGTTCCTGAAAGAACAAGAACACAAATTATCAATATATTTTCCTACAACTGTTTTTTGCTTTAAAACTGAACCAACATTCACAAAAGTGGCATAACAAATGAACCAACACTCACAAACAGATACATATATGTTTGGGCTCAGAGAAAGTTTGCTTCAAAAACTGAACCTTTAGCAGCATTCTCAAAGAGTTTTTGCTTCAAAAAATGAACCAACATTCACACGATTTTTGTGCTGCAAAACTAAACCAATATATAATAATTGGCCAAGTATCAGGGAGAATTCAAGTGAATGTGATCCAAGTATCAGAGATTATTCAAGTGAATGTAATTGATAAACTACGAGTACCAAAGAAATCACATAAAGAACTGATACTCAAACAGATGTAAAAAGTGATACTCACACAGTTGTAAAAACTGCAGTGTACTCATCATATCCTATAAAGAAATGATGCAAATGGAGAAACACAAACAAATGTAAGGGCCAATATTGTAGCAGATACACAAACAGATGTAAAAACTCTAGTGTACCATAAAAATACTGTTCACCATTATTGGTAATAGTGTGAATTTCTCATCATAGCCCTATGTATCATTAAAAAAAAACTGAGCCCACATCATTAAAAGCATATCCAAAAAATGGATACCAAGGATATCCAAAAGTTAAGCAACTGATCCAAAGTGAAAATTAAAGAAACCAAAGCCACCTATCCCAAAGTTAAGCAACTGATCCAAAATGTAGTTAGTTAGGACATTGGAGTATGAATCCTTAGCTAGTAATATAAAGCAACTGATCCAAACTGTAGTTAGTAAGCAGGTTCAAATATGTTCCGAATAAAGCAGATAATAGAAAGCATAGCATCCCAGGCATGTTGGTGGTCAAGACCCTTCCCTGCCCCATAGTGACCGGAAGAACAACATAGAAGTACGAAACCCAGTTACATATTATTGCCAAATACCATGTGATGATTGATTCTCTCAGCCCAGAGGTCTCTGTAATGGACATAACACTAGAGCAAGGTTAAGAGGTGAGTCCCAAACTTCCAACTAGTTGTACATAGCAAGAGAAAATTAATCAGGTTCACAAAAGCTCAAAGTGACCTTAAGCCTGCCAAGAAAAAGTCAACGATGGTGACCCTGATCCATCAGTACCAGTGAGGTCAGTATCTATACTGTTATACCTGTAAGGTTAAAATACATGTTGTATAAACCGATATTTTCTTTGGAGAAAAATTTGAAATCTAGCAAGATTCATCAATTTTCCTCAAAAAAATTGGTTAACTTGATGGCTCATCCAATATATTTTTACTGATACCATATATATATATATATGTGTGTGTGTGTGTGTGTGTGTGTGTGTGTGTGTGTGTGTGTGTGTGTCATCACAACAGTTGAGGAAATGAGACATGCATACTCTTCTTACCTCCTATAAGTATCAAAGTGCTCCTTCGCTTCAAATGGTGGCACCCCATAAAAGAACTCGTAGCACAGAACACCCAAGCTCCAAATGTCTACACTAGCATATATCATGCTCTACACTTTCAACTGAAGCAAACACAAATATCTTAGCAATGTCAGATCGAAGGAAATGTGAAGTGTATGTCACATAGGAAGGGTGTAAAGGTGGAAATTGGCATACCCATTTCAGGTGTAAGGTCCAATGTGCCACACATGGTCCGTCTGCAATTGAAAGAGAATTGGAGGCAAAGAAATGGGCGTACTTGCGTGTCCAATATCGACTCGTATAAAATACGAGCATATCTGCACCCAGAATGAACTACCCAACAGTACCAAAAACACGAATACGACTAGGCAACAAGATACTAAAAAATGAGATAAACTAAGTCTCAGATTTGGATCATACATCATTTGCCGTACTTGCGTGTGCCTCCATACGTATTGAACACGTACTGACACGGGGCCAGTGTACCCGACATGGTCTGCAACGCCTTGGTTCATTTGGTCAACGACCATTACCAAGAGTATCAGAGTACTCAAAAATAATCCCAAGCCAACAAGGAATAAATGTATAGCATGCTAATATTATCCAACGACATATCACTAAACCTAAGCAACATACTGAAAACATATCCAACGTCACATTATCCCAAGGGAACCACATATATGCCAACAGAACCACATTACCCATAGTATAAGAACATAGGAAAATAGACAACCAAACCATAATTATATAACAACCCAATAACCAACAATATATGAAAATAACCCAACATAGAATCTGAATACCAACCAAAATATGTTAATTTAAGTACCAACCTAGCATATGTGAATTTCTTCACCCGTACAGTAATACAAAACCCGACAACAATATAGGAAGAAACCCATCCAGCAAATAGAATCCGTGATCTAGGAATCACTAAGATTCTCAAACCAAGACAATCAAAGGATCGTCACACAACGTTGAATCCGATAGGCATTAGAAATTCGACAACCCTATTTAGGTAGGGAGATCGAGACCCAAATATCATCATCAGATCGAGACCTAAATATCATCATCGACAGATATAAAATCGAAACAGAGATTCCAACCAAGAGTTTCAGAAATTATACCCAAATTAGTGTCGAAATCCGAAGGGATGCGTTAAATTTGGTCATAACCGTGCGTCCAGCGTCTACATGGACTCGGGAATGCATCCTCGACACGTCGTCACTGGCGTAGGAGCATGCCTCGGAGTCATCACAGCATCTCAGGTATGTGTCACGGTCACAGCATCTTGGAAGGGGCCAGTTGGTCAGGGAACAATGACCACAGGGAAGGGGAGAGCCAGGGTTAGGATTTTCTTCAAGGAGAAAAGGGTCGACTGCTCCGAGAGGGAGAAAAAGAGAGGAGGGTCAAGCGGGGAGCTCGTGGCTAGATCTCGGGGTCGACTATGGGTGGCCGGCGATGAAGGAGGCCGACTAGGGCACAGGGGGCACAGGGGTGGCGAGTAGGGGGAGCTCGAAGTAGGCAAATAACGTAGAGGAGAGCCTCAGGAAGGTTGGATGGACGGATCGATGGAGGCAGGTGGAGGCTCAACCTCGGGGAGGCCGCGGAGGAGCTCGGGAAAGAGACATGGGAGTGGTCGACGATCGTAGATGGCCGGAGCGCGCGGGGAGGCCTCGGAGGAGCTCTAAAAAGAGACAGGGGAGTGGTCGACGGAGCGGCTACGGTGGAGGGGAGGCGGAGAGGAGTCGCACGAGAAGATGGATTTTAATAAGGGACAGAGGAGGAAAGGAAGAGGATTCTCTGAGAGAGAGAGTTTTATGAGAGATCGAGAGACTGGTTCCTGTGTTCTTTGATTAAAAGAACAACCATCTGTCAACAAATATGAAAATTTTGAAAAAATTACTATAATGGCAGTTGGAAATATTGCGCCAATTTTTTTTGCACATAAATCAGATAACGGTTATCACCGAGCCGTCAGTTTATAAAATGATATTTCTTGACGGATCGTCTAAAACCGTCAACATACATGCTATAAAATTGCTACAGTAACAAAAAATGACATCTCTTGACGTAAGCCTAAATTCGTTAAGATAACCACTATTGTTGACGGTTTTCGACGACCGTCAACTTATAAACCGTCAAGAATCGTCATTTTTCTTGTAGTGTTAGATCAAGAAATCAACACAATAAATGTAAGCCCCCTGAATTTCTAGGATTTATTTTTTGAATTTTCTAAATGAATTATTTTCGATAATTTATTTTAATTTAATTAATTTTGATCATTAAATTCTCTTTACCGTGACTTGGATTTCTAGAGCGTCATGGATGCCAGTCTGTAGAAACATTCTTGTTGAAGTTTGTAGTAGACGAGATTATCTTCACATTGATATATCGTGTCCCACTCGAACTTGTTCCCTTGTGCTCCAATTGCTTCGTGCAACTTTCGGGTCAATTTAGACTAATTTATCGTCTGTCGTAATTCGTGACTTAACTTCCAATTTAATTTTTGGGCCCGACATCGGTCCAATCCAGTCGACCCAATATATGGCCCTAGCCTATTTTGAGTCTACTACGCACGTGCCACTTGCGTGCCACAAAATTGATCTCCCTTGTGCTCCCATTTTATCCATGATTTTAATTCGTTTAAATTTATTATTTTAATTAAATCTTGGCTCCAAGCTTGTCCAAACTTGGCCCAACACCCAATCTAAATTGGTGTACACCCTATCATGACTTCCCATACACACCACTATTGTATTTGTCTTTTTCCCTACACAAAATATCCTCCTCTTTACACAAATAACTCATTTTCTCTCTCTATTATATATATACATTTTTTATTATATATATATATATATATATATATATATATATATATATATATATATATATATATATATATATATATAATACACTCTCCCTCTCTTTTCATTCAAATCACTCTCTCTCACACACACCACCTCACCCCCACCTTTACAACAAGAGCACCCCCCTCTCTCTAAGTATCTCTCTCTCTAAATATATATCTCTCTCTCTCCTTCTTTTACACACGCACACATACTTTCTCTCTCTCTTTATAAATAACTCACCCCTCTTCTCTCTCCTCCCTCAACACCAACCACTACACCAAAACATGCAACTCGTAACACATTTTTTTTATAATTAGTAACGGTTATTACTGTTACACTCTTGTAATGGTAATAACCGTTACAATAGTTGAAAAACCGTTACTAAAATTATAACTTTATAGTTATGTTATTTTTATTATTTTGGTAACAGTAGAAACTGTTACAAAAAAATTATATACTGTCACATGCATTCCACCGAAAGGAAAATTTTTCATTTCTCCCGCACCATTTTTTTCTCTCCCTCCACTTTCCCCCTCTCTCTCCCGAGCTAATTCCTCTCCGCCCTTTCCTCAAATCATCCAAAAACCTAACCCTAACACTAATTTACTCCACCCAAATCATCTTTCTGAGAGAGAGAGAGAGAGAGAGGAGCAGAGGTGGTTGCACGATGGTGGATGCTCGACGAGTCCTGGTGGCTCCGCGATGGTGGCTTCTCGTGGAGTCCCGATGGAGCAGAGAGAGTCGCTGCTCCGGCTAGATCGCCGCCCTCCATCACCGGATCAAGGGCACGAAGTACCATGACGGCGGAGGACATGGTGGTCTTCGAAGGTGACAGTTAGGGTTTCGAAGGATGCCGCGGAGAGACAAGAGGAGACGAAGGCTAGATACGACAAGGCAAAGTAACCATCTTTCATTCCCATTTTCAAATCTGTGTCAAGCTCCATAGATGGATTAGGGCTAATTTTGTTTTCTTTTTAAATGTGTAGATGCATCTTGATTCCTCAAATGTGTGAAGAAAGTAGATTCACGTCTTGGGAATACTGATGGCTCTAGAATGCTGCTATGTCTTCTGTTTCATGGCGGAAAGAAAGTAGATTCACATCTTGTATATACTAATTTCTTTTCTTTTTTCATGTGTTGAGGTTGATTCACATCTTGTATCTAATACTGGTTGAGGTTGAAATGCATGATCAATCATCAAGCTTGATTTAGAAGCAATTGTTTAATGATCTAATAGTGCCATTGTTGGCCATCATGTCTTATCATGTCACTTTAGACAGCTGAAGGGGAACTTAAACATGGCTCAAAATGCCATCGGAGGTTGGCCGAGTTTAGTTGGTGGTTGTATTTATATCTATAATCTTGCTGCAGGACATCTGTATAAATATTCGGTATAAGGGGTTCAGTTTGGAGATGAAGGTAAGCTAGAATTCATTTAAATATGGATAGGAAAGATCCGTCTGAGGTTGCCATCTTCTTGCTCGGTTCATTATTGTGCAACACTTGGACACACTGGGCTCTGTGTCTTTGATTAGAGGGTTACATGATCCTAGGTTGAAATATGCACAAAATTTGACTTTCAGTTTGTCTGCTTGGTCTTTATCTTAGGCCTTTGTATAAAAGTTGCTTAACTGCAAAGTGCAATTTGTTCTGTAGCTAGACTATTTAATGCTATGATGTCAAAGTTCAATATGCAAGACTTGCTTAACATACCTGTGTTATAGGTGTTTTGTTTCCTCTACCAATCTTGGGCATGAATTAGTTTGCAGGGATTTTAAAAAGGCCTCATAAATGCTTAGGATGGTTTCTAGGATTACATAACAATTCTTTTTGGGTCAGACACTCTTAAATATATATGAATTAGGTGTTATTGTACAATTTATTTTCTGCTGATGCCAGCTTTATTGAACATTCTTTGTATTTCGTTGCATAGTATTGTTTTGGATGATTTCTGTAATTCTAATCGTTTCCCATATATCTTTTTTAGGTAAATTTGCTTCCACAAACCTCATTTTGGAGGAGAATTTAAACCTTTCCATTAGATGGATCCAGAAGGTTACTTTTTACTTACTGTTGGTGCTACGCCCCAATTTTGTTTGGTTCTCCACCAGTACAACATGAGTGCATCCCTCAAGCTATACTGGGAATGGACGTTATCTGCCAAGCGAAATCTGGAATGGGGAAAACTGCTATTTTTGTCCTATCAACTCTTTAACAGATTGACCCTGTTCCAGGCCAAGTTTCTGCGCTTGTTTTATGCCACACAAGAGAGCTGGCGTACCAGGTTTGTCCCCAAGTTCTTACAATGTTTCTTTTGTTTCTTTTGAATAATAACTTCTTATAATCTTCATTTTCTACAAGTTAATATAATCTACTACTTGCAGATCTGCCACGAGTTTGAGCGGTTCAGTACGTACTTGACTGACACCAAAGTTGTTGTTTTCTATGGAGGAGTTCACATTTCGAAGCACAAGGATATATTGAAGAATGATTGCCCGTATATTGTGGTTGGGACTCCGGGAAGAATTCTTGCTCTATCTAGAGAGAAAGATCTTTCTTTGAAGAATGTGAGGCATTTCATTCTCGATGAATGTGATAAGATGCTGGAGTCTCTTGGTATATATATTTTGAGTCTTTCCGTTCATAATTCCATATCTTCAGTTCTAGTATCTGTATTTGTTTCCTGTTTCTTTTCCGATATTCAATGTCATGGTTTTCTATGTGCTGTAGACATGCGGAGAGATGTACAGGAGATTTTCAAAATGACACCTCACGACAAGCAAGTCATGATGTTTTCAGCGACACTGAGTAAGGAGATCCGGCCTGTTTGCAAGAGATTCATGCAAGATGTAATGTCCTATGGCCAGCTTAAATTTAGATGTTGCTTAAATTTAGAGATCATCTTTTTGGTATCCCAAGCTTAAATCATAACACGCCAGCTTTTGCAGTCCTGTTCTCAGCAAGCATTGCTTGTTCCAGTTATGCTTCTTTATCTGTGTGGGTTGGTGCAGTAATTACCATGTCACTGCTCTCTTTACTCGTTACTCTAGGCAAAGCCCTTTTGATTTTGTGAATCTAGTTACTCTAGCCTGGGTTTACATTTTGGTTCTTGCCATTTTGCCTGTGGTTTCTTTGCCAAATGCCTGGATAGTTGGGTGGTCAGAAAAACATACTTGTTTCTCTTTCTACTGTGGATGATACTTGCAAGTTGCATCTGAATTCTTACGTATGTATGTTCTTTTTTCCTGCAGATAAAGCAACTTAATGAGCCTATCGAGGTTAAAATTTTTGAGTGGAATACTGGTGGACTTCTGACTAGAATAGAGGTCTGCAATGGTATGGTTGTCATTCTTGTTATATGAATGTGCAAGTACAGTTATAAATCTTGTTGTATGGTTGGCATCAGGGTTTGCGAGCATTCCTTCCCAAAGCCGAGCTAATGAATAGAGTCAACAATTTTATGGATTTGAAAGACAACGTAAGATAAACGCTCTTAATCTATTGGCGACATTGCAATGTCTTCCTGCCATATTTTTTTCTTCTTCGTATTTTCTGTTTAAGTCTATGTCTGCAAACTTATTATGTTTAGAGAAGTTTTATATGGTTCTTAGCGCAGGTTGGTCACAGGTTATTTGTAAGTATCGTCAGAATTGACGAGGCAACTAATGATTTGATAGTCAGTGAGAAAGATGCATGGGTTAGTTCATTTTACTTGACCTCCTTTTTAATCTTCTTAATGTTCTACCTTTTGTTTTAACTGTTATGCCATATGCTTTTAGTTGCAACCTCTAACTTCAGTTAAGCTCGTATCGTGCATATACTTTATGTTGCAAATTTCTTCAGAAGGTAGATATATCTGAATTTTGGAGATAAGAGGTGATAAGGTTATACATATCCAGGACACTAGAGATGGTATTCAACTTTCTCATTCGAATGAATCTTCATTTGAGTGGGCTAAAATCTAAATAATATTGCAGAAATATCAGTTTGTGATAATGGGTTTTCATGTAGCCAAGCAGTAATGCTATATTACATTGACAAGCATAGTGCTGTGTTTGCTGAGATTTAGACAGTTGTGTGGATTCTTGGTATCTTACTTTTGAATGTATGATATTTTTGACAATTTGTAAAGCAAATATTTTTATGCATCTTCCTAACTCATGCTAGTGAAACATACTTCACTAGCAAGAAGAACTTGCTTACGCTATCTTGTGGCTATCCAAGAAAGTTTAACCATGGAAATACTTGGGAGGTTAGTATTAACTGCTGCGTTCTGCAACATCACTAATTACAAAACCATTCTTTGGTGAAATCTTATTGTTTGCACATGACCACTTTGCTTACACTAATGCCTTGGGAAGCGGAGTACTTAATGCCTTGCTAGTTTACATTCACTTAATTGACAAGAAGTCAGCTTTTCGCTTGTGATGTGCCATTTTCTTATATTGTCTGCTCTAGAATATTTAGCCTACTTAATTTCTTACGAGTTTTTGATAAAATCTATTGTCTTTTTCCTCTCATAAACTGATGCTTATATACTCTACATGTTTATGTAGGATAAGTTATATCTCAAAGAAGGAACACTTTTAGAAGGTACGATCCGTAAAATATTTCCTTATGGAGCACAAGTGAGGATAGGCAAGACGAATAGAAGGTACGAGTTTCTGAAGGTTGAGTTACATTTTTAACCTCAGAATATGCTTGAGTTTTTAGTGGAGTTATTCTTGATATACTGGCTAAAAATAATTCCTTCTCCAAATGACACTCGTTTTGTCTATATGCTTTGCTACCAAAGTACCTTCTCTTCCAGATCTTCTGGCTTTTGGTCTACCAAGTATGTTTTTTGCTCGTTACTTCATTCTTAACTGGTGATCTGCATAAGCAACATCAATTAAAGTTTATGTTTCTACTCACTGTATATACTCGAGATCTGACTACATTCATCAAATATGAAATGTCTATGGATAGAACCAAAGCCCTTCTCAGTCAATATCATTCTATATTCTGTCATTTTGTTAGTCTTAGATTGATTGCAGCTTGCTTGTTAGCTGGTGATTATGTTTAACATCTCTAATTTCTTATCCAGATTTGAAATTAAACACGATGAAAGATCTCATAATCAACTAACAGACTCCAACCACGAGGATCAACTAGCACAGTTACAGTCCCCCAGTTGTTACCCCCCTCGCATAGGTATCTCACCTCTCCACCACATAGCCACTTTGTAATTTTTTAAAGCTTTCAATATATAGAATTGTCCAGTATACAATAGGTATAACATTCAGTGTCACTTTCTTTACAGAGTTGATAGTCTTCCTTTTGTCTCATATTTTGGGTAAAATTGATAGTCTTCCTTTAACTTGAATTTGCTGATAGAGTTGTTTGTTTGGCTGCTTATTTTTGTTGTTGATATCTTGTCAATTTAACTTGAATTCGTAATTTATGTTTTGCTAGTTGCGATAAAGTATATTTTTTTAACATGACTGAGAAACTAATTTATTATCTGTTTGTTCATTCTCCCATAGTAGCCACATGAGGATAATCGGTTTTCATATCTCACGACAGTCATCTGAGACAACGTGTCCTTAATGATGACTGGAAGCCTTTCTCTGATGGTCCACCAACTAACTAACTAGTAATTTCTCCTCCTCACAACTCCCTCCCTGTGCCTTTCCTGCTTATATATATACCAATGTGCTGAGAGAGTAGTAATTGTATTTTTCAAGGACAAGGATATGAGACTGGATGGAAGCATCTGTTCCATGCCTAGACGCCCAGCTTTTGCTCGGGCCGTCGCAGCTCTCGCTTGCCTCTCCGTCGCACAGATTGTTGGTACCACCACCAGCCTTCGAGGAAAGAAGAAGAAGAAGAAAAATTCAAAGAGAAACTAAGCTGTTTCAATCATACTCTTAGTCCTTTCTTGGTAAGTAACTAGCTTTCTCTACTCTTACTCTTTTATATATATACATACATTGCGAATGCAAAAGGGAGAATCCCTTCTTCCTTACTCTGATAACTCGAAAAGCACTTGAATGTTCAGAATGAAGTCAGTAAATAGAATTTATGAATGGCATAAGGTTGCCACAAACCTTGAGATCTTTAAGCATATTGAGCTCTCTCATTGCCAGGTCAGTAAGATAAGCTGAGATATCTTCTAAAAATTCAAAAACCTGAAGGTTACAAAAAGAGCTGGTTATATGCTTGATTCATGACTGTTTGTCAACATAAAGACAGGTATTGATTTTTTTTAATCTTCAATAATTCCACATACTTCTATTTTGAATCCCTAAGAAAGTAAGAAGCTTAGCGCCATCTAGGATAGACCCGTAGGCAGTAGGCTACTAGCTGCCTAATGGCCACTTCCATCTTTCACAATATTGCATTTGTTTCAGTGTCCACGTTTCTTAGCCATGTGTCAAAGCTAACATCGAGAAGATCTCCAAAAGGCTTTGAGGGTGCCAATTATGTGGGCTGTGGTTAATAATATCATGTAGATTCAAGATCAAATTCATTTTCTTGCTCATTTTCCTATGGCTTTGTCTATAATCTGCATTATTTACCTTTATTTATTGATGCAAATAAGATGTAAGACGTTGTCATACTAAATGTTCTCATTTATACTGCAAAGTTCGTATTCTCAGCCACATCAATCTTTTGGTTTTCTGTTCTTTCTCTAACCCTGTCCTGAACAATTGGGTACCTGCAGAATGTCCTTTTAGTTTTTGTCGCATTGACTTCTAGATTACAATACTAAATTGCAGGACTAACACAGAACATTTTGCAGTGTCTTTCAGATATTTTAGCAGGGAAATACAGGCATTCAGAAGGTCCAGTTAAATAGTACTGGTCTTGGAGATGAGGTTACTTAGATTGGTGTCCATAGCAATGGATATTTGATGGCAGGACTGGTGTTGACTCGTATACGATGATTTTGTATTGCAGGGAAGCAAAGGCTATTGCAGAGATGCTAAAAAGAACAAAACATAGTCCTGGAAACTTGGCCAAGGTAGTGGAGAGCCAGCCATGGCTCGGGCTAAAATGAGTATGAGCTCAGAATGAAGCTGAACAAGTCCTCACATTTTTTTTCCTATCACTTTGCTCTGTATAATTGTTATTGGACCCCCCATTTATACTAAATTGTGATCGAGACAAATATTAACATAGAACTATTGTATTTCAATGAACCTCCATCATCGGAGATGATTTTAGAACATTGTTCATCCAATGGACTTTGACGTCTTCTTTGTTCATCATTCATCTCTACTAAAAAATCTATTGTATGCTAGTATTAAACATGAAATGTACTGTCTAAATAAAAAAGCTTACAGTTTTAGTGGTTCACATTCTGGTAATATGAAGGAAAAACTATTTTTTTTTCAAAAATAAAAGATTTTTATCACGGTTATTACCGTGACCAAGTTAAATTTAGTCACGATTTTTACCTATCTGTCACGGTTATTACCGTCACATAAATGAACTTTTCTTACGGTTATAACCGTTACCAAAAAAATTATTTGTCACGGTTATAACCGTGACCAAAACAAATATTTGTCACGGTTATAACCGTTACCAAAAAAAAATTTGTCACGGTTATTACCGTGACTAAATATTAACCACGCCTCACTAGTAACGGTTATTACCGTGACGAAAAATAATTGTCACGGTAATAACCGTGAGGAATCGACTATTATGGTGTAGTGAACAACAAGCTTCCTCCCATGGCTGACTCCCTACTCCTCCTACTCTCGAGCACAGCCACCAGCAACTTCTCTTCCTCCTCCCTTCCCGAGCTATCCCTCATCATCATCATCTTCTTCTTCATTCTACAACATCATCACCACATCCACCACCATCAACCGCAACCACACGCCACCCCCGCAGCCGTCGGCCACCGTCGGGAAGCTACCGCCGCCGCCGTGCCAGGCCAGCGCAGCCACACAAAAACAGCAACCGGCCAGCACTGGCAGCAGTAGCGTGCGCACAGCCGCGCGCGCACCGGCAGCCGCACGCCGTCGCGGCCGTCGCCGTAGCCGGCGAGCCCCCCTGGTTGGGCGAACCCTGGCACACCTTTCCATGGCGGTCACCGTCCTCCGGGATGCACCGTCTAGGCGATTCGTACGTTTTACACGAAATCCCGTCGACGCACGTGCGAACGAGATCCAGAAATGGCGTTCCATCGCAGCGACTTCGTGCACGTTTTTCGAGAAATTCGACCGTTGGATCGGCAATTTCTTTGCTCCGCCATAATCTCGATGTATACCTCTTTACTCCCCTCAAGTTTTGTCTGTTAATTTTATCATTTGATACATTAAAACCGACCACCAAGTTGACGTTTTAATTTGAACTATTTTTAGACAGTTTTGAGGAGCCAACTTCGCGGGATCGTATCTTCATCGTCGCTGCTCCATTTGGTGCACTGTCAGTTCCTGTGCCCAACTGGTATAACCCTCTTCTTGCCCCTTCAGTTTTGTTTCATTGTGAGCGCGTTTGGTTGGTCGAATTCGACGTCAAAGTTGGGCATCCGAATTCTTAATTTTGTACTTGTAAAATTCTATTTTTGAACCCGGGACTTCGGATTCAATTTCTGACACCATCAGTAGACTCGTGGCATCGTTCTGACACGTTTTCATATAAAGTTTGCTTGAGTTGGAGGACATGGGCCCTGGCACGCATTTTGGTGCAAAGCGGGCCCCACAATCCGGGTCAACGGGACTTTTTGACGCCGGCTCATTGGAATTCAATTTCGGATATACCATTTGAGTTCGTATCATCATTCTGGACTCGTTGACATATAATTTGCTAAGTTTTAGTGGACATTAGTTCCGGCACGCAATCCGGTGCAAGTCGGATACCAATATCCGGATCAACGGGTCATTTGGAGATCGGCTCATCGAAATCTAATTCTGGATATTCCGTTGGGTTCGTATCATCATTTTGGACTCGTTGACATATAATTTGCTAAGTTTTGAGGACATTGGCTCCGACACGCTTTTTCGTGCAAATCAGATTCCAATATCCGGGTCAACGGACCAATCTGAGATCGGGTCATCGGAATCCAATTTTGGATATACCGTTGAGTTCGTATCGTCATTCTAGATTCGTGGACATATAATTAGTTAGGTTTAGTGCACTTTTATTCTGGCACATTTTTGGTACAAAGTGGGTCCGACACGGATACCATTTTGATCCGAAATTACCTTTTTGCCCCTGTGTCCAAATTGGACTTATGGATCGGCTATCCTAGCTAATTTGATCATTCTGGACACGTTGGTGATGGTTGTTTCCCATCCGACAACATCTGTAGGTTTTCACCCTATTATTATAATCTTTCTCCTTTTGTTGTATTTCGAGATCCATCGATTCCAGTAATTTCACAACCGCTGAAATTGAATGTGTTGACCTTGTAGATGTTTATAGAGACTAGCCTTGACCCTGTTTGACCATGGTTGACTACTTTGACTGAACGACGAAGTAGAGTCAACATTTGACCTAGGTTAGACTAGTTTTGACCTTGGTTGACCACGGTTGACTATTTTTACCAAAATTCAACCGGAAGTCAACCATAGCCTAAAATTGATTAGAACTTGACCGAAGTTGACCAGTTGAACAAAAGTCAACTGTTAGTCAACATTAGCCTAGAGTTGACTAGTGTTGACCAGAGTTGACTAGAGTTGACCAATTGACCAAAAGTCAACTGTAAGTCAACCATTGACCTAGTTTGACCTAGTTTAACTTGGTTTGACTTCTTGTGACCTAGTTTGACCTAGTGTGACTCAGTGTGACCTAGTTTGACTTAGTTGACTGAGTCTGACCTAGATTACGTGGCTTATACTATAGAATAAAGCCTAACACTGTTGAACCCTAATTAGCTTATATATATCTTATCTTTAGGTCTGTGGCATCACTCTGAGCAACGACCCCATTTGACAGCTCAGGACCGCAGGTAAGTACATTCTCTGATAGTAGTTCCTTGTCTTGATATTTTTTGTATCTGATTCAGTTATAGTGTTTTACTTGATTCTCGTCACGACGGTACACGGACTAGTATATACCGGATTCCTGTCATGAGATATCATTCATGGATTTTCTTGGGATACTGGTACTTGCTCGATCTTATTCTTGTACTTGTATTGACACCGATTCCTGAGAGGGAGTAGCTACATTCTTAGGGAATCTCGTGCCATGACGTGCTATGTCCGGATTCGTATACTATCATAGCTATACCCTCACCTCACGATGGGTATAGCCTGACCTGTGCTACTACTTGTTGACATAATTTCCAGTTTATATATCCTGTTTTACTTACAGTCTTGATATATCATCTTGTATTCCATTATGATTGTCTCTTACAGTATTTGTCAATACTATGAAACTGTCGTTAGTTTATGTACTCATTCCCATCCAGACTGGATACGTTGATAATATTTTAGGAGTTGTTATGCCATTATTGGACTTCATGATGTTGCTAGCTGAGGTGGATCTCACTATTCTTCTATGTGAGTTGCCTGATAGTTATCCTTAGTTTGTCATGTTTTTTCTCCTTACTTTTCTGTCTTATGATTCCTTCTAGTAGTTCTAATTATTCTTGTGCCTTAGTTATCTTTCCTGTCTTATCTTCTTTAGATGTTAGGTTATGATTGAGTACATTTATAGTTCATGGACCTTCTAGATGTAGTATATATTTATTTGGGTACTAGACAGCGTTCTACCGCCGATACTGCGGTGTAGGCTGGGCGTGGTCCACGTATCCGTATCCGTATATCCAGGTACGGGTCATGACAAGTTTTTGTGGTGGCCTACGCGGGCCAGTCTTTGTAATTAATGCGAAGTCGTGGTAGTACTTGAGCTTTTCTGTACTACTGCGAGCCTGCCCTAGGATTAAGGTTGAGTCATGGAATATTTTAGGATTTTGGTACTCAGTAACATATTACGAACTCTTGGTAGATTCCAGAGATGACCCCTGGGAATCTTATTTCGAAAGCTTTTCAAATCTTTTTCCACTTATTTCTATTCGTCTTGATTTTTGAAATATTTGTCCGTATCAAACTTTATTCTTTCTTGTTATGAGTTGTGGACCCCAGAGGGAACTAGAAGTTGAACTTATATATCATCTAGGTTGAGGAGAGAATATGATTTGCCAATCTTATATCAAGGTTGAGATTATTTTAGATCATATTCCAGAACTTTCAATCTTGACCTAGATAGTACCTTTGGAACTTCTCCTGAGAACTTTTCCTAAATCCTGTCTTGGGATCTGTTTTCGCTAGTTTTCATCTACTTATCCTTGATTCGTTGTTGAAAATTTTGAATCTTGATGTTCGTTGTTGACTTCGATTTTGATTTTGTTGAAGATAAGTTTCTCTGCATTGAGTTAAGATATTCTGATAAACATATTTGATGAGGACGATGAGAATGATAAATGTCTACTTTATTTATGGAGTTTAGAATTTATCGCAGTTATATTAGCTAGCCTGACAAGGACATAGAGCCTGATTTTGGATATACTATCCTAGTTATGGCATTTAGATTCTCTTGTAGCCATACCGGTTGGCGTGGTAAGGAATCTAGATGACATGATTATAGGGTGTATACCTTAGTTATGGACTCTATCGTTTATTGCAGCTATGCTTACTGGCGTGGCAAAAATTCTGGCAACATGATTCTGGATAGACGTTTATGGTTATCAGGTCATACCTTAAATTGATTCACTTCTTTTGACCTATTGATCAAGGACAATTCCTACCATTATTTCTTGTTCCGTCATTTCTCTTCTCATCATATGATGATTTCCTCATCTTGTCATTACTTCATCCATCCTGATTAATTATGTCTTGATTACACCAATCAACTATCTCGTAGCTACTTCTGTCATCTATACCTTGAAATCTTTTTGAGCTCTTGTATCTTTTATCTTGGGAAAAGTCGAGGAAGTATCATAATCATCTGTTTCGGGGTAGACGTTGGATCTTGGTAGTAGTTGAAGCTGAGCGAGATGATTACCCCGACTTCTTTCTACAATCCTACATTTGGGTTTTCTTCCATAACAGAAGAAATTCAATTCCTTATCCTTGAACTGTTTCTTAAAATTCAATATCGTAAGATTTGATCTTCTCCGATTTTGACCAGTCGATTTGGTCGTCTTGTTATTCGTGTCAAAGAGTCTTGGTTGCTGACTAGCCTCTAAATGACTTCAAATTCCTATGTGACTTGGATTTTTATACTTGGATGCTCGTGCCCAGCCTTCATTGATCTTATTCTCCAACTTGCCCAAATTCTGATTTACTCGAAAGTTGATCAACTTAGATCGTGTTGAGACTAATTTTTTTTATCGTGGTTGGATTTTAATGCTATTAACCCTCGTACATTGCCTTCTGATTTTGATCATGTTTGGATTTTGAATACTCGTGCCTAAACTCTTTTCGACCCTGATTTAATTTTCTGATTATATCTGAACTCATTGTGCTTAGTTGTACCCAGATGACCTGGCGTGACTAGGCCGACTTGAATTATTTGATCGTGATTTTAACGATCATAATTATACATTTTATCTTGCCTCAAACTCATGCCTAAAATTTTTGACTTTCAATCACGACTAACTAGTGTGACTACGAAATTAGTCGTGTTAGAATTAAACATGTTTGACTTTCTACCGTGCCTAATTGACTTGGGTTCCTTCCTAAATTGTGCTTTTAAGACCTTGATTTTGAATTCATGATTTATTCGTCATTCACAACTGAACTTGGATCTTGATCGTGCTTATGTGACCTATAATCTGATTTCTATCAAATCTATCTCTCAATCGTGCTATACTCAAATTTTTCTCGCAATTTGCTTCTCTTAGCCTTGTTTTAGATCATGACTATCCGACTTTGTTTTTCATGATCTTGATAATCTTAACCCTCAAATCGTGCTAAAAATCTTGAACCCTAATCGACTGTGTCGAAATAGATCTCCTTCGTACTTAAATTTTGATTCTCTAGTCACTCGTGCTCAGGTTTCATTCCAGATCATGACTAGGTTTGCGATTTTCGTCGCTCTACTCTACATCCTGCCTCAGTGGTTAATCATTCCAAAATTCTTGAACGCGTCTGGGTCTTGATTTCACTCATGACCAGGTGGTTAAATTTTTGATCAATGTTTGTGCTAAGCATTGTTTATTCCGAACAATGCCCAATCACGTCATTTTTATCTTGATCGTGCCTATGTATAACCCTTAATTTAATTTCATCGAGCTGAAATCCTGTTAATCAAATTTTTGACTTGATTGTAATCGGACGAAGCTCAAGTTTTGATTTCGTTATCATACCTCTAGCGTGCCAAGTGAACTTAGACTATTTCCAATTTTAATCACGTTCGAACTTGGATCGTATTTCATGATTTATTAATCATACTCCTTAATCTTTGATCGGACCTATAAGGCCTTGACTTCGATTTTGTTTGTGTCTGAAATTTTATCTCAACCATGCCAAACCTTGTTTCGGTCATGGTTAGCTTTTCATCTTGATCAGGCCTGTGCGACTTTCGGGTTGATTTCCATCAACCTAAGTCCTACAGATCACCCCGTACTTGAACTTCATTTATATCTTCGATTCTCCTAATCGTCTCTAAAATCGTGCCCCGATGACTTGACTTATTCTGAAATCATGCACATATGATTTTGTTCATATTATGATGCTATCGTGCCTGAACAATTTTGAATTGATTATCTTGATCGTGCAAAACTTATCATTCTTGGATCGTGCCTAAAATATTGCCTATATCTTCAATCCTGTTTTAACCCCACTACCAACCTTTAATTTCGAGAACGAAATTTTTATAAGGTGGGTAGGATGTAAGCCCCCTAAATTTTTGGGATTTATTTTTTGAATTTTCTAAATGAATTATTTTCGATAATTCATTTTGATTTAATTAATTTTGATCATTAAATGCTCTTTACCGTGACTTGGATTTCTAAAGCGTCAGGGATGCCAGTCTCTGGAAACTTTCTTCTTGAAGTTTGTAGTAGACGAGATTATTTTCATGTTAATATATCGTGTCCCACTCGAACTTGTTCCCTTGTGCTCCAATTGCTTCGCGCAACTTTCGGGTCAATTTAGACCAATTTATCGTCTGCCGTAATTCGTGACTTAACTTCCAATTTAATTTTCGGGCCCGACATCGGTCCAATCCAGTCGACCCAATATATGGCCCTAACCTGTTTTGAGTCTACTACGCACGTGCCACTTACGTGCCACAAAATTGATCTCCTCTTTGCTCCCATTTCATCCATGATTTTAATTCGTTTAAATTTATTATTTTACTTAAATCTTGGCCCCAAGCTTGTCCAAACTTGGTCCAACACCCAATCTAAATTGGTATATGCCCTATCATGACTGCCCATACACACCACTATTGTATTTGTCTTTTTCTCTACACAAAATATCCTCCTTATTACACAAATATCTCATTTCCTCTCTCTACTATATATATATATATATATATATATATATATATAATACACTCTCCCTCTCTTTTCATTCAAATCACTCTCTCTCACACACACCACCTCACCCCCTCCTTTACAGCAAGAGCACGCCCTCTCTCTAAATATCTCTCTCTCTCCTTCTTTTACACACACACACATACTTTCTCTCCCTCTTTATAAATAACTCACCCCTCTTCTCTCTCCTCCATCAACACCAACAACAAGCTTCCTCCCATGGTCGACTCCCCACTTCTCCTCCTCCCGAGCACAGCCACCAGCAACTTCTCTTCCTCCTCCCTTCCCGAGCTCCCCCTCATCATCATCTTCTTCTTCTTCTTCATTCTACAACATCATCACCACATCCACCAGCATCAACCGCTACCACATGCTACCCCCGCAGCCGTAGGCCACCGCCGGGCAGCCACCGCCACCGCCGTGCCAGACCAGCGCAGCCACGCAACAGCAGCAACCGGCCAGCGCTAGCAGCAGCAGCGTGCGTATAGCCGCACGCACGCACCGGCAGCCGCACGCCGCCGCGGCCGTCGCCATCGTCGGCGAGCCCCCCTGGCTGGGTGAACCCGGGCGCACCTTCCCATGGCGGCCACCGTCCTCCGGGACGCGCCATCTAGGCGATTCGTGCGTTTTACACGGAATCCCGTCGACGCGCGCGCGAACGAGATCCAGAAATGGCGTTCCCTTACAGCGACTTCGTGCACATTTTTCGAGAAATTTATTTGTTGGATCGGCGATCTCTTTCCTCCAGCATAATCTCGGTATATACCTCTTCACTCCCCTCATGTTTTGTCCGTTAATTTTATCGTTTGATACATCAAAACCGACCACCAAGTTAACGTTTTAATTTGAACTATTTTTGGACGGTTTTGAGGAGCCAACTTCGCGGGATCGTATCTTCATCGTCGGAGCTCCATTTGGTGTGCTGTCAGTTCCTGTGTACAACTGGTATAACCCTCTTCTAGCCTCCCTTCAGTTTTGTTTCGTTGTGAGCGCGTTTGGTTGGTCGAATTCGACGCCAAAGTTGGCCGTCCGAATTCTTAATTTTGCACTTTTAAAATTCCATTTTTGAACCCGGGACTTCGGATTCAATTTCTGACACCACCAGTAGACTCGTGGCATCGTTCTGGCACGTTTTCATATAAAGTTTGCTTGATTTGGAGGACGTGGGCCCTGACACGCATTTTGGTGCAAAGCGGGCCCCACAGTCCTTGTCAATGGAACTTTTTAACGCCGGCTCATCGGAATCCTATTTCGGATATACCGTTGAGTTCGTATCGTCATTCTGGACTCGTTGACATATAATTTGATATGTTTTAGTGGACATTGGTACCGACACGTAATTCGGTGCAAGTCGGATACCAATATCCGGGTCAACGGGTCATTTTGAGATCGGCTCATCGGAATCCAATTCTGGATATACCGTTGGGTTCGTATCGTCATTCTGGACTCGTTGACATATAATTTGCTGAGTTTTGAGGATATTGACTCCGACACGCTTTTTCGTGCAAATCGGATTCTAATATCCGGGTCAACGGGCCAATCTGAGATCGGGTCATCGGAATCCAATTTCGGATATACCGTTGAGTTCGTATCGTCATTCTGGATTCGTGAACATGTAATTTGTTAGGTTTAGTGCACTTTTATTTTGGCACATTTTTCAGTACAAAGTGGGTTCGACACGGACACCATTTTGACCCGAAATTATCTTTTTGCCCCTGTGCTAAATTGGACTTATGGATAGGCTATCCTAGCTAATTTGACCATTTTGGACACGTTGGTGATGGTTGTTTCACCATCCGACAACATCTGTAGGTTTTTACCCTATTATTATAATCTTTCTCCTTTTGTTGTATTTCGAGATCCATCGATTCCAGTGATTTCACAACCACTGAAATTGAATGTGTTGACCCTGTAGATGTTTATAGAGACTAGCCTTGATCCTGTTTGACCATGGTTGACTACTTTGACTGAACGACGAAGTAGAGTCAACATTTGACCTAGGTTAGACTAGTTTTGACCTTGGTTGACTATTTTGACCAAAATTCAACCAGAAGTCAACCGTACCCTAAAATTGACTAGAACTTGATCGAAGTTGACCAGTTGACCAAAAGTCAACTGTTAGTCAACATTAGCCTAGAGTTGACCAGAGTTGACTAGTTGACCAAAAGTCAACTATTAGTCAACATTAGCCTAGAGTTGACCAGAGTTGACTAGTTGACCAAAAGTCAACTGTAAGTCAACCATTGACCCAGTTTGACCTAGTTTGACTTGGTTTGACTTCTTATGACCTAGTTTGACCTAGTGTGACTCAGTATGACCTAGTTTGACTTAGTTGACTGAGTTTGACCTAGATTACGTAGCTTATACTATAGAATAAAGCCTAACACTGTTGAACCCTAATTAGCTTATATATGTCTTATCTTTAGGTCCGTGGCATCACTCTGAGCAACGACCCCATGACAGCTCAGGACCGCAGGCGAGTACATTCTCTGATAGTAGTTCCTTGTCTTGATATTTTCTGTATCCGATTCAGTTATAGTATTTTACTTGATTCTCGTCACGATGGTACACGGACTAGTATATACCGGATTCCTGTCATGAGATATCATTTCTGGATTTTTTTGGGATACTGATACTTGCTCGATCTTGTTCTTGTACTTGTATTGACACCGATTTCTGAGAGGGAGTAGCTACCTTCTTAGGGAATCTCGTGCCATGACGTGCTATGTCCGGATCCGTATACTATTCGGGAAATGGGGAATTTTATAGATAGTGTGATCAATGTCCATCTTGAGTTACTACTTGTATCATAGCTATACCCTCACCTCACGATGGGTATAGCCTGACCTGTGCTACTACTTGTTCCATAGCTTGCCATCTCGGCCGGACCGAGTCCACGTACTTGTAGCCGGTCGGCTGAAAGCCTGTTCTTGACCCTTACCGATCATATTATGCTATAATATTCGAGGCACATTTTACATTTATTACATCAGTTACATATTACAGTTCAGCTTACTTTCCCTGCATGATTCACCTTGACATGATTTTCGGTTTATATATCATGTTTTACTTACAGTCTTGATATATCATCTTGTATTCCATTATGATTGTCTCTTACAGCATTTATCAATATTATGAAACTGTTGTTAGTTTATGTACTCGTTCCCATCCTGACTGGATACGTTGATAATATTTTAGGAGTTGTTATGCCATTATTGGACTTCATGATGTTGCTAGCTGAGGTGGATCTCACTATTCTTCTATGTGAGTTGTCGGGTAGTTATCCTTAATTTGTCTTGTTTTTCCTCCTTATTTTTCTGTTTTATGATTCCTTCTAGTAGTTCTAATTGTTCTTGTGCCTTAGTTATCTTTTCTGTCTTATCTTCTTTAGATGTTGGGTTGTGATTGAGTACATTTATAGTTCATGGACCTTCTAGATGTAGTATATATTTATTTGGGTACTAGACAGCGTTCTACCGTCGATACTACGGTGTAGGCTGGGCGTGGCCCACGTATCCGTATCCGTATATCCGGGTGTGGGTCGTGACAATAAACCATGCTTAATTTTAGATTAATCATGATCATTTGGTACGCTCAAAGAGTAAAAAATACAGCTAATTTTCACTCAACTTGCAATAATATACCGTGATTATAACTTTTGACCACAACTTTTTGTGTGTGGAAAATTTGGTCGAATTCTAGCAACACTGGTGATATACTACCAATGTACTACCATAACTGATACTGCATATTGAAGCCTCTAATACCGACTCGATCGAGCCTCCTTGTCACCTTAGACTCTCGAGCTTCTTTGACACATGAATGACGCTCATCGTACTCTGGGTTCTTTTCCACATAGGATGGGTAACTCATCCAACACCAACAAAATTTCTCCTTCACAACTAGGTGGAGGAGCTCGCCATTTCGATGACCTTCCTATAGAACTCGAATTTTCCATATGGAAATACCTTCATGAGCATATCAACTACACTATGATCAATATTAACTTTCTCAAGCTCCATGTCCTTCGCTTCTAGCATATATCATATCCAATAATATCGAGTTGCAATATGTTTACAACGACTATAAAGAGTAGGGTTCTTTCCAAGGTGAATTATGCTATGGCTATCACAATTAAAGCAACATGTATTGCTCATGTTGTCACAACCCGCATCCGCTTTTCGGATACGAGACTTGTCCAAGCCAGCCTACGCCGCAGAGTCGGTGGTAGAACGATGTCACGGCCATGATGCTCAAAATCACAAAATAACAATTTTATTGCTCATTCACATTTCTAAGATTTATTACAACAATTACAAGATTTATATTGGAAAGAAAATACAATGTTCTTACACATTTAATGAAAATAATACCACTGCTATCTATTTCGAGGTTTATGTCTACAAGTATACCCGTATCTCCCAAAGCTAAGTGAATCCACGGCTAACCTAAAAAATGTTGGTTTCCAGTCAGGAATGGAACAAGCACACAAACCGACGGCAATATAAAAACGCAATAGAATTTACAAGACATGCAAATAACATATGAGAGATGAAAACTAGAAAGTAACAGATGACATGACAAGTGGTGAAGAAGACAAGGAAAGCAAATAAAATACAACTATCTATGTGATGTGAAATATCAGTTTCGACATGTGAACGGCTAGGGGGTAAATCCGGCACCCTGCACGTGTCGTGTGCAGCTGCTATTATTCAAGAATAGACTCATAGGATAGTTCTGGGTAGTCCACATGTCTACTAAGATATTTTCCCTTCCGACTACTCCGTGTGACGAGCGTGTCAACAAGCAGCAAGACATATGTATAAACATGAAATGAAAAGACTATTATGAATCGAAAGCAATCAGAAAGTGTACTTGCCTGTGGTCCTTTGCTGGTGAAACCGACAATTCCATTGAGTTCAGACTAGTCCGATTAGCCTAGGTCGATATGAGGGAGTTAGCATTATATAATACAAACGTATGACTAATCACGGTTTTAAGGAAAAATCTTAATCTAGAAATGGAAGTCTAATTAAGGAAGAATTTATATTTAGAAAATAACTATAGATAATTAGAATTTTATTTACTATATTTGAAAATAATATCACAATATTTTTAGATAATAATTAGAAAATTATAGAAAAGCACTTTAGGTTAAAACCATGTCTTTTTGGAAAACCCAGAAAATCGATTTTTGGCAAAATCCTAATTTTGTCATATATATATACTTCTCTATATAAAATAGCTATGTTTAGTCTTTGAGTCCACTAACTATTATATTTTATTTTTAGAAAATATTTATACATAAAGTCCATAACACATTTATATTCACAGTTATATAGTGTAAATAATAGTCCAGAAATGTATAGGCCCAAAACCCATGGCCCAAATACATTTGTAGAAATATAATATAATAACGCATTTTGGAAAAATAGATGTAGGGCCTAAAGCCTAATAAAGTATTTTGTTATAATACAATATCTAGAAATATTTACTATATAATAATAATAATAATAATAATAATAATAATAATAATGAGTGATAATAATAACAATATATATATACGTATGCAGATACTGGAAATAGTCATAGTATACTGATTTATTAGTAAAATAAAAAATAAACACTAACCTACTTTAACCAGCATTTGGGAAAAATCCTAATAGTTAATAACATTTAATACCATCAATATTTGTACTTGCAGAAATAATACCTATACATACTGGTGTACCTATATTGATAATAAGACAACAACAAAAAAATAATAAAATAAAACCAATAGAAGTAGCAGATGTGGGTTTCATTAATTAGGAGAGAGAGAGAGCTTAAGAAAAAGGGGTAGAGAGCTGTGCGATTCAATCCTCCTCTCTTCAGAAGAAGAAATAAGAGAAGAAGAATGAAAATCAGAGGAAGAGGAGAGGACTCACCGAGGGTTTTCGACTGGGGCGGCGGCGGCGCCGACACGTGGAGGAGGAGCGCGGCTTCGGCGCTCGGAGGGGAACTGCGGGGTGCCTCAGTCTGCCACCGGGTCGAGCCCGCTGGATCCCGTCGAGCGGCGCTAGGGCAAGCTCAGTGAAGCGGACACGGCTGCTCCGGTGGCCACAACGGCTCGGGAAGGTGGACGCTCGCGCGCGACGGCTCGCGTGAGAGGATAACGACGGCCGGTGGATCTGAACACTACACGATGGTGGCTTCGACGCTGCACAAAGCTCGATGGCGGCTCTGGTCTTGGCAGAGGAAAAGGGCTCGAGACTCGTCGAGGGGAAGATAGGGTTTTTGTCGAAAAGTCGTCGGGAGCAGCGGAGGCAAGGAAGAGCTGCTGGGCCCGTGCAGGTCTGGCACGGCGGTCGGCGCTCAAGGACGGGACACGGCAGCGGATGGCGGAAGCACTGCAGGCGTTGGACGGACGCCGGAGTTGACTCTCCAAGCATGGGCCATCGTACGCTGGCCATGGAGAAGTGAGGTCCGGTCGAACGGCAAACAAAAGGTTGGCGGTTGCTGGCCCGCCGATTTGTCGAGCGCAGGTGACTCTCGACGTCAGGTTTGGGCTGGGGTCGTGCGGAAGAGGACGTGGCGACGAGATTCACGGGGCTGGATCGGGGCGGCGCCATGGATGGTCAACGACGGCGATCGCTGGATCTGTGCGCCACTCGACAAGGTGGTCGTTCGATCTCACGGCCCGGTCGCCGGAAGAGGGCGAGGCGCGGTGACTCACAGTCGCGGCGGAGGCGGTCGGAGACGCGACGGCGACTGCGGGGAGGTTGCTGGTGGTGTGGTATTATTTGGGGGTGTCGAGGTGTAGACGCTGATGATGGTCGAGGTGGTGGAGGGCTGGCTCCGGCAGGTGGGCAGGGATGGGAATGAATGTGGTCGGGATCATCGACAAGGTTTGGTATGTTGTCGATTTTTGGGTTATGATGGTGATGTCATGGGTGAGTCGGCAGCCTGGACCTGGCGATGAGGAACTCATCATGGTGACAAAGACGGGGCTCGGCGAGACGGGTCAGGGGTCGAGTCCTGTGATGTCGCCAGGGGTTGCCGGGTTGGACGGAGATGACTCTGCGACATTGGAGGCCATGGTGGTGGTTGCGGTGAAGTCGGGGTAATGGATGCAGGGAGCGGGTATGGCCGGGCAAGGCTGCTGGTATGGCAGTGGCCGTGGGGGATGTTGCTCGCTCAAGAGGTCTGGTGTGTGTCGATGATTGTATTGGGGAAGGGCAATGTATATGTAATGGAATAATGGAAGGAAAAGAGTGGACACAGACACGGTACACGATTTGATGGGATTAATGTGTTGTTGCTGTTGGAGGAGACGGTAGAAGAGAGTTTCTCCTTATATGGGGGGTTTACTCTTCTAGTTGGATAAGAACTACAAAGTCCTAATAGATAAGTCTCTCCCTTTATTTAAAATCAAATAAAGGTTTTAAAACAACCTCATTTAATCAAATCCACTAATAGATAATGGTATAAATTTGAATATTATCGAAATCTACTAGTAGATAAATATACTAATTTAAATACTCATCCAAAAGCTCAAATTACATAGATTCAAAATAAGAGAAGTCAATTTTAAATCGTATGCATTTAAACGAGTAAAATAATTAAGCTAATCCAAATCTATTAAGGATAATAATATTTATTTAAATCATCAATCAATATTTATCAAACTGATTTGAATATATGAATTTAAATTCGAATCAATGAAACGATCAACCTAAATACTCAAAATAATATTTTATATTTGTCAACTAATTAAAATCATATAAATTTAGATCCAATAGTTATTCTATGTCATCAATGTATATATATATTTTATATATATAATTCAAAATTCTATAAAAATAGATATAACAAATCTTTTATTAGTATAAAATATTCTAAACCAGTTTAGAAATCCTTATTCAGATATTCTAAAATAATGCCTGCATCAATTAATTTGTTCATAATAAGGATGTAATATTGATATCATTCAATTGTATTTTATAAATTCAAATTGTACAGTATTTCATAATAATAAATCCACCAGTTAAAATCTATCTCCGTAAAATCTTATATATTTTGAAAAATCTCTTTTCTACTCTATATACAAAAATATTATTTTCTATTTGGAAAATATTTAAAACTAAAATAAAATAAATAAATACAAAAATTCGGGAAGAGGAGTTACAAATTTACCCACCTTAGAAAAATTTCGTCCTCGAAATTCAAATGATACGATTTGGTATGACTATGAATATAGTCAAGAAAACTAAGTCTCAATCGATACAAAAAATGCAAGAGGATGACATGATCGACGACCAAACCTATCACGCATAATCGCGGATAAACCATAATAATAGTAAAAAGGGAAGTGTGATTTGGCACGATCAACCTTGGTCCAAATGGTCTAGTCGACGACCAAAATGTTTTAAAATGATCAAAATCGAAATGGTTTGGCACAATCAATCTATAGTTAACATGGTTTATTTACGACCAAAATTTGTGAGGAGGATCCTAACCGAAATCGTATTAGCACGATCAAATTGTAGGTATGATCATAGATTCATAATCTAGGTATGATTGAATCATAGTGGAATGGAATTTAAAATCTACTAAATAGGCTTTAAATGAGGAGGAGTCAAATGACGACTCGACATTTAGAAGATAAGGAGGATCGAACTACAAGCTTTATTTATAATGCGATAATGAGAATTTAGGATATCGAATTGGTTTGGATTGAGAGTGTAAGGTTTTGCGGATCATGAATAATCATATGTTAATAAAAGATGTAGTCATTGTGGTATTCGAAAATCGTAAGCCTATTCGAAGTCATTTTACCGTGAATTTATGCCTCGCCAGTGTACATCTGACTGCAATCAACTCTTGGTCCCACGACTCTGGTAGGGATACGATATCAAATACTCTGTCAACTCTATCCAATATTGACGTAACAACTCAAAGATGAAATAGGACAAACAAGGCATAGTTTTATAATATTCGATAATCTACTCATACTTGAATTTACTTCAACTTACGGGTCATGCCACGCCAGTGCGCTACTGGCTACAGTGAACCCGCAGTCTCAATGATTCAAGTAAGCGGCGACAGTGCGCTGCTGTCGTGCCATCGTAAATCATCAATATTAATCCAATTATATCCTTAAGAATTTTCAAAGGAGTTTCTAAATTTCAACAAGTTGATCCTGATAGAAAAATTTAAATATCTGTTCTCAAAAATCAATTTGAAATTCAGACGATGGAGTAGGAAAAAATGATCGAAGACAAAAAAAGTATAAATATAAATTTTTTTTTCTCTATTGTTCAAGGATCAAGAGAAACATATATATATATATATATATATATATATATATATATATATATATATATATATATATATATATATATATATATATATATATATATATATATATATATATATATATATATATATATATATCTTGAATTTTTGCAGAATAAATATATGGATAGTTTGATTATGTTGGGCTCAGACACAATGGATGGAGATAAAATACTGACCCATAAAAAATATAATAACTTATAGATAATGGAAAATAGATAAGCAATACAGGTCTTACGACATGGCGATAATTTAGAAGGAGAAAAGTAAAATTGTACGAATGATTAGGAATAGAAAAAATATAAGTAAAACAATCGAGAAATGACTGGAGATAGCATGAACATTACAATCCTTATTCTTCGGATATTCAAACGATTGAGTGGAGACCTTAAGTCAACAACTAACTCGAGATTCCTATGTGACCACAGAATCAGAAATTATAAAATAGTTTATTATGGCAACATGTGAAATAAATAAGCATCACCTACCTACATGGTATGAGGGTGATATCTAAAGGGGCTGGAAAGAAAATTTGCACAAATAGTCGATATTAGTAGTTGAATCCAAAGAATTTCTAAGTTACATGCGTCTACGAACCTTAGAGTCTCCCATCGTGTAGAAACTCAAAGGTACATCCTTCTAGAAAATTTCCTCTAGTTAGAGAATAGGTGTAGAATTCAATAAATTTCTATCTGAATTATATGGCCCATCTAGCAACCTTAGCTACCCAACAGTCAAATTAAGTTTGGGACTCCTAATCCTAGTCATTCTCCTAAATTCAAATTATTCCTAATGTGAATGAGCACTTCCTAGTCGCAGGCTTGCAGTAGTACGACTAACTTAAGTACTACCACAAGTTCGTAATCTTTTGCAAAAACTGACCTGCATGGGCCACCACAAAAACTTGTCACGACCCGTACCTGCTTTCCGGATACGAGACGTGTCCAAGCCAGCCTACGCCGCAGAGTCGGCAGTAGAACGCTGTCACGACCATGATGCTCAAAATCACAAAATAATAATTCTATTGCTCATTCACATTTCTAAGATTTATTACAACAATTACAAGATTTATATTGGAAAGAAAATACAATGTTCTTACACATTTAATGAAAATAATACCACTGCTATCTATTTCTAGATTTATGTCTGCAAGTACACCCGTATCTCCCAAAGCTAAGTGAATCCACGGCTAACCTGAAAAATGTTGGTTTCCAGTCAGGAATGGAACAAGCACACAAACCGACGGCAATGCAAAAACATAATAGAATTTACAAGACATGCAAATAACATATGAGAGATAAAAAACTAGAAAGTAACAGATGACATGACAAGTGGTAAAGAAGACAAAAAAAGCAAATAAAATACAACTATCTATGTGATGTGAAATATCAATTTCGACATGTGAACGACTAGGGGTAAATCCGGCACCCTGCACGTGTCGTGTGCAGCTGCTATTATTCAATAATTGACTCATGGGATAGTTCTGGATAGTCCACATGTCTACTGAGATATTTTTCCTCCCGACTACTCCGTGTGACGAGCGTGTCAACAAGCAGCAAGACATATGTATAAACATAAAATAAAAAGACTACTATGAATCGAAAGCAATCAGAAAGTGTACTTGCCTGTGGTCCTTTGCTGGTGAAAGCGACAATTCCATTGAGTTCAGACTAGTCCGATTAGCCTAGGTCGATATGAGGGAGTTAGCATTATATAATACAAACGTATGACTAATCACGGTTTTAAGGAAAAATCTTAATCTAGAAATGGAAGTCTAATTAAGGAAGAATTTATATTTAGAAAATAACTATAGATAATTAGAATTTTATTTACTATATTTGAAAATAATATCACAATATTTTTAGATAATAATTAGAAAATTATAGAAAAGCACTTTAGGTTAAAACCATGTCTTTTTGGAAAACCTAGAAAATCGATTTTTGGCAAAATCCTAATTTTGTCATATATATATACTTCTCTATATAAAATAGCTATGTTTAGTCTTTGAGTCCACTAACTATTATATTTTATTTTTAGAAAATATTTATACATAAAGTCCATAACACATTTATATTCACAGTTATATAGTGTAAATAATAGTCCAGAAATGTATAGGCCCAAAACCCATGGCCCAAATACATTTGTAGAAATATAATATAATAACGCATTTTGGAAAAATAGATGTAGGGCCTAAAGCCTAATAAAGTATTTTGTTATAATACAATATCTATAAATATTTACTATATAATAATAATAATAATAATAATAATAATAATAATGAGTGATAATAATAACAATATATATATACGTATGCAGATACTGGAAATAGTCATAGTATACTGATTTATTAGTAAAATAAAAAATAAACACTAACCTACTTTAACCAGCATTTGGGAAAAATCCTAATAGTTAATAACATTTAATACCATCAATATTTGTACTTGCAGAAATAATACCTATACATACTGGTGTACCTATATTGATAATAAGACAACAACAAAAAAATAATAAAATAAAACCAATAGAAGTAGCAGATGTGGGTTTCATTAATTAGGAGAGAGAGAGAGCTTAAGAAAAAGGGGTAGAGAGCTGTGCGATTCAATCCTCCTCTCTTCAGAAGAAGAAATAAGAGAAGAAGAATGAAAATCAGAGGAAGAGGAGAGGACTCACCGAGGGTTTTCGACTGGGGCGGCGGCGGCGCCGACACGTGGAGGAGGAGCGCGGCTTCGGCGCTCGGAGGGGAACTGCGGGGTGCCTCAGTCTGCCACCGGGTCGAGCCCGCTGGATCCCGTCGAGCGGCGCTAGGGCAAGCTCAGTGAAGCGGACACGGCTGCTCCGGTGGCCACAACGGCTCGGGAAGGTGGACGCTCGCGCGCGACGGCTCGCGTGAGAGGATAACGACGGCCGGTGGATCTGAACACTACACGATGGTGGCTTCGACGCTGCACAAAGCTCGATGGCGGCTCTGGTCTTGGCAGAGGAAAAGGGCTCGAGACTCGTCGAGGGGAAGATAGGGTTTTTGTCGAAAAGTCGTCGGGAGCAGCGGAGGCAAGGAAGAGCTGCTGGGCCCGTGCAGGTCTGGCACGGCGGTCGGCGCTCAAGGACGGGACACGGCAGCGGATGGCGGAAGCACTGCAGGCGTTGGACGGACGCCGGAGTTGACTCTCCAAGCATGGGCCATCGTACGCTGGCCATGGAGAAGTGAGGTCCGGTCGAACGGCAAACAAAAGGTTGGCGGTTGCTGGCCCGCCGATTTGTCGAGCGCAGGTGACTCTCGACGTCAGGTTTGGGCTGGGGTCGTGCGGAAGAGGACGTGGCGACGAGATTCACGGGGCTGGATCGGGGCGGCGCCATGGATGGTCAACGACGGCGATCGCTGGATCTGTGCGCCACTCGACAAGGTGGTCGTTCGATCTCACGGCCCGGTCGCCGGAAGAGGGCGAGGCGCGGTGACTCACAGTCGCGGCGGAGGCGGTCGGAGACGCGACGGCGACTGCGGGGAGGTTGCTGGTGGTGTGGTATGATTTGGGGGTGTCGAGGTGTAGACGCTGATGATGGTCGAGGTGGTGGAGGGCTGGCTCCGGCAGGTGGGCAGGGATGGGAATGAATGTGGTCGGGATCATCGACAAGGTTTGGTATGTTGTCGATTTTTGGGTTATGATGGTGATGTCATGGGTGAGTCGGCAGCCTGGACCTGGCGATGAGGAACTCATCATGGTGACAAAGACGGGGCTCGGCGAGACGGGTCAGGGGTCGAGTCCTGTGATGTCGCCAGGGGTTGCCGGGTTGGACGGAGATGACTCTGCGACATTGGAGGCCATGGTGGTGGTTGCGGTGAAGTCGGGGTAATGGATGCAGGGAGCGGGTATGGCCGGGCAAGGCTGCTGGTATGGCAGTGGCCGTGGGGGATGTTGCTCGCTCAAGAGGTCTGGTGTGTGTCGATGATTGTATTGGGGAAGGGCAATGTATATGTAATGGAATAATGGAAGGAAAAGAGTGGACACAGACACGGTACACGATTTGATGGGATTAATGTGTTGTTGCTGTTGGAGGAGACGGTAGAAGAGAGTTTCTCCTTATATGGGGGGTTTACTCTTCTAGTTGGATAAGAACTACAAAGTCCTAATAGATAAGTCTCTCCCTTTATTTAAAATCAAATAAAGGTTTTAAAACAACCTCATTTAATCAAATCCACTAATAGATAATGGTATAAATTTGAATATTATCGAAATCTACTAGTAGATAAATATACTAATTTAAATACTCATCCAAAAGCTCAAATTACATAGATTCAAAATAAGAGAAGTCAATTTTAAATCGTATGCATTTAAACGAGTAAAATAATTAAGCTAATCCAAATCTATTAAGGATAATAATATTTATTTAAATCATCAATCAATATTTATCAAACTGATTTGAATATATGAATTTAAATTCGAATCAATGAAACGATCAACCTAAATACTCAAAATAATATTTTATATTTGTCAACTAATTAAAATCATATAAATTTAGATCCAATAGTTATTCTATGTCATCAATGTATATATATATTTTATATATATAATTCAAAATTCTATAAAAATAGATATAACAAATCTTTTATTAGTATAAAATATTCTAAACCAGTTTAGAAATCCTTATTCAGATATTCTAAAATAATGCCTGCATCAATTAATTTGTTCATAATAAGGATGTAATATTGATATCATTCAATTGTATTTTATAAATTCAAATTGTACAGTATTTCATAATAATAAATCCACCAGTTAAAATCTATCTCCGTAAAATCTTATATATTTTGAAAAATCTCTTTTCTACTCTATATACAAAAATATTATTTTCTATTTGGAAAATATTTAAAACTAAAATAAAATAAATAAATACAAAAATTCGGGAAGAGGAGTTACAAATTTACCCACCTTAGAAAAATTTCGTCCTCGAAATTCAAATGATACGATTTGGTATGACTATGAATATAGTCAAGAAAACTAAGTCTCAATCGATACAAAAAATGCAAGAGGATGACATGATCGACGACCAAACCTATCACGCATAATCGCGGATAAACCATAATAATAGTAAAAAGGGAAGTGTGATTTGGCACGATCAACCTTGGTCCAAATGGTCTAGTCGACGACCAAAAATGTTTTAAAATGATCAAAATCGAAATGGTTTGGCACAATCAATCTATAGTTAACATGGTTTATTTACGACCAAAATTTGTGAGGAGGATCCTAACCGAAATCGTATTAGCACGATCAAATTGTAGGTATGATCATAGATTCATAATCTAGGTATGATTGAATCATAGTGGAATGGAATTTAAAATCTACTAAATAGGCTTTAAATGAGGAGGAGTCAAATGACGACTCGACATTTAGAAGATAAGGAGGATCGAACTACAAGCTTTATTTATAATGCGATAATGAGAATTTAGGATATCGAATTGGTTTGGATTGAGAGTGTAAGGTTTTGCGGATCATGAATAATCATATGTTAATAAAAGATGTAGTCATTGTGGTATTCGAAAATCGTAAGCCTATTCGAAGTCATTTTACCGTGAATTTATGCCTCGCCAGTGTACATCTGACTGCAATCAACTCTTGGTCCCACGACTCTGGTAGGGATACGATATCAAATACTCTGTCAACTCTATCCAATATTGACGTAACAACTCAAAGATGAAATAGGACAAACAAGGCATAGTTTTATAATATTCGATAATCTACTCATACTTGAATTTACTTCAACTTACGGGTCATGCCACGCCAGTGCGCTACTGGCTACAGTGAACCCGCAGTCTCAATGATTCAAGTAAGCGGCGACAGTGCGCTGCTGTCGTGCCATCGTAAATCATCAATATTAATCCAATTATATCCTTAAGAATTTTCAAAGGAGTTTCTAAATTTCAACAAGTTGATCCTGATAGAAAAATTTAAATATCTGTTCTCAAAAATCAATTTGAAATTCAGACGATGGAGTAGGAAAAAATGATCGAAGACAAAAAAAGTATAAATATAAATTTTTTTTCTCTATTGTTCAAGGATCAAGAGAAACATATATATATATATATATATATATATATATATATATATATATATATATATATATATATATATATATCTTGAATTTTTGCAGAATAAATATATGGATAGTTTGATTATGTTGGGCTCAGACACAATGGATGGAGATAAAATACTGACCCATAAAAAATATAATAACTTATAGATAATGGAAAATAGATAAGCAATACAGGTCTTACGACATGGCGATAATTTAGAAGGAGAAAAGTAAAATTGTACGAATGATTAGGAATAGAAAAAATATAAGTAAAACAATCGAGAAATGACTGGAGATAGCATGAACATTACAATCCTTATTCTTCGGATATTCAAACGATTGAGTGGAGACCTTAAGTCAACAACTAACTCGAGATTCCTATGTGACCACAGAATCAGAAATTATAAAATAGTTTATTATGGCAACATGTGAAATAAATAAGCATCACCTACCTACATGGTATGAGGGTGATATCTAAAGGGGCTGGAAAGAAAATTTGCACAAATAGTCGATATTAGTAGTTGAATCCAAAGAATTTCTAAGTTACATGCGTCTACGAACCTTAGAGTCTCCCATCGTGTAGAAACTCAAAGGTACATCCTTCTAGAAAATTTCCTCTAGTTAGAGAATAGGTGTAGAATTCAATAAATTTCTATCTGAATTATATGGCCCATCTAGCAACCTTAGCTACCCAACAGTCAAATTAAGTTTGGGACTCCTAATCCTAGTCATTCTCCTAAATTCAAATTATTCCTAATGTGAATGAGCACTTCCTAGTCGCAGGCTTGCAGTAGTACGACTAACTTAAGTACTACCACAAGTTCGTAATCTTTTGCAAAAACTGACCTGCATGGGCCACCACAAAAACTTGTCACGACCCGTACCTGCTTTCCGGATACGAGACGTGTCCAAGCCAGCCTACGCCGCAGAGTCGGCAGTAGAACGCTGTCACGACCATGATGCTCAAAATCACAAAATAATAATTCTATTGCTCATTCACATTTCTAAGATTTATTACAACAATTACAAGATTTATATTGGAAAGAAAATACAATGTTCTTACACATTTAATGAAAATAATACCACTGCTATCTATTTCTAGATTTATGTCTGCAAGTACACCCGTATCTCCCAAAGCTAAGTGAATCCACGGCTAACCTGAAAAATGTTGGTTTCCAGTCAGGAATGGAACAAGCACACAAACCGACGGCAATGCAAAAACATAATAGAATTTACAAGACATGCAAATAACATATGAGAGATAAAAAACTAGAAAGTAACAGATGACATGACAAGTGGTAAAGAAGACAAAAAAAGCAAATAAAATACAACTATCTATGTGATGTGAAATATCAATTTCGACATGTGAACGACTAGGGGTAAATCCGGCACCCTGCACGTGTCGTGTGCAGCTGCTATTATTCAATAATTGACTCATGGGATAGTTCTGGATAGTCCACATGTCTACTGAGATATTTTTCCTCCCGACTACTCCGTGTGACGAGCGTGTCAACAAGCAGCAAGACATATGTATAAACATAAAATAAAAAGACTACTATGAATCGAAAGCAATCAGAAAGTGTACTTGCCTGTGGTCCTTTGCTGGTGAAAGCGACAATTCCATTGAGTTCAGACTAGTCCGATTAGCCTAGGTCGATATGAGGGAGTTAGCATTATATAATACAAACGTATGACTAATCACGGTTTTAAGGAAAAATCTTAATCTAGAAATGGAAGTCTAATTAAGGAAGAATTTATATTTAGAAAATAACTATAGATAATTAGAATTTTATTTACTATATTTGAAAATAATATCACAATATTTTTAGATAATAATTAGAAAATTATAGAAAAGCACTTTAGGTTAAAACCATGTCTTTTTGGAAAACCTAGAAAATCGATTTTTGGCAAAATCCTAATTTTGTCATATATATATACTTCTCTATATAAAATAGCTATGTTTAGTCTTTGAGTCCACTAACTATTATATTTTATTTTTAGAAAATATTTATACATAAAGTCCATAACACATTTATATTCACAGTTATATAGTGTAAATAATAGTCCAGAAATGTATAGGCCCAAAACCCATGGCCCAAATACATTTGTAGAAATATAATATAATAACGCATTTTGGAAAAATAGATGTAGGGCCTAAAGCCTAATAAAGTATTTTGTTATAATACAATATCTAGAAATATTTACTATATAATAATAATAATAATAATAATAATAATAATAATAATAATAATAATGAGTGATAATAATAACAATATATATATACGTATGCAGATACTGGAAATAGTCATAGTATACTGATTTATTAGTAAAATAAAAAATAAACACTAACCTACTTTAACCAGCATTTGGGAAAAATCCTAATAGTTAATAACATTTAATACCATCAATATTTGTACTTGCAGAAATAATACCTATACATACTGGTGTACCTATATTGATAATAAGACAACAACAAAAAAATAATAAAATAAAACCAATAGAAGTAGCAGATGTGGGTTTCATTAATTAGGAGAGAGAGAGAGCTTAAGAAAAAGGGGTAGAGAGCTGTGCGATTCAATCCTCCTCTCTTCAGAAGAAGAAATAAGAGAAGAAGAATGAAAATCAGAGGAAGAGGAGAGGACTCACCGAGGGTTTTCGACTGGGGCGGCGGCGGCGCCGACACGTGGAGGAGGAGCGCGGCTTCGGCGCTCGGAGGGGAACTGCGGGGTGCCTCAGTCTGCCACCGGGTCGAGCCCGCTGGATCCCGTCGAGCGGCGCTAGGGCAAGCTCAGTGAAGCGGACACGGCTGCTCCAGTGGCCACAACGGCTCGGGAAGGTGGACGCTCGCGCGCGACGGCTCGCGTGAGAGGATAACGACGGCCGGTGGATCTGAACACTACACGATGGTGGCTTCGACGCTGCACAAAGCTCGATGGCGGCTCTGGTCTTGGCAGAGGAAAAGGGCTCGAGACTCGTCGAGGGGAAGATAGGGTTTTTGTCGAAAAGTCGTCGGGAGCAGCGGAGGCAAGGAAGAGCTGCTGGGCCCGTGCAGGTCTGGCACGGCGGTCGGCGCTCAAGGACGGGACACGGCAGCGGATGGCGGAAGCACTGCAGGCGTTGGACGGACGCCGGAGTTGACTCTCCAAGCATGGGCCATCGTACGCTGGCCATGGAGAAGTGAGGTCCGGTCGAACGGCAAACAAAAGGTTGGCGGTTGCTGGCCCGCCGATTTGTCGAGCGCAGGTGACTCTCGACGTCAGGTTTGGGCTGGGGTCGTGCGGAAGAGGACGTGGCGACGAGATTCACGGGGCTGGATCGGGGCGGCGCCATGGATGGTCAACGACGGCGATCGCTGGATCTGTGCGCCACTCGACAAGGTGGTCGTTCGATCTCACGGCCCGGTCGCCGGAAGAGGGCGAGGCGCGGTGACTCACAGTCGCGGCGGAGGCGGTCGGAGACGCGACGGCGACTGCGGGGAGGTTGCTGGTGGTGTGGTATTATTTGGGGGTGTCGAGGTGTAGACGCTGATGATGGTCGAGGTGGTGGAGGGCTGGCTCCGGCAGGTGGGCAGGGATGGGAATGAATGTGGTCGGGATCATCGACAAGGTTTGGTATGTTGTCGATTTTTGGGTTATGATGGTGATGTCATGGGTGAGTCGGCAGCCTGGACCTGGCGATGAGGAACTCATCATGGTGACAAAGACGGGGCTCGGCGAGACGGGTCAGGGGTCGAGTCCTGTGATGTCGCCAGGGGTTGCCGGGTTGGACGGAGATGACTCTGCGACATTGGAGGCCATGGTGGTGGTTGCGGTGAAGTCGGGGTAATGGATGCAGGGAGCGGGTATGGCCGGGCAAGGCTGCTGGTATGGCAGTGGCCGTGGGGGATGTTGCTCGCTCAAGAGGTCTGGTGTGTGTCGATGATTGTATTGGGGAAGGGCAATGTATATGTAATGGAATAATGGAAGGAAAAGAGTGGACACAGACACGGTACACGATTTGATGGGATTAATGTGTTGTTGCTGTTGGAGGAGACGGTAGAAGAGAGTTTCTCCTTATATGGGGGGTTTACTCTTCTAGTTGGATAAGAACTACAAAGTCCTAATAGGTAAGTCTCTCCCTTTATTTAAAATCAAATAAAGGTTTTAAAACAACCTCATTTAATCAAATCCACTAATAGATAATGGTATAAATTTGAATTTTATTGAAATCTACTAGTAGATAAATATACTAATTTAAATACTCATCCAAAAGCTCAAATTGCATAGATTCAAAATAAGAGAAGACAATTTTAAATCGTATGCATTTAACCGAGTAAAATAATTAAGCTAATCCAAATCTATTAAGGATAATAATATTAATTTAAATCATCAATCAATATTTATCAAACTGATTTGAATATATGAATTTAAATTCGAATCAATGAAACGATCAACCTAAATACTCAAAATAATATTTTATATTTGTCAACTAATTAAAATCATATAAATTTAGATCCAATAGTTATTCTATGTCATCAATGTATAGATATTTTATATATATAATTCAAAATTCTATAAAAATAGATATAACAAATCTTTTATTAGTATAAAATATTCTAAACCACTTCAGAAATCCTTATTCAGATATTCTAAAACAGTGCCTGCATCAATTAACTTGTTCATAATAAGGATGTAATATTGATATCATTCAATTGTATTTTATAAATTCAAATTGTACAATATTTCATAATAATAAATCCACCAGTTAAAATCTATCTTCGTAAAATCTCATATATTTTAAAAAATCTCTTTTCTACTCTATATACAAAAATATTATTTTCTACTTGGAAAATATTTAAAACTAAAATAAAATAAATAAATACAAAAATTTGGGAAGAGGAGTTACACATGTTCTCAACTCCAGCATAAACTTTTTCATCTATAATATCTCCTTACAAGCCTCTATTGTTGCAATAAATTCTTGTTTGGAATCAGACACGCCCTACAAGCACTCTCCGATCACTACAAAAAATACTCCTATTTTACAACGGTTTTAGTGCAACGCTTATATGGATGTTGCTGAAACTATAATTTGCAACAGTTACGTAACGGTTAAAATAATCGTTTCTAAATTAAAGATATTTGCCATGGTTAGAGATTAACCATCGTCTAATACACTTTTTACAACGGTTCATAAACGTTTGCTAAATGTTTTTCTTTTTTACAATGGTCAAGCAACAGTTTTATGAAAGTGTTGTCAAAGTGAGTTGAATGAGCAACGGTTATGCAAGGTTTTTAAGTATTTGTTACAGATTTATTAATATTTTACAACGATTACATAAAGTCTTATGAAAAGGCTCATTGTTAGCAACAGTTGTGCAATAATTTTTGCAACCTCTTGTGAGTAGACTTATTATTTGTAATGATTGTGCAATAATTTATGCTACTAGTTGCAATTTTTTGTTTAATAATAACGTTTATGATAACAATTATCAAAAGAATAAACAACTATTACAAAAATATTGATCCTGCAACAGTTTGTTTATAGCAATTGCAAGTTCAATGTCCAATTTGAATTATGTTTATACACGATAGTAATTTAAGCATTAGAATTACTCGTATTAATTGGTTCCTTATTCGTTAACAAAAAATATTAGATAATTAATATTTAACGTCGATCCAAAATCTTTAATTAATGAAAATGATATAAGTACATATATATTATATATATAAGAATTTATATGCAAATGAGCCTATAGCCTAGTAGTAGAGAGGATGCATGCGATCCAAGAGGTTGGGAGTTCGAGCCCCATTGGTGGTAAAAAAAAGTACTTGATATTGACCCTTGTCTATTATTCGCGACAATTTTTAACCGTTGCATAAAATATTTTAAGCAACAATTATCAACCATCATGCATTACTCAATATTTACAATAGTTTGTTAATTGTTACCAAATATATTATTGACAACACAATGTAACCGTTATGCATTAACGTAAGATCCGTTACATAATACGTTATTTGTAACTATTGATAGAAATGTTGTCTATTATCCGCAACAATTTTTAACCGTTGCATGAAATATTTTAAGCAACAGTTATCAACCATCGTGTATTACTCAATATTTACAATGGTTTGTTAATTGTTGCCAAATATATTATTGACAACACAATGTAACCGTTACGCATTAACGTGAGATCTGTTGCATAATATGTTATTTGCAATTATTTATAGAAACATTGTAAAAACATCCTATAATCATTGTAAGAGGAATCTGCAACGCTCAAATTTACAATGGTTCCAATAACTATTGGGGATTGATTTTACAACGGGTTATATTATTTTTGCAATAGTTTTCAACCGTTGTAAACATCCTGGTTTCTTGTAGTGGATACTATATCTGAGAGGTTATCGCAGCAGAAACTTTGGCCAACCTACCTGAGATAACCAACCTACGTCTAACGAACACCAAGCACAGATGAAGACAGGTATATGGTGGTGACTACGTCACTTGAACAAATTCTAATCTCTATAACTCAAATAAAATTACAAGATTGACAAAAATAATGTTGAACCCTTGGCCTAATAGGTTCAACCCTCTCACCACACTCAAGAAGAAAAGAAAGAGATTACAATTGAAATCGTTCACCAACTCGTAGCAATCTCCCTAAGCGAAGTTGACGACTCCTCGTTTAGATCTCTTTTTTCTTCTGTCGTGTATGGCAAAGTCCTAAAAGCAAATTGCGAACTTTCTCTTTGATCTCTTGTGGACGAGCACCCCGAATCTTAACTTTTGTGCTTTGTTTTGTGCCTCCACCCTCATCCCATATATATAGGATGATAACATCTTATTTTAGGTCATAATAGAATTTTCTAAATATGAAGCCCTCAAATAAGAATCATATTACATATAAAATAGTCCATCAACATCCTATTTTAGATTATAATATGATCTTCTAAATAGGAAACCTGCAAATAAGAATCATATTACATCTAAAATAGGCCAACACCAGTTGTGGACATCTAAATCAAATTAAATCAAATATTTAATCAGATCTGGACTCCATAAATATCTATTACCAAATCCAGATTGAACTCCAACAATCTTTCCTAGTCTGATGAGAGGTTTTGACCCCATAGGTCCTCACCTGGACTCTACGCCTTTCGTCCCATGATAGAATACCTGCCCCTCCATGCCACTTATCTCCGATCCACCGAGTTGCTTTGTATCTTCCTTCGTCTCTAGCTCCTCGACCATCACGTCTATGCTAGCTGCCAAGCATAACACCTCCTGTACCACTGGGATCCTACCGACATTAATGATATGACCTAGACCGAAGTCCCTGACGATCAGCCTCACTACAAGTCTTGGCCGCCTATCCCCGACTTTCATCTTCCACCGGAACGTGCTACCGTTCCATTGAGCTACTTTTACCTTGGCTGGCCCAACCAAGCGGAGGGTGCAGTACTGTCACTACCACTTTTTTAGCTTGAGGGTATTTTGGTCATTTTCAAAATTTTAGAATTTAATTTGAATTATTATTATTATTTATAATTAATGTGATTTTTAAGTGATTTTAGAATAATTGATTTTGGTGTTTTAGTGACTATGACTTATGTTGACCTTAGAGACTAACCTAGTGGCTAACCTAGGTCATGACTAAGTGATTAGGATTTGAAAACCTAGGTTGACTTAAGTTAGTGAGGTTTAGCTCATTGGAATTAGTTTGGTGAAATTAGGAGCTAGATTGATTAAGGAATGGCTTGTGAAATCATAAGTCATTTTATGACTAAAAGGCTTAATGGTCCATAGGCCCACACCCATTGAACCAAACCCTAACCCTAGAAATTCTGGCCGGCCCACTATGGTCATCCCCCCTATTTATATCACCTTGAAATTAGGATTGCCTCTTTAGGAAACATTGCCATTTGGAAGAGGTGAGTCCCCATCTTTGTAAATTCTTATAAAATCCATTTCTACTCCAAATTCCTTCAAACAAATTGCAATAGGACCTAATATTAGTGTTCTTGATGTTGTTGATGAGTATTTGCAGGAAGAACACAATTTGAGGGAGTTTGGTGGCTTGTGAAACTCTTTCCATTTGGGGATTTTAACCCATTGTTCACCTATAGGTATAATCCCTTCTATTGCATTTAAATTCTGTAAAAATTCATTTCTAGGATGTCCTAACACTAACCTAATAGTAGGATAGGCTAACCCTAGATTTTGGACCCATTTCGTGTCCGTATCGGACACATACCAGTGTGGTTAGGATGGTGTTCGACGTAATGCCTCAAAGAGCATTTCGATCGATTTTGTGTATTGTATTTGAATAGGAAAATCCATTTTAGTCTCGCTTATACATTTCTTGGACATTGAGCACGTTTTCGTGTCGGGTTGAGCCGACACGAGCGCGTGGACACGCGGTCGTGCACGCGTGCACACTGGCAGATTTCTCCCCTGCTATTCGTGCACGTTTTCTCTGTGCACAGAGGGTTTCAACCCTCGAAATTTGACATGTGAGTCGTGTCCACGACTGACACGAGATCCCTAGAGTTTCAGGAACTCTCGTGTCGTGTCGGACACGGATTCGTGCCTGTACATGTGGTACACTGAACTGTTCAGTGTACAGTGTGGTGTTCTGTGTTTTAATGGATTTAAATAGTTCTAAATTGTGTTTTATTTATTAAATAGATCCTAGGTATGTTATCTAACCTCTGTTATAATTGTTACATGATTAACTTGGGTTTTTGGGATGAGGAATATACATTCGAACTTAGGTTCTTGTTATTTCTGATACACTGTTCTGACACCCTTGTTCCAGAAATTCAAAACCATTTAATTCCCTTTTGTGTTATGTTTTCAATTGATTTTTTTGATCTCCACATGTTACATTTCTTGTTAGCTAAGCTCTTACTTTCGATTATAGGCTTTTGGTTGTGAGTTCAAGGTTTTGACTTTTGAGTTCACTTTCGAATTTCTAAAACCTGGGATGTTCCTGGAACTTAAATGATATTCTTAAAACCTGAATTTGAATGTAGGAGATTCATGTATATTGTTTCAATATCATCCTTTAAAACTGTATATTAACTGATATGGTTTCCCATAGAACCTGAGATGTTTGGTTGTCTCCTTTTCCCTTTTGTTTAACTGAGATTTAGTTTAAAACCCGGGATTTGTTAAACCATTTTTCTGAAATGTAATAACCTGAGTTTTCCTGTATATACATTGATTTCAATACTGTCATTTAGTTGATTATTGAATGTCTGATTGAGATTCACTCTTCAAACCTGAGAATGGTTTTAAACCATATTGTTTACTTTGTAAACTGATTTCCTTTTGTTCATTGATTTCTGTGTTAAGGTTCAACATTAACCTGGGATTTGGTTTGTGTTTTCAGTCCTTTGATAACCTGAGATTCAAAATGTGTTAAATGGGTTTGAATTCTTCTAAAACCTGAGATTAAGTTCCAATTCTGTGAATGGGAGTTGTTTGTTGTGAACTGTTTTAGCTATAGGATATTTTCCTGTTAACTATTACATTGATTCCTTTCTTTTGATTGGCAAAAACTGAGTTAAGGAGGTATTGTTTGATTAGTAAACTGAGATTCCAGTTTTGTTCCCTTTGATAACTTGGGTTTAACTGTAGAGAGGGGTATTGTTTTGGTTTGTAAAACTGATTTCCCTTCCCTTCATTAGTTTAGGATTTGCCCTATGAACTGAAATCCATTCCTTTCCTTTACTGTCTTAGACACACACACACACACACACACACACACATACACTGGTACACTTGAGTTCCCTCTCTTATACATATGTATGTATATATGTATTGAGGATTATATATATATATATATATATACATGTATCCTATATAATAATACATGGTGTTGTACTTATACATATTAGTTATATATATAGGAATGTGTGAAATGTATATATATATGGGATATTATGTGATATGATATATTATGAACATAGGGCATGTGTGTAATGGTATAGTGACTATAGGATGGGTGTTTCCTTAGTAGACTATTAGACATAGACATGTCATGTGGTTATGTGTTATAGGCATGGTTAGGTATGGTATGCCTAGTTAGAATCTAGATAGACTGTTTAGCCTTAGTAAACCTAGAGTAGACGTGTTAGAACCTAGAATGACTTGCTAGACCTAGATTAGACTAGTTTGACTTAAGTTTGACTTGGTTGACCTAGTTTGACTTCTAGGGTTGACCAGAGTTGACCAAGAGTTGACTTTGGTCTAGATTGACCTAGATTCATGTAAAACGCATTATAGTGCATTACATTTCTATTCTGGACTCGTTGTGACTTGTACTGTTCTAAATAGGAGCCAGACACCACTCCCCGGACAGTACTTTAATCTCAGACTTTCAGTTAGCAGGCGAGTACATTCTCTGATCTTTTTATACCTGTCTGGATTATATTCTTGCTCTAGATTACTCTACATGATGCTGACACGTATCTTCACGGATTAGTACTATATGGATCCTTTCCTGAGATGTTATCCCTCTACGGGTGCATCGGGTATTTCATGTTCATGTACTTTATCATGTGCATCAGGTACTCCTTGTACTCGTACTAGTTCATGTTTTTACATGTTCTCATATGCTTTCATGTGCTTATCATGTGCCTCATGTACTACTCATTACATGAGTTCACGTATCTTAGTTGTATTCATGTGCTTATGACATAACTTGAACGGATCCTTGTGTATTGATTGGGGCGGGGTGAGTAGAATTGGTTATGTGATCACTATCCCCAGTAGCTATATTCATGTGCCTCCTTATTTGTATTCATGTGCCCCCAAGCCATTTACATAACCATTGTGCTCTAAATCACGTAGCCACTTACAGTCTCTACTATCATGTATTACTTTCAGTTACAAAATATCTCATGTTTACTTGTACTTCTATTCAGCACTTCCTGTATTTTACTCTATTGCCTGATTTATTTTCATAACCTGCTATGAACTGTTGAGAGATATGTGCTCGTTCCTGTCCTGACTGGACCTGTTGAAATATTACAGAGGACGAGGCTGAGGCATTCTGCCCTACTTACTACGGTGCCACACTAGATGAGTGCCTGGACTTGGACCAGCAGCAGGATCCATTAGCAGTAGATGACACTCCATTAGTTTAGGATTGTCTTACTATTTTGGATCACTGTATTAGACTTTGAGATATTCTGAGTTATGTATTATTTTAGACACTTAGAATTCTGGATTGTATCTCTGTGATTCTCTGTTCTAGATATTTTATCTTTCATTATCAATCTATCTTACCTGTTCTACCTTAGCTGTGGTTGAGTTATATTTCTGTTATGTCACCCCCATTCGGGGAGTATAACTGTTTACCTTCAACTGTTATATGTTGTGACTTAGGACAGCGTTCTACCGCCGACACTGCGGCGTAGGCTGGACGTACCCACGTCTCGTGCCCTTACTCTAGGGTGCGGGTCGTGACAAGTACTCCTAAGATTCGAACTCCTGAACCTGTCCACTTTTGTGTCCGACACTGAAGCTCCTCCGTACACATGCATTTTTGAGTAGAACATCAGGTACTTTGCACATCATCGATGACCCACAGCTTTTTTTGAACTATTTGAATGGAGATACACCTACCTTAGATTGAATTTAATGCAAACCTTGATCTCCTTCTTGGCTTCGAACTGCTGAAACCGTTGTCGCTCCGTGAAGCTTTGACAAACCATCCATCGCAAAAATCGAATCTGGTAACCCCTCCCTGGAGACCGACCAACTATTATGGGATCGACAAACTGACCCTCAATTTTTGACTCACCTCCATTCGTCATTTTGTCTCAACGAACCGAAACCTCTGTAACCCTCAAAACATCTCTAAGACCCTCATCAAGAAGCTTTTGACGATCCAACTCCTGTCGAATGCCCTTCGAGCCTCCATCCGGTGTCTGTGGCCTACCTGTACAACTCAGCGGCTTGAGTCTGTATATAGACAACACAAATCTTCTCGAGCCAGTTGTTGGGAATCCTTTTCAAGCATCCAATCTTTATTCCTAAACAATCTGCGACCATCATTATCAACCAGCCTCCCTACCGAAATTAAGTTGTAGTAAAAACTCGGTACATGTGCACACTCCTGAGGATGAGCTTCTTACCAAGCTCCGTCGTCAAGTGGACATCACCGTTGCTTACAACTGCAATCTTTTCCTTATCGCCGATCTTCACACGTCCAAACTTTTCGCCACGGTATGACGTAAAAATCCTTCTATGCGGAGTGGCATGATACACGCCCCCGTGTCCATGACCCAATCGTCATCTTGACACATGCCACAAGGTTCCTCTGCGTCGATCGCTGCAATAATGATATCTCCCATTGCTATGAGATTCTCCTGATCGTCCATGCCTTTGGCCTTCTCAGCTTTGATCTTCCTGGAGTTCCTCTTGATACGACCCATTTTGCCACAATGATAACATCCCTCCTTACGGCCCATATTTGCAAGATCCCAAGAACTCCTCCGTGTCCTCACCTATGACTTGGGTCTTTTCTTTCCATAGGAAGCCACCAAAACAGAATCTTACGATAATTCAACTTGCTTATGCCGGATCTTCTCATTCAACAAGCTACTTTTGATTGCCTCCATTGTGACAACTCCATCATGTGCGGAGTTGCTCACCAACACCACCAAGGTCTCCTAGCTTTCTGGTAGAGAACTCAAAAGCAGTAGGACCTGAAGCTCATCATCAATCACCATCTTTATCGTATATAGCTAATTGATGATACCCTGAACTTTGTTCAAATGTTGTGCCACCGAGGCACCCTCGTGTACTTCGAGTTGATGAGTTGGCGAATAAGAAACGCCTTATTGTCAGCCGTTTTCCTTTCGTACAATGAACGCTGCTTCTCCTATAATACTTTTGTCGAACTTTCCATGGACATATGGTGAAACACCGAGTCGTCTAGCCATTGGCAGATGAATCCAATGGCCTTCCGATCCAGTCGTTTCCAGTCTTCAATAGCTTTATCCGATGGCTTTCCACTGTCATCCTCCAATGAACCATACAAGTTCTTGCACCTGAGTAGATCCTGCATCCTCGGCTTCCAAATTACCTAGTTTTTTTTGTGAGGGTGATCATACGAGTGTTCATATGCTCCATAGACATGTTTATCAGAACCCCCAAAGCTCTGATACCAGATGTTGGAAATCAGACACGCCCAACAAGCGCTCCGATACCGTATCTGAGACGTTACCGCACGAAAACTTTGGCCAACCCACCTGAGATAACCAACCCTTGTCTAACGAACACTAAGCACAAATGAGGACAAGTTTACGGCAGGGACTACTTCACGTGGACAAATCCCAATCTCCATAACTCAGATAAAATTACATGATTGACAAAAATAATTTTGAATCCTTTGCCCTAATAAGTTCAACCCCCCACCACACTCATGAAGAAAAAAAGAGATTACAATTGAAATCTCTCACCAACCTTAGCAATCTCCCTAACCGAAGTTGACGACTCCTCGATTAGATCTTTTTTCCTTTCTCTTATATGGAGAAGTCCTAAGAGCAAACTACGGACTTTCTCTTAGATCTCCTGTGGACGAGCCCCTCGAATCTCAACTTTTGTGCTCTACTTTGTGCCTCCACCATCGTCCCATATATATATGATGAAAAAAAGAATCTTATTTTAGGTCATAATAGGATTTCCTAAATAGGAAGCCCTCAAATAAGAATCTTATTACACCTAAAATAGTCCATCAAAATCCTATTTTAGATTATAATAGGATCTCCTAAATAGGAAACCCTCAACTATGAATTCTATTACATTTAAAATAGTCCAACACCAATTATGGACATCCAAATCTAATTAAATTAAATATCTAATCAGATTTGGACTCCATAAATATGCTATTACCAAATGCAGACTTGTCACGACCCGCACCCATTTTTCGGGATACGAGTGCGTGTCCAAGCCAGCCTACGCCGCAGAGTCGGCGGTAGAACGCTGTCAAGCCCACAATAAATAAATGCTCATAAATAATAATGTTTCTTGCTCATTCATATTTCTAAAATTGATTACAACATTTACAATATCTATATTTAAAGAAAGTACAAGGTTCTTACAATTAATGAAAATGATACCAGTTTTGGCCTGCATATATACCCGTATCTGCCAATGCTAAGAGAAGCCAAGCTAACCTGAAAAAAATATTAGTTTTCAGTCAGGAATGGAACAAGCACACAAACCGATGGCAATCCGAAAACACAATAGAATTCACAAGACACGAAAATAACATATGTAAAATAGAACTAGATAGTAACTGATATCATGGCATGCCTAGAAAGAAAGTAGATAACTCTACAACATGATGTATCAACTAACCGAGCATGTAAATGGGGTGACATGGCAATTGGTGAAGAAAATAAGGAAAGACAAGTAAAAGAAAACTATCTATGTGTTATGAAATATCAGTTTCGATATGTAAACGACTATGGGGTAAATCAGGCACCCTGCACGTATCGTGTGCAGCTGCTATTCTCCACAAAAGATACGAGGGATAGTTCTGGGTAGTCCACATGTCTACTAAGATATTTCCCCTCCCGACTAGTACTCATGGACTCGAACAAGTCACGAAAAACGGAAACACGACAATCACGAAATAATATATGTAGCGATCCATGGCACTAATCCGTGTAACAATGTGTCAACAAGCAAGAGAGCATATGTATAGACATGAAATGAAAAGACTACTATGAATCGAAAGCAATCATAATGCATTATTAGGTTTCTACTAATAAAGTTTGAGCATGCAAGAAGTTTCAATGAAGGTACAAAATTTTCAGCATTGGATATTAGTTATGAAGGATTTTGGTTAGAGTTTTTGGTAGAAACCTGTCGTTCTTGAAAGTAATTCATATGATCAGGCTTCAGAGAAGCTAGATGGTGAACCAACTCATTCTGAAGAAGGCGGTGATGATTAAGAGTAAGGAGAAATTATTATAGAGGTGCAGGATCCTACGATTACGGTACAACAAGTTTCCATTATTGGTGCTCCTTTAGCGGCTGAAGCTAATAAGGATGCCCCTCCCCCATAAAACTAAGAAAAAATGCAAGAAAGCAGGGATTCCAAAAGGTACTAGACCTAACTCGAATTAGACTCATAATGATATGGTGCTCTATCAATAACCTCTTGTCACCAAATCCTCAGAAAGAAAAAGATTGGATACTGACGTTTAGGCTCCCTATTCTGCAGTAATTCATATTTTCAAAAGGACAAGTTTCCCTGTTCACATCTTACTCCAATACGCCAAATATTCCCTTATATTTTTGTTGATTTTGAACTTGCCTTCAGGGTTACCTAGAGTGGACTTATCCATATGAACTGCATAGATGCATTACTTTCTGGGTAATGCTTAAGCAACAATAAAATGTTATAAAGTTTGGGGTATGTGTCCCAAATTTTTGGTGTGCATATATGAATCATTATCTTCCATTCAGCGTTGTTAAGGGCCGTGTCCCAGCTCACATTAGGATAAGCCATATCCTTTCAGCTAATGCCAAAATGCCCGAATATGAATTGTTAGAAGAGCAATACATGATACCATCTTTCAGTCACTATCACTGATGTGTAAAGTTCACCTGTGCATAAATTGACTAGCAGTGAGAGCAGTTTGGATGATGTTAGAGTAACGTAGGGTTCTATTAATTAAATAGGAAAGTTTTAGGCAAAATCAGATTTGGAACCAGCATTTAAACCATGTTTAGTCATTTTACAGACTGATTAGCTATCCTAACCAGGAACCCACTCTGACATAAAGCATGCAATTCCTATTCTACCTTGGTTGGGAATTTGGCACCATCATGGAGGATTGTTACTTGACATTAAAAAACATGGATACCGAAAACTCTTCAATATAAAAGTTAAGCTAGGATTTCAGGAGGCTAGCTATACCAGTCCTTCGTACGAGTCCTCGCATGAATTAAAAAAATGCAGTAACTAAATTGACATGAGAGCAGACTGTATTCCAGAAACAGACCATTCTGCTCGATGAAAACATCCAAGATTATGAAAGTTTAAGGTACAAGTTTCTTCTAGGGCTGCAAATGAACAGAGCAGCTCGCAAGGTCAACTTGACTCGGCTAGATAAAAGCTCGTTTTGCCTCGAGTAGGTTCCATTAATGAGCCAATCTTGAACATGAAAATGAGCTCGATTACCTTAACAAGCAAAGATTGGACATAGGAAGCTCGGATCGTGAACTCGTGAACAATCTTGACTCATGAAGCTCGATGAGTACTCAACTCGGGTCTTTTGCTCGGCTATTTTGACTCAACTATGACTCAATTCAACATGAGTAGCCATATATAATTTTCTAAGTTTCTAGATTTGAATTATCAAGAAAATATAAGAGCATAACTTCTAGTCCTATATTGCTTGGAAAATGAAATGTAGATGGGAACCCTCATATTAACATGTCTGGAGTATAAATGACCAAGTCCAATTAAGCCCAGGGGGCTCAAGCTCGAACAGCTTGTGAGCATCTCGACTCAGATCGCAAACAAAGCGAGCTCAAGTTTGAACATCTTCTTACAAGCTCGGGCTCGACTCGGCCCAGTTGTTCTATTATCATTTTTGCTTCCATACATCATCATCATCAACCGAAAACCTCTAGTTTTCTACGGAGTATAATTTTAAGCTTCTAAATAAGGGTTGACTAACTTTTTATAGGTACACGCACATCAAGCATCAACCCTTATGGTGCATGACATCAACCCTTGTGGTGTATGACGTCCTTATTGGTGTAATTGCTAGCTATAGAAACCTGAGCAGAGAACATACTATAGATATGTTCCGGATTAATGAATTATTTCATACACCAGTGTGCCTTGCACATTAATATTTGTCCAATAACTTCTGATGAAATGGGTTTTTGAAATTAATCCTTCTCTTATTTGATACAAGTGAGCACACGTAAGAGAATAGGATTAGATATGTATGATGATAATTATGTAACTACAAAGACCCAGACACAGCACGAGAGAGTGACGAGCATGATCTTTGACGATGCATTTAGCATGTGTTCAACCAACTAATAGCCCTAAAATCAAGAAATCCTAAAACCATCTTTTGAGCTAAAGAAAGAAATGAACAAAAGATGAAAACCCTAAAATCTGTTCAAAGCAACTGAGGGAAGTACCTGATGGCCGACAGTGATGGAGGATTCCTCTGACCAAACATTAATCGAGGATTCCCCTATTCAACCAAAATAAAAAATTTTAAAAAAAACTTTAGAGGGAAGTATCAGATGGCCAAGAGAGAGGAGGAAAGAAGAAGATGTACATATAGTAGTCGAGGGAAGGACAGTAGCAGAGGATGAGGCTGCGGACGAAGGTGCCAGCGACGGTGGAAGCGCGCCAAGAGGACGCGCGCTGGTCCTCGTGAGTCACCGAAAGAAGGCGTTGAGAGAACGATGGTCTTCATGAGGCGATCGAGAGGATTTTGTTTGGGAGGGAGAAGCAGGAGGGAAATGAAAATTTTAGAGGAAAATAAGGGATCGAAAAAAATAGGGTTTGTCATACTCTTCCGTGTCACATGCTTTGCATGTGATACATATGTGACAGAAAAAATACTATTCTCACGATTTTTAGTGTGACCATAATAAAAATAATAATGATATAGAACTTTTGATTTTTAGTAAGGGTTTTTTAGCTATTGTAACGGTTATAATCGTAACTATTCCGTAACGGTAATAACCGTTACTTATTATTAAAAAATACTGTTACAAATTGTATGTTTTGGTGTAGTGACGGTAACAATAACTGTAGCAGCCAGCCTGCACTCCATGACTAATATCTAGGAAGCGACTAGTATTGCACAATCTCGGGATTCTGTTCCCTCTGAATGCTTCTACAGTTTAAGTTACCTAGATTATCCCTACAGTTATCGGGAATCACATACCCTGGTCACATGGTCATCCTTCTAGATGTCGTACGTCAGTACAGGAACGCTGAGTAAGAATCAACTTCGGCACCTATAGTCCCAGTTGTGATTCATTCTCAGTGTTATGCAACAAGCAATCAATCAATCCTGACCACACTAAGACTACAGACAAACTACCAAGGTACCCGTACAGGTAATCATATCATATAGCTAGAATATCATGATTGCACCATCGTGCAATATAATTCGAGAAATAGCACCTCAAAATACCAGTAGACAGGGAGCACCTCAGTGCAAAATCAGGGCCAGTACCTCAAAGGGTAAGCTGGAATCATAGCACGGATACACGTGGTCATGTCAGGAACAAGGACAATCAATCAGTCACATGAAGTCATCTGCCCACATATTGACATGGATATCAGGTCAGGTACACTGTCGGAATCTCTACTATAATAGCATCACAAGTACACATGGGAGCCTACAGCTCAAATCATCAAGTCGGTCTATCCACCGGATCAATCTATCAGTAGTCTTCCATCTACGATAGAATAAATATCATGTCAGAAAAGACGATCACCAGATACTAAGCTAATTGCTATAATCAGTGCTAGGCCCTCTGGCTCACAAGAATCCTCTAAATTAATGATCACAAGCTATCAGAAAACAATCCTCTGAACTACCAAGATATAGCAATTATACCAGATTTTGGGCGCTTAGAAAGTCGAGTAAAAATCATGTAATGATACCCTCGATATTCTTCTCGTTCTACGAAACACTCGCACAATCCTCAAAATCCAGGAATCCACAGTCATATCTGATCAAATTAGAATATCGTCTAAAAATAAATGGCAACACTATCCAAAAATCCACGTGAGTTTACCAAATCAATATCCCGAGATCACACTCCATATAATACCAACCTCATATATATCCAAAGGTCACAAAGCCCGATATATAGGACAACTGATAGCCCTAGCTAGCTAAACTAGGATAACTCCTAGAAGGATGGTCAATGTATAAGAAACTATTAATTAATGTCACCAAAAAATGGCAAGGATTGCATTAACCACTCTGGAGCAAATCCACAACCCTTAAACCAAACAAGAACCAGGGTTGCAGACCGTCTCCTGAGTGGAACCGTGCTCCTTACGCTATCCGACAGATAAGACATGTCATGTAGCTAGGCGAGTAATCTAGTCATGAGTCTACCTAGCAGGTACTGGAATCAGGCATACTATACTACGATAAACGCGCATGAGACTGGTTCAACAAACCAAGGAACGGTTCTGCCAAAATCTTCGAACCAAATTCTCGACCGGAAATCCTGGAAAAATTTGGCAGTCTTTTTTGTATTTCTGAACGGGAGCTCCCAAAAAATTGGGGCTAAATCCACTCGGCACAACTCGTCGCAGAATCACAAACTGAGTACACTAAGTCTCAGCTTCCAGCAACGCTATGATGCGTACTTGGAACCAAACCATAGTCGAAAACACTAAGTCTCGACCTCCAGCAGTACTACGATGCGTACTGGGTGCCAAGCCAACACAAGCAACAAGAATCGCCACACAGGGCGCATCACGGACCCACAGTCATATCCAAGCCACAAGCATAATCATAGAAACAGTTAGCCAAGCCGTTACCCAACCGCGAGTCGGACACGGGGCATATGGGGACAATCCATACATGTGAGTCATGCTCGTATCCTCGGAGGTATGGATGACCCATCCGAATTGTCCGATACGATCATAACCCGGTGTCGAACTAAGCTATCCTAAGTTATCATCATGGCAGTTCTACTGTTAAGGTACACTACTCACGATTATACAATCAAAATTACAATTAATTAAATACAAAAATCTAACAGAAGGACAAGAGCCGTCGATGAGCAAGGGATACATGAATAGAGGGCTCGGCTAGGTAAGCAAGTTTTCGACAATCATGATCCAAGCTAGCACGTCCATCAAGGTCCTCAGAACACACAATAAACAATCATTAGCATTAAATAATAAAATAATAGAATAATCACAAGAGTTGGAAAGAGGATATACTGCGTAGGTCCTGCAAGCAGTACCAAGATCTGGCACGAAAATCGAGGCAAGCGTATCGATAGGGGTACACAAATCGAGATGTGCACATAAATCGAGACGTGCACGAGATTCAAAATGACACGAATATTAAGACAAACAGAGACAAAAATATGCACGTAAATCGAGACATGCAAATAGGTCGAGGGATCACGAATATTAAGAAAAACGAGATTGGAATATGCACGTAAAACGAAACATACAAGAAGTTCAAGAAATCAAAAGTATCGAGATGGTATACGAATCAACGCGGCACACAAATTGACATATGCATGCAAATCGATGCGGCACAGAGTCCAAGGTGACACATAATTCAATACGGTATGCAAATCGGTGCGTGTATGCAAACCGAAGCAACACAAATCACGAAGTGGGCACAAAGGCCGAGATATAAAAATTAAGGTGATACGCAAATCGAGATGGCAGGGTTCCCGAGGTAGCATGGGGCTCGAGGCGTCCCGCTGCCCAAGGCAGCATGTAGATTGAGGTGGCACAAAAAATGAGACGATACACAAATTGAGGTGCGCACGTCCCGAGAAGCACGAAGAACGAGTGGACATGCGAATCAAGGGTGCACTGCTCGAGGTAGCACACTTCACAAAGGCAGCACCCTATTCGAAGGGGCACGCACACTGAAGCACATGTCCCGAGGACGGCACGGAGCTCGAGGCTGTACGCTGCTCGAGCAGCACGGAGCCCAAGGGCATCCCACCGTTCGAGGCTGATGCAGCACTCGCGGTAGAGGCACAGCAGTACCGCTGGCCGTCGGGAAGAAGTAGAAATGAGGGGGCGGAGGAGCTGCCGATGAAGCCCTGGCCAGGTTGGGCCGGCCTCGTGGCTGAGAAAGTACAGAAAGAATGAGGGGAGTGCCCGAGAACCTGTGGCGGCACGGCCAGGTCAGGCGGAAGGGCTCGGACAGGCAGGTCGACCGCCGACAAAGAGAAACGAGAGAGGGAGAGATGGAAGCGGTGGCTGGGGTGATGGCATCGGTGCCTAATGTTGGTCGGAGGTGGTGATGACAACGATGATGGGGACCTGGTGCTGGAGGCAGCCATGGGGGCCGGGCTGGTCGGGGAAGAGCGGGAGAGGGCAGAGAGAGAGGGAAGTGAATGAGAGGGGGTAATGCTTGGGAGAGGGTGATGGGGAGAGAGTGAGAGATTGGGGGAGAGGGGCTTAGGGTTAGGGTTAGGTTTGGGGGGGAGCTGGCAGCTGGGCCAGAAGAGAGGAAGGGGAGAGTGAGTTAGAGTTTAGGGTTAGGGTTTTCTTTGGGGGGATAGATATAGGAAAGTGAATAATTATAATAATATTGAGAATAAAATTCCCATCCAAGAAAATAATAATAAAAGTTTAAGAATACCCCAAATTTAAAATCCTTAAAATACAAAAATACACTCGTATACCTATTTTCAAAACAGGAATTTGACAAAGCTCGGGGTTGGTAGTGCGAATTTCCTTCTATAATGATCTACTTGAATTTACTAGTCATTTACCTTATCTTATTCATGTAAAATTCTCAAGGCGTGGACATTCAAGAATTTCCTAGGATGACGTGTGTTATGTACGAGTAATTTGCAAGTTATCACTTGCGAACATCCCCGTACTAGCATCATGTGATACACGAAACAATACTCACACTCGATTGTCCAGTGCCAAGATGCAATAGATTAAGCATTTAACAAGCTATATCTATGATATCAATAAATAACATGCGTTCAACCTCAATCTAGAAGTCAATCAGGAAATCCTACAGGAGTGCGCTACTACGAGCCACTAAATCAATCTGGACATGTACGGTAATCATGAGTACGCCATGACAGGCTACTATCAATCAATAGACGGCTAGACAATAAACGTACTGGACAATAAAATCTGGAAAGGCATGGCAATACATATCAGGGCATGTAGGGGAAATCAATAAGAAAATATATCATGATATGTCAGAAAATCAAATAGGAACTATATCATGGTATGTAGGAAAAATCAATAAAAGATAAGTACATAACATAAAACAATTTATGTACATATATTAGTCAAGTATATATAGGGTGTAGAATCATTCTCTAACTATACAAGGTCATCTAATCATGTTAAGAGTTCATTACAGTCGAAGAAAATATCAAAAACGGACAAAAACGGGCAAAAACAGTCTAAAACAGCATAACCGGATCATCCGGCGGATTATTGCGGATTATCGACAGATTTTTCAAGTTGTAACAGCAAGTATTGTGAGCAAATCCGGATGATCCGATGGATTTCTGCGGATTACCGACGGATTATCCGAACCGTCATAGAAAGTTAATTTTTGAAAACTCCAAAACTTGTTTTGGCTATAAAAACTTTGTTTTAAATCGATATTCAGATTTTCAAAAGTCAAAATTGCATGAAATTTAATTCCCTACAACATGGAAGTATTAGTTTTCATAAATTCAAGGATTTGATATATGAATACCTCAAAATACTTGAAAATCATATATAAAAACTCAGATCTATGCAATGCCACCGATCAAAACCAAAAGTGCTATATACTAAACATGTTAACAATTTAGAGAAGCATATTATAGAATAATAAAACTTTAGTTTCTATAAAAAAATCAAAAATGAAGCATGGTCATATCACTTTTGAGCAAGATGTACTTGCCTAGGTTTTAGCAACCAAGCCTAATCTTCCACTCCACCACTAAGAGAGGTACGAAACCATACTCTAGGCCTCAAGGCCAAGCTTGAGGAAGAGGAATGAAAGAAAAAAGGAATAAAAGAAGGAAATAAAAGAGTGAGGAGAGAGAAAGTGAGAGGGTATATATAGAAGGGATAAATTAATCTGACCGTTGGATTGTGATCCACGTCATGATCTAAATCAATCTTTGCCATCCAATGAAAACCAAGTATCCATTGGACAATTGGGTGCATCTACACTATTCACGAAAATATCTAAACACTATTCATCAAAATATCCAAAACATTATTCATGAAAATATTGGAAACACTATTCAAGAAAATATCTAAAATATAAAAAATCTGTCCGAGAGGTATGCCATCGGTATACAATGGTATAGTAGCGGTATATTGGTCAAAGAAAAAATCTACAATTTAAAAAAAATTAAAGCGTTGCAAAAACTAAGTAAATACGAAATACAGTACAAAATACATATCCATATATAAATACTGATACTGTGAGACGTGTCTCACATTTTAAAATACTGCTTTCGACATGTAAATGGCTAGGAAATAAATATGACACATCGCACACTTGGCAAGTGTGCGACGACTATCTTTCCATATTAGACCAGTAGGGGTGATTCTAGCATGTTTAGGAATGTCTACATGTCTACTCGAGTATTTTTCCGCCCCAACTAGTACAAGTGAATCCATATCTCGACACGTAAATCAAGTACAAGTCCAGCCAGAAAGTAAGTGATGCCAGTAGGTGATTCCAGTAGGTAATTTCAGAAATAGAGGCCAGACAGATAAGATGCATGTGTCGCAAGTTAATTAATATAGAAATACCAATCCGGGTCATGTCAGACAATCAGGTAATACTATAATAGAAGATGAATCATAATAATTATCAGATAATAAAAACTATCAGAAAATGTACTCGCCTGTCATCCCGAGCATTAAATGTGGATCGATGTCCAAACTGATGTCACACAAATCTATATATGAGATATACAGTGTTACTTGGTGTTCTAGAGTAAACAATATATTTAAATGTATTAATTATATACTTCTAGGCCTTTTCTAGGTAATGAAAGTCAAACTGGGTTAACACTAGTCAAACTAGGTCAAATTGGTCAATACCTTGCTAAACCAAGTCAAACTAGGTCACACCTAGGTTTTTAGGACCATACCTTGCCATAACAAGATATCCTAGTCTATTTTAAGTCAACCAAGCAAATATATATATATATATATATATATATATATATATATATATATATATGTACATATGTAAATATATATATATATATATATATATATATATATATATATATATATATATATATATATATATATATATATATATATATATGCATATGTAAAAAAAAAATATATATTTTTACATATATATATATATATATATATATATATATATATATATATATATATATATATATATATATATATATATATATATATATATATATATATGTACTAGTGTATCTTTCCTTAGCTAAGTTGCCTAATCACCCCTACCTAGTACTCAACACAGGGTAACCAATTTCCTCACTATAGGTAAAACCAGTATGCACTTTCATGCTCTCATCTACCCTATACCTATATATATAGGAATATTTATATCCTAGTATTATCTATCTACATACATTTTTCCTAATTAAACTCATTTCTACAAGCCCACATAGGTGACTCACATACTGATACACCTATAGTCCTTTATAGGACTGATACATGGTTTCCCTCTTTCACCTATTGCTACTGTTATAGGCTACTGCTATGTAGGAAGATAACATGGCTAGCAAGCAAACCAAGCAATACAATGCAAACTTGCTATTGCTGCTGCCAAATGCAGCACAAGCTACTATTGTTGCCTTGCTTCATGGCAAATGTTGCTGCCCAAATGCTTCTAAATGCAGTAGGCTACCTATATCCTACTGTTATAGCTACTGCTATAGACTACTGCTATAACCCTTATACTGCTGCCATGATGTTACCTATTACTGATACATGAATGGCCATCTAACTTATACCTATAAACCATGGACTGATACAATATATGCCCATATACTGATACAAGTAGACTATAAGACTGATGCATAAATAGCCCATATACATATGCTCGACCCCTTCAACCATGTAGCAGCTGCTACCTAAACTCTTCATATCAATTCCCAACTGCCCAATCAATACACATACAACCCCATAGCCCCCATCTCATGATACTGTTAAGAAAGTAGAAAATGTTACTACTACAAATCCTTTTCCTAGCCCGAGCCCCTCATGGTTATGGTACTTCTGTCAAATGGTAAGCAGCTACTGCTATGTAATATGGCCTTAACATATAACCCCATCCACTTAGGACTGATACATATGTGTGCTATACAACTGATACCATATATCCTACAACTGATACATATAGATATAAGGCTGATACTTAAAGGAATATAGAACTGATGCAAATTATTTATAACTGATACAAGATATCCACAAGACTGATACATGAATGCCCCTCAGGACTGATACATGCCCTTCATACCAACTGCAAGCCATAGATAGCATGTATGTTGTTACTGCTGAATTTAAGTAGCAAATATGCTGCTGCTGCTCTAATTAAGCAGAAAATATGCTGCTACAGTTGTGGCCTAAAGCCCCTCATCTCTACTGCCATATGGTCACAAGTTGCTGCTCATCAAGATGCAACTGCAGCTGTGACAACCTACATTGCCCTCCTCCTTACAACAGTTAACTGATACGTTCATATAGAGCCCTCTTCCTTAGACTGATACTATGCCCTCTCAACTTCATTTCCCTTACTTCACAATTAGCTAATACAAAGAGACATACTCAAATACATATAAAATGAACACTCACAAACTAAATTTAGTTTCCCCCTTCTTCACTCTCCTACACACACATCATATATATATATATATATATATATATATATATATATATAAAATATATATATATATATATATATATGTGTGTGTGTGTGTGTGTGTGTGTGTGTGTGTGTGTGTGTGTGTGTCTATATATATATATATATATATATATATATATATATATATATATATATATATATATATATAATAAGCAATATAAATGTAAAACCTAGCTAAAGTAGGAGTCCTAATGGAATTTAGAGCCACGTGTGTCCAATGAGTAATTTTGTCAAACACTTGGCATGCGTATCGGGATACGTTGTGATACGTCCATGATACGTACTCCAAGTGGATCCAAACTTGACCCTACGCATACTCACATGTTCTAAATCACAAATAGAACCTAACAAATTTATTCACAAACCTTAGAAATGTTATTCTCGGATTTTTTCCAAAAATGGGTCAAAATATAAAGGAAAAATATCCAAATGGATGAAGAAGAGTCAAAACTCCTCACCATAGGTAACCCTAATGCATGGGGGTTCCTATTTTATGCCTTTGTACTATTTAACACTAATTAGAGAATTTAGAATATATTTTACCTATTGGGAGAGGGATTCCCAATGAAATAGCTCCAAGATCCAAAAGCCCTCAAGCTTCAAGTGCTCCAACCTCCAATGCCTTGCTTCTAGAGTCTTCTACTCTCCATGGGGAAGAGAATAGAATTAATTTGGGCCAATTTGGATGAGTTTTAGTTGTAGGAACAATTGGAGAAAAGCTTCTAATTTAGGGTTAGGGTTTTAGATAAAAGGAGGAAGAAGAAGATGAATGTTCTCCTTATAGGGAATAGTGGTTGGTCATAATGTTTGGGTTAGGAGTTTTGGCTAATGTAAATTGTCCACTAAGTCCCTTTCTTATGTCATGATAAGTTTAGAAAAAAAGTCATACTTCCTAATTAGGTATTTAGCCTAAATTCTATTTAATCTTGCTAGTCTAACTAGAGAATAACTAAAGTTTAATTATGTGGTCATGTCAAGTTGGTTTAGGTCCTCTAGGGTCACTAACAATTATTCTAACTAATGGCTAACCACTAATCATATACAATAATATAGCATATGCACTATATTTAATAATTACAAATAATTAACCAAAATATAATTATTAGTTTTGTAAAATAGATTTATCACTCTAAATATAATGTGAATACCATTATTCATAATAATAACAAGAAATAGGAAAAATTCAAAAATACCCCTCTTTTGGAAAGTGGTGGTGACAGTCCACATTACCGTTGAATCGTTCGCTGGAATTAACTCTTCGCATGGCTTTATAATTTAATATGCCACGATCATATTACCTCTAAACAAATATCTTAAAAGTTAGCGATTACGTCCATATTACCTCTGATAGCATCTTTTTTTTCAACTTAATATCTATATATAGTTTTATGGAGAGGGTAATAGGTCAACTCAAATTTTCCCAACATAATCATCGTTTCAATAATCCCTAAGGGCCTTTGTCGAATGTCCAACTCTGAAGGGTAAGAAATGTGCCGCCTTGGTGAGTCGATCCACGATCATCCATACTGCATCCCGTCCACTTAGACTCATCAGAAATCCCGTGATGAAGTCCATGATGATGTGCTCCCATTTCCAACCGAGTACGAAAGTGGTTGGAGTAGCCCTACTCCTCTGATTTTCAGCCTTCACCTGTTGACACACCTGACACTTTGCCACTCATGGTGTGAGATGGGCTGGGCGGCCCGGTCAAACACCGTCTGGCTGGCCTGAGCCTGGTCAACGATCCGGACTGGCTCGGCCCGTATACTCTACGAGTTCGGGCTGGGTTCGTATTTTATAACTGGTAGCCCAGCCCGGTTTGATCGCGGGTCTGGGCCGGTTAAACCTGGTCAGACCGTCCCGACCCGATCAAAGGCTCGGTTTAGGCCCGGTCTGGACCAATTTTTGTTTTTGACCGTTTGAATCCCAAAAATACAGAAATGCCTTTATTTTAGATGTGCTTGTCATATTATTAATTTAGTTGCACAAGAATGTGTACAATTTTTTCAAGTAAATTTAAAAAATCTTAAATTATGTCTACAAAGTTTGAACACTTCTGCAAGTAGACAACAAGCTTTTAAAATTTTATATGCACAATATAGTATCTCTTTTAGGAGATTTGTTAAGGATGCACCACATAGATGGAATTCTACTTATTTAATGTTAAAATCTTGTATTAGATTTAAAGATATTTTGGTAGCTTACGTCTGCGTCCAAGATTGGTTTTGTGCGAAAAAATGAACTAAAAACTCAGGAGATGAAAGTGCCGACCTCAGTGAGCTGGACTTTCAGTATCTTACTTTGGATGACACTACTGAAGGAGTAATAAACTTGGAGGAAAGAACGATGACGGACGAAGGACGGCCAAAAATACTTGTACATTTTTTTACAATTTTTTCAAAAATAAAATATCAGTTTGCAACTTGTACATTTTATTTTACATTAAATTATCATGGCATTAATAAAAATTATTTAACTTATATTTTCTCAAATCTTTTTAGGTAATGTTATAGTATAATTAAATTTTAATGGAAAAAATTTGTTATACTTTTATTATATATATATAAATATAAATATAAATATAAATATAAATATAAATAAATAAATAAATAAATAAATATATATATATATATATATATATATATATATATATATATATATATATATATATATATATATATATATATATATATATTCATTTTTTGAGTTTTTTTTTCAAAAAAGGGGGCCGACCCGGACCAACCTTGAACCAGCCCGGTTCAGCCCGGCCCACCCCGGGCCATATGTCCGGGCTGGGTTCAGATTTATTTTCCCGGGCAGGCCCAGACCGGCCTGCTCCTCCATCCGGGCTAAGCCCAGCCCAGCCTAGGCCCGGTCAAATCCGGTTAAAACTGTGAAAATAATTTGTTACTAAAAACTTGTTGAACTTTTATTATATATATATATATATATATATATATATATATATATATATATATATATATTCATTTTTTTGGATTTTTTTTTTCAAAAAAGGGGCCGGCCCGGACCAACCCTAAACCAGCCCGGTTTAGCCCAGCCCACCTTGGGCCATGTGTCCGGACTGGGTTCAGATTTATTTCTCGGGCTGGCCCAGACCGGCCTGCCCCTCCATCTGGGCTAAGCCCGGCCCAGCCCAGCCCATGCTTGGTCAAATCCGTCAAAACTGGGTCCGGGCTGGCCTAGCCCGGCCCACCGCACACCTTGAGCGCCAATCCGAACCTCACCACCCTCATTGCCTCCATCATCTCCGTCAGCCTCTTCTTCCGGCAACAATAACAAAATCAACAATCAAATTCTAACCCTAGAAAAAGGGTTTTATTTTAGTTAGAGCTCATGAAACTTGTAATCAACGAGGAAGTGGTCATCCTCGAGTTCATTGGGGGTCACATCATCAATCCATTCATTGGATCTAGGGTAGTGGTCGGGGTCATCCGAAGGGACGAAGGCCTGGGGCTTGAGGGCAGTGAGTTGGTTGAGTCCCCACCCGCTCGATTCACCCGGCACCTGAATTGGTCGTACGCGACCGACAGATTTGACAATGCATAGGTCTGAACTGGAAGAGGGTGGTCGGACCAGAGGAGGAGAGGGAGGGTGGTAATTAGGAACATGGGATGAGGAAGGAAACTTTTTGGCCCAAAATATCGAGAGAGAGAGAGAGAGTGTGTGTTTACCAATCAGCTCCAGCTGTCTTCGTCGTCGAGTCAGGGAGGATGGTGGTGGGGAGCTCTGTAGGCTCTAGATGAGAAAGAGGGGAGGACGGGAATTTGTCTCTATTGTCGAGCCACAAAGGATGATGATACAACATAAGGAATCCTATGTGAATATGCAAATAAAAAGGACTAGTTTATCTGCTCTCCCTATATTCAAAGTTCAAATTGTATTATGTATCGATACAATATAAGGTCATATTCAAGATGAATGGCTTTAATTTTCCCTCTTTTTCTTTCAATAGGTTGCAAAGTTGATATTGATTGATGCAAGTGTATATGGACCCTTTAATTGAAGGAGGTTCTGTTTATCATGAAGGTACTTGTCGGAGATCTGCTACCAAATTTTTTGGAGGAGCATGCCAATCTACTTACAGGATCGTTGATTTTATTGAACTCCGATGACTACATATCAAACTATGCCGACAGTCTTCCTTTTCATGGCTTAGTTAACAAGAGCTACACTACATATGATTACGGAGGAGCAGCACCTGTTCTGATACTGAAGTTATCTCACACCTTTCGTCGTTGACTGCTAAATAATATATTTTAGGCTTAATTGCACTTTGCTACCCTCAACTATTACCATTTTTCAACTTTGTACCCTAAACTATTTTTTGTAACAATTTGGTACCCAGATGTTATTTTGGACTAAAATGCCCCTACCCCTACCCCTAACCCTCCCCCCCTGCACGCTCCGGCCGTCCCCCCTGCTCACTCCGGTCGCCCCCCCCCTGCTAGCTCCGCCCCCCCCCCCCCCCCCGCCCCCACCCCCCCCTGCTCACTCCGGCCGCCCGCCCGCCCCCGCCTCTCCCCTAGGCCGCGGCAGCACGGGAGGAGGGGGGCTGGGGAGGGAGGGCGGGGCGGGAGGCGGGGCAGGGGGTGGCCGAAGGTAGCAGGGGGGGTGGGGGGCGGAGCTAGCAGGGGGGGGGTGGGGCAGCCAGAGCTAGCAGGGGGGGTGGCCGGAGTGGGGAAGGGGGTGGAGGGAAGGAAGAGGGAAGGGCATTTTCGGAATTTTTGAAAAATTAGGTATCAAGTTGAAAAAAAATAATACTTGAGGTACCAATTTGTTACGAAAAAAAGTTTATGGTATCAAGTTGAAAATGCGGAATAGTTGAGGGTAGCAAAGTGCAATTAAGCCTATATTTTATGTGTTGTCTAGCTAGATTGTATATATTATTTGTATTTTTTTACTTACATACTTTTGATAACATCTTATAAAGATTAACTTTTTGGATGTGTTATTAGTTGTTTATATGAAGTTGACATGTTTTGTTAATTTAATGGAGCTCTTTGGATGTTGATTCAAGGAATGTATAAAAAATCTTGCATCTCTTATTATGTATTTCAATGGCCAGTTTAGGAATCATCAGATTTGTAGTTCAAACAAAAATATTGGAACATGAAATTGAAATTTAAAAAATACACATGAACGTCAATAAAGCGTTTCAAAATTAGCGATAGGAATAATACACAAGTGTTGCAAATGACGTTTAGGAACTATCATAAAGCGTTTCAAAATGACATTTGGAAACAGTTCAATGGCGTTCCAAAAATAATTTAGTAACACATTATATATGTTCCAGAATCTAATTTTAGGAATATCTGATAACTGTTCCGGACTAAATATAGGAACGCTTTATAACTGTTCCAAATATTGCAACACCACTTTTAGAAACGGTTATGGTATGTTCCTAAAAATATTAGAAACATATAAAAACTGTTTCTAAATCCCTTTTTTGGTGTAGTGTGGAGAGCACTCGAATGAGAGAGGGAGAGAGTCAATTTGGTTTTGAAATGAAAAAAGTAGCGGGTTGATCGCGTTTTGGGAGAAAGTTGAACATTTTTTCATTTTTTTTATAACGCTTGAATTTTTTTGAATTTTTTAGTCTTATAACATTTGAGTATATAACCGCTATAAACGTATATACTATATATATAACTTATATATTTAAAAAATATTATAATAAGCTAGAAATTCTTCCAAACCGTTATATTAAGGATCCTTTCTGAAACTTTGTAACACTTTTATATAAAATATTACAATAATATTTCTGTAAATGTTATGAAAGAATATTTTTCTTGTAGTGATTAACAAAAAACATGTCTAATTGTTGAGTGAAATCCTTGTGATAACATGATAAAAGATGGTAGGAAAGAGGGTAGAATATGTATGGCTCTGCAAGTGAGTGAGAAGCATGCTACATCTAGAAAGTAACATACATAATACTGGTCAATTGAAGTACCACCACCACCATCTAGAAATATCTTTAAACTTCGGAGGAAGTCTTGCACGAAAAGACAACTAGAAAAAAAAAATACAAGGATCCTGGCCGAACCCTTGCTCAGCACTTCAATAAATTTGGTGCAATCTCTTTCGTCAAGTCATAAGCACTTAATATTAAGTTTTGGAGGAAGAATTACGACAGGATGTAGGTTTCTAGAACGCAATACAATACATATATATACATAAAATTAATTTTGGCGCTGTTAGTGACTGATTCCGAACACATGCAATACATACGTACAAACATAAAATAAATATAAATCTTAGCCAGCTGAATATTCTTACTGCCAATTTTTTTTTACACAGTAGTGGATCAACATGAAGCCACAAAATAAAAGATACAACTTTATTATTTGCATCTCTATTGCGAATGGGAAACAATTAGCCATTTTGTGTAATTAAAATGTTGCATGTCTTTGTCGTTTGACGCTAAACAAGCAAGAAATAGGGTTTCTTTTTCTTGTTGATATATGCATATTTGATGCTATCTTGTTTCTCTTTAATGGCCCATTTGCGACGAAAAAAAAAAATTCCATTGTAATTGCCTAAATCTTGTCTATGTCTCGAGGCAAGTGAAAAAAAATGCAGTGGACAATTTCAAAGCCTGCTCATATGTTTATAGAAGGTCATCTATCAATATTGATTGTGAATGGTTTCGTTAACCCAAAAATGATAATTTATCACTGTCATATAAGTCATATTCTATGATTATGTAAAATGCTTTTTTAATTAGCCATGTCAATTTGAATTCAGCAGTATAAATGTTGCCTTTAACAAACTTGTTTAGACCTTAAAAATTTCTTATACATTATTAGTCATTTTCGAGTTAAAAAATTAATATATGCTATTTTTTAAAAATTAGATTAAATTTGTTATACATATGTATTTAGAATTTTGGATATGTGTTTAGTTAGATAATACCATGTACTTAATCTAAATATAATTTGAATATTGAATATACTTTAGAATTTGTTATATGTTCAAATAGTTAAAAGAAATTTATAATTTTTACTTTTTTTTCTTAACAACATGAGAGATGCATACTATAGTTAGATTTTTTTATTATTTTATTAATTAATAAAAATATATATACAACTTAGATGGCTCATTTTTTCAGATGTTTCTAAGCTGCATTATTACAATAGATAAGAGATATGAGGTGAACTATGTTTTGCCCATCTATAAAATAACTAGCGCTTTATTCATAATATTAATTTCATCTCCCAGGAACCCTAAAAGTCTTAGAAATCCCATATTCAGAACAATTTAGGTATTAATTCATGCTGAAACCCTAAAATTTTCCAAGGTTAGGGTTTGGGAGCACGGAGGGAATTTGGAAATTTTGAGAGAGAGAGAGAGAGAGATAATTTTAGACTGCAGGTTGCTGATGAATTATTTACAAAATTTTGAAAAATACGATGTATCAACAACACAATTTACGACGCATAGTGACTCAACGTATATTATTAATGCATCATAGTCTGAAATTATTGTGTTAGGTACTCCAAGCGACTCAATCCGTAAATAAAATATGTGACATATCAGTAGCGACACTTGCAATATATAGCGACTCAACTTACGTCATTATTGTTTCGTCGACCCAATTTATTATTGTGTATCACTATGGAGTCACAATACGTAGCATAATTTGTGACATTTTTTGATGCCACTATATGTTCTAGGGTCTGCTTGGCAAAGATATTTTCATCGTTTTTCGGATATTTTTGAACTATTCGTTTATGAAGTGTTTAAAAAATTTATGCTTGCTATTTTTTTTTGAGTCACTAGTTTTGGTCGGCTAAAAAAATCTTCCAAAATCGGTGTAGTATAATTTTTGGTGTTATTATATTCGTATATTTTGAGAATTTTTATTATTTTATATTGTTTATATCCTCACAAAAAAATATATAATTATAACTATTGTACCTTATTTTTTTATCTCGTAGAGGTATAAATGCTAGCGGAGGAGAATTATCGCAAATTCTCTCGCGAAATCCCAACTCTCCACCCCAGAGCAACCACCACATCCCCACGCCCCATCTCAACCGCCTGTACGGCCTCCAATTCGTTGGAGGATCGTTGGAACAGTCGTCGACCGAAGATAGCCGACCGATAATAGAGCAACTCTGTTCTGAGTAATCAGCCAGGTACTCAAGTTTCGGCCTTAATTTCTTCTGTTATGTTCGATCATTTTCGAATCTACAAATTCCTATTAGCAAACCATATGACCCCCTTCGAGATCCCTCAGATGAATCTAGAAACGACTCTCTGATATGCCCGAAAAATCGAGGCAAAGTCAGCCCCAAACCTGTCCTAAAACAGAACAGAGAAGCAACCTAAACCCCTACTTTGGAAGGGAATTTTCGAGCAGTAAATGTCGATTTTATGAAAACAAAATTGGAACATTCATAGACAACATATACACGATTGAAACCTCTTTCGTAGTTCGTGATTTCATTAATGCAATGCAAAGTTATTCAGAGTTAAAAATCAAAAAAATTAGTTTAAAACTGTTGAAAATTTTAGAAACCTGTCCGATACGACGTGCGCCCCGACAAACCGGGCAACGTGGTCGCAAACTATATGCATCAAAAGGCGCACATGGGTGGACGTGTGGGAACTGACGGAACTCGATTTCGTTGTGCGTGCACGACGAAATCAGTACGTATCCGTCGAGATACTCCCGTATCGACGTTTTGCAGACTTGTCCATAACTTCGTGCATGTTCGTCGGATCGACATGAAACTTGTGCCATCAGGACCGTATCGATTTTTTGGTCCTATATGCCAAGTTTGGTCCGATTCTAAGAAGGTTGATCGGAACGCCAAATTTGGCGGGCCCACAATCCGACCCAATTGACGATTTTGTGCACGGGTCATCGGAATCCAAAATTGGACATACCGTTGGATTTGTCTCCTCAAACCGAATTCGTAGACATATAGTTTGATGACTTTAGAGACCGTAGGCATTGGCACGCATTTTGGTGCAAAACGGGTCTAACAACGAACATCATTTTGACCCAAAATTATGATTTTGCCCCTGTTCCAGAATTAGACTTTTGGACAGGCATTTTCTAGGTATATCACTTATTCCGAGTACGTTCTTGATGTTTGTTTCAGCATCCGGAGTTGTTTGGAGATTGTGACATTTCTTTTACTAATATTGTGATTCTTGGACTTGCCAGTTTCGCACCCCCACAAGATTCCTTGCCACCTTACTCTGTGATTTACATATTCTTATATTCAGTTGCTATTTTTAGCATTTTTTATTTGTTATTATAAAACTGTGCGTCCAAGTCACACTTGGGTGCAAGCGACTCTATCGGTCATTTTCCTCGTTTTATTTATATTCTCTTGCATTGACTTAGCCTAGTGACCACTCATTTTTGATGAGGTATTAGTATATCTCATATGGCCTTGACACTTGCTCTAACCACGTGATACGAGTCACATGTAGGACATGTACCGCGTAGTCGGCTGGCCACCGATACGTATGAAGCGTGCGACGGATAGGAGTAACTACCAATAGAATTGCATGCTAGAAGACTTGGCGGTTACTAGAGGTTCATATCAGTCTTGGAGATGATGATACTAGGCATTGGATGGGGAGAACATAACCTAACGTATGGGCTTCGATTACACTTCCCCTATAACCCGGAAGCTCCGCTGGAGATACGGGTATGATTATCATCTTATGTTGGCCACTGATATTTTTGAACGTTATGCGCTTGGTCACTGGTGCCCAAGAGGGGACAATACCGGATCCTATATTCAGCCAGGGCTCATGCGTCGAAGGATTGTATCTCAGCTGCATATTTACAGTAGACTGGTCAGGAACCCTATTACATGCATCCTCTTTTCTTTATATTATATATTATAATTTACGTGGCATGGTATTTTCTTGTATCTTGTTGCGTCCCGCTGAGGGCCTGGTTATCTCTCCAGGATTAGAAAACTTTTTACAGGAGTACGGAGCGGCTTTGGATCCTTCATACATTGATGACGAGGTAGTTCCTACTGATTTCTAGTCTATTCCTTATTTGAGAAATTAGTGGATATTTTTACATCTCTTTTTTTTATATTTTGCGGAGGTTGGACTCCAATCTTATGAGACTATTTTTACAGCTATTTGGAGTGAGTATGTTCATCCGGCTATCATCCGGCTATCTTTTGATACACTCATTTATTATCTGGACTTATTTATCTTTTGTGTTGAGCTGTGATGAGATTAGATTATATTATACTGGCCGGTGATGATTTATTAAACAGCTTATGTACGTATACGAGGGTTCCATATATTGGAGTATTCTTCGTATATGTGCAGCTGGCATGTTCACGTATTCGGTCCTATGTATTTTGAGACTGGGCGTTACACACTAGAAATTAAATTTACTTATGCCAAGCCTTTTGGGCCTATCAGAGTTATAGATTTTTTTCAAAAATCTAGTATAACGCTGATTGCCTCAAAAGGCTTGCATAAGTAAGAGTGTATAGAGTGAGTGTACTAGTAGTATATCGTAGTATCCTAGAGTGTATAGAGTGAGCTTTCCTACTTCCTTTCTTCTCATTCGGGTCATTGAGCCGACTATTCCGCATCATAGGATATCTACCTCAACCTCACCCTAGAGAAGTGTGAAAATATTAATATTAACCAAGGTTCATAGTATCGATTTTGGTATTGGTATCATTATCGATATTATTTACAGTTGATATCATGAATCTCATAGCTTCCGCTAGCAGAGCACAATGTAGAGCCAAACGTGAAGCAGAGCTTCACATTCAAAATATTAGAAGTAAAAAGTTTTCGATTGGTGGTGGGATAAGAAAGGATTCTAACTCGTCCCACCACCAATCAAAAACTTTTTACTTTTAATATTTTGAATATGAAGCTCTACTTCACGTTTGGCTCTACATTGTGCTCTGCTAGCGAAAGCTATGAGATTCAGAATATCAACCGTAAATGATACCGAAATCGATTTCGATACCGATACTGATATTGTGAACCTTGGTTAACATTAATATTTTTATACTTCTCTAGGGTGAGGTTGAGGTAGATATCATATGATGTTGAATAGGATGCTGAGAGAGTCGAATGAGAAGCAGGGAAATAGAGGGGGCCAGAGAGGGGGTGTAAGCCCCTTGAATTTTAGGAATTATTTTAAATTTTATTAAAAGAATTATTTTCATGAGATATTTTATTTATAATTATTTTGATCATTAAATATACTTCTTCGTGACTTTGATTTTTGGAGCACAAGAGATGTCATTCTCTCGAAACGCCCTAAATGAGTTTTGATCTAGACAAGTTTATCTTCATGTTGATATATCATGTCCCACTCAAACTTGTTCTCTTGTGCCCTAGTTGCATCGCAGAACTTTTGGGTCAATTTAGGTCGTTTGATTACTTTAGTTATCATTAAATTCTCACTTTTATTCTTGATTGTCATGTATACGTTACCGTGACTTTCAATTTAGGAGCACAAGACTAGTCATTTTTTTCAAACCAACTTCTCATGCATGATCTACTCGAGACACTCTTCACCCATGACCTTCGTGTCCCAGTCAGACATACCATTTTGTGCTTCATTTGCTTCGCACAACTTTCCTGACACAAGACCCAATTTTTATTCATCCCACGGAGTCATATTTATTTTTGACTTGATTTTAGGATACCCTTTCGACCCAAACCTGTCGACCAAAAATATGGAATCGGCCCACATTAAGCCTACTATCCATATAATTTTAGGATACTCTTATATAAATATATATATATATATATATATATATATATATATATATATATATATATATATAGAAAGGATAGGCATCCCCGCACTTTTGCATCCCCATGCATTTCCATGTTCACATCCGTTAGATGTGCTTTAAGTCATCTAAACTTAACCATTGGTAAATCAACGGTTAAGATTAGATGACTTAAAGCACTATCCAATGGTGTAAATAGGGGGGATGCTTGGGGATGCAAAAAGTGCGGGGATGCCTATCATTTCTCATATATATATATATATATATATATATATATATATATATATATATATATATATATATATATATATATATATATATATCTTCTCTCTTTTCTCCTTAAATCACTCCACCACCTCACCCCCATCACCATCACCAGCACACAACACCCCCCTCTACAGCCGAGCACCATACCCACCCTTTTTTTTTCTATTTATATTTAAACTCCTATACTCTTCCTCCTTCTTTCTTTTTAACACTCATCCTCTCTCTCTCTCTATTCCTATTAGCCACCCCACCACCACCCTCTTCGTCCTTCATCATCCTCCTCATCTTCATCACCAACATCATCTTCCCTCCTCCTCTTCAAATCCATCATCTTCTCCACCTCATCCTTCTTCCAACGTTGTTGTCGCTGCGTTTACGCCGCCGTCGCGCGCCTCTCGGCCGGCCAACACGGCCTCCCCGTAGCACCCTTGGTCGATCATTGGCCACCGTACGTAGCAACATCGTGACCCCGTACGGGCACGGCAGCGCTGCTCTCCATGCGCGCGCACATTTTGGCGCTACAGCGGCTGCTACTAGCCGCTCGCGGCCTCCGCCGCTCTAGCATGCCACCACCGTCACCCGCCCCCTCAGTGCCCCGACCACTCCTCGACGACCACCCAGGGTGGCGTGCCACCTCTGGCAGCGACCCCAGGCATGCCCCGACCCGGTCGTGCTCGCTCTGGCCATAACAGCCAACCCGCATGCATAAGCGCGATCGTGCCGGTCGATGTACGCACAGTTTCTCCCGAGCGTTGTGCTCGTCCCTGGTAGCAACTTGGCCATCGTGCATGACACCACGAGCCTCTCCGAAGTTTCATCTCTCTCTCCAACGGTCGCAGTAGGCGATTCCTGCAACTTGGAGTCGATCCCGTCGTGACGCGCGCGTTAGAGAAGACAGAAAGTGCACTACGATACAACAACTTTGGGCATAATTTTTGGACAATCCAACCGTTGGATTGTCGAAGTCTTTCCTCCTTGCAATCTTGGTATATAGCTCTACCCCCACCTCAAGTTTCACCCGTTAATTCATCCATTTGATAGATCCAAATTGGCCGCCAAGTTGACACTTTAAATTGTACTATTTTTGGACAGTTTGGTGGAGCCAACTTTGCAGACTTGTATCTTCGCCGTCGCAGCTCCATTTGATGTGCCACCAGTTCCTGTGCATAGCTGGTATAACCCTCTTCTTGTATTATAAGTTTCGTTCTAATGTGAGCTTGTTTGATTGGTTGAATTTGATGTCAAAGTTGGCCGTCCGAATTTATAATTTCTAACTTGTTAAATTCTAATTTTGAACCCGGGACTCCGGATTCCAATTTTGACACCACCAATAGACTCGTGGTATCGTTCTGGCATGAATTCATATAAAGTTTGTTTGATTTGGAGGACATGGGCCTTGGCACGTATTTCGGTTTAAGGTGGGCCCCATTGTCCGAGTCAACGGGTCATTTTGAGATCGGCTCATTGGAATCCGCTTCTGGATATACCGTTGGGTTCGTATCATCATTTTGGACTCGTTGACATATACTTTGATAGATTTAGTGGACTTGGACTCCATCACGCATATCCGTACAAACCGAATTCCACTATTCGAGTCAACGGACCATTTTGAGTTCGGCTTATCGGAATCCACTTTCGGACATACCGTTGGGTTCATATCGTCATTCTGGACTCGTTGACATATAATATAGTGTCCCGCTCCTAGCGGTTCACTATGTAAGGCTTGTGGCTTGGCTAACTCGGTCGGAACCGAGTATTGGGGAAACTTACCGTCGACACCGAATCGATCACGGACAAGTGCATAAGAACCTTTCCAACTAATGGATTGGTTTCTCTTGAAATGCGTCCAAGAGTTTTCTCTAGATGTTTTGCTGCTGGTTTTGTTGCTTGGTTTTGATGGATGCTTTTCTGAATAATTTTCGATGATTTGATTCTTGCCCATTTTTATCGATTTGCATAGCATTCATTTTTGAGAATTCTGAGAGAAGAGAACACAACGAGATGGGATATTAACCAAACTTTTGGTGCCAATGCAGACTGACGCATGACGGAAGGCTAAGCGTGCAAGTGTTCCTCTCTCTCTCGACGATTCTCTAATTCGGTGAGTGTGGATCTCTGTGGTGGTATTGTCCCTCTCGCTATTCCTTCATGCCAACTAAATAATTGCCTTGCAATATTCGTTGATCGATATCAGTTGCTAATGCCACAAGTCAATACCACTAAGAAGCTAGAGATAGAACATTGAAAGAATTGATTACACTATTAACAACATTGAGAATTGTGCTCGTCCCTTTGAACATTGAAATATGGGAAATGAATTGATGCCTGAGATGTTGAATATGAGAATGATGCGTACCTAATATTGGCTTTATTAATACCATGCAATTGTGTACTGTTGAGTCGGTTATGCATTCGCGTGGTCATGGACGTCTTTGTGCACAAGGTTTGAGTAGTTTCCTCGGGACGGTACTTGGGGCACCGGGGACCGGCTCGACCTAGGGGGAAACAGTTGGTCGTGCTATAGTGGCACGAGTTATTGCGGGACATTCGACTAGGCTTGCAACCTACTCTGGAATGGTACACCGTAATACCCGTTGGAAAGTCCTTTATGGTGCAGTTACACCAACGACCCAGTCCGAATGCATGCTAACGATTGTCTTATGCAGGGGCGGTAAGTATATTATTATTATCCTGTATCTTGTGTAGGAAAGCTGGATTCGGCCAATGGTAAAGTAACATGGTTTATTCCATGTTACATTATTGTGATTTACTCTGAATGTTGCCTGTCCCTAATAAGTTCATATCTTTAAAATGCTTGTCATTAATAAAATGTTGGTTTAGCTGAGTGGGCCAACGGGGCTCACCAGCGCATTATTATAATGTGCTGACCCCTCCTCCACAGGTACTGGAGAAGGCTCAGGCGCACGTCCGAATTAAAGCTTTCTGAACTGTTGTTCCTTTCAAGTTGTTTTTCCTAAAGACACACAAAGTATTACGGAGTTTTCAAAAGATAGCTGCTTATATTTCAAAGTACTAAAGGGGCATGATGTATGGAACGGGAAGTTATTTCATGGCAGCCTATCAGTTGTACTTCTTTTCATGAATCAATGTAGCCGAAATGGCATTTCAAATATTATCGAAAAAAGTTGTATTCTGACTACAATTATAAATAAAATGAGTATTTCTTCTTCCTATATTGTGTCCTCAATATTTATGAAATGTGGCTGGGTTTCAAATGTTTCTAAATAACATAATAGTGTATGTTGTTGCCTTGTACAAGTGCAACACCAGACTTGTACGAAATCACGCCTTAGCGAGGACGAACGATTCGGTGCGAATCGAAGCGAGAACGAAAGATTCTCCGAATCGGGGCGCGACAAGTTGGTATCAGAGCATGGTTTCAAATCCTCGAATTTTAAAAATATTTTCAAAAAGGAAGTCTTGATGTAAATTTTCTCGATTGATGGTGTCGATAGCGCTGGCATGAAATAATGTTCCATACAATAAGCCCATAAATATTTTATGAGTGCTAATGGAATTATTTCTTTGTTGTAGAATGACCAAGGGTGATAGCGCAAAGACGAATTCATCGTCTGACCCAATTGAGAAACTGATTAAACAAATGGAGGCTCAGAGGAAGCAGAGCGAAGCTCAACATCGCGGGCTTCAGGGACAGCTTCAATATCAGTTTCAGGAGCAGCTAGATGCTCAACAAAAGCAAGTGGATAGTCTAACTCAGATTGTCACCAAGCTGATGGCCGATTTCAATGTTTCTGCAAAGGCCGCAGCAACCGAGACCGTGGAAGTACCGGTCAGAGAAATCTGAGACGCCGACACGGAAGAGAACGAGCTTCAAGTTCTCTGAATTCAAGAGTTGCGACCCGCCTGAATTTAATAGGAAAGAGGAGCCAGATGAGGTGATGGGCTTCTTGAACACACTTGAGGGCTACTTTCGAATGTTGGAGATTCAGGGCAGTAAGAGGGTGGAGTGTACCGTTGTACAACTTCATCTCAAGGCCCAGGAATGGTGGACCTCGCAGAGACAGGCACTCTGTGGTAATAGTCCGGATACGAAGATATCTTGGGATACCTTCAAGCAGGTTTTCATTACCCAATTCATTCCACCAGCTATCCGTCAACAAAAAGAGAATGAGTTCATTGCACTTCGACAAGGCAGTATGTCAGTGCATGACTACGAGACAGAGTTTTTGAAGAGAGTCGCATTCACTGGGTACATGGTACCGAATGACGATGCCAAGCGAGGGAGATTTGTGCAAGGCTTGAATGAGGGCCTGGAGCGGTATGTTCTATGTCGAAGTGTACGTCTTATCGGAAGGCGTATGAGACAGCTCTTGAGATGGAGAGATTTCATCCACCAGTTGGCCGTGGAACAACACTGCACAACCAGGGTAGCAACCATAAACGACCCTTGGCTGCAGAGAGGAATGACGTTCCTAAGCGTCATAATGCTGGCGAGAATAATGGTGAATATCAAGGACCGCGTTGCTTCAAGTGCAACCGGTATGGGCATCGACAAGCAGAATGTCGAGCCGGATGCTTCAATTATGGCGACATGGGCCACAGGGCGTCTGAATACAGAAAGGAAAGGAATCAGAATCCCCTACGGGATCAACACTATAATCATCGTGGACCGAACGACAATCAGTACCATAGAGGAATAACAATCAGAACCGGGGTCAACATAACAATCAAAATCGTGGCCAAGCGCCACCAGCCTTACCAGCTCCGAATGGAAATGTACCGAATCAACAATAAGGTAGGCAAGCAAGGGTTTATGCCTTGACTCAGGCAGAGGCCCAGATCGCAGAGAATGTTATAACAGGTATGTTGTTGTACAAAGGCATACCTGCAAGAGTACTTTTTGATTCTGGTGCTACTCATTGCTTTATCTCTTCTGATTTTGCAACGGAAAATAAATTTTGTATGACTCAACTGAAGACAGCTTTGTGTGTTAGTACTCCTTCGGGAGTAGATATGCCTGCAACTTTGATTTGCAGGGACGGCTACATTAAGATTGGAGACAAGACTTTATCTCTGGATGTAATTGTACTCGACATCAAAGAGTACGATATCATATTGGAAATGGACTGGCTCAGCGCCTGTCATGCAACAATCGACTGTGCGGATAAGAGAGTTGTGTTTCGCCTACCCGGAGAAACGAAATTCTCTTACTCGTGCGACTCGACGTTCCAAGGACCCATGGTCATATCGTTAGTTACAACAAGGCACATGCTGTACTCAGGGTGTGAAGGCTTTCTCGCTTCTGTCCAAGACACTCGAATGAAGAGTGTAGGCTCGAATCAGACCGAAATTGTGGCAGAGTTCCCTAATGTGTTTCCGGACGAGATACCTGGAATGCCGCCGGATAGAGAAATTTAATTCACAATTGATACATTCCCGGGTACTCGCCCGATATCAAAGGCGCCATACAGGATAGCTCCGGCAGAATTAAAGGAACTAAAGGTGTAGCTACAAGAATTATTAGATCGGGGGTACATTCGCCCAAGTGTATCTCCATGGGGAGCTCCAGTGTTGTTTGTAAAGAAGAAGGATGGGACGATACGGCTGTGCATCGATTACAGAGAACTAAACAAGGCAACCATCCGTAACAAGTATCCCTTGCCAAGGATAGATGATCTATTCGATCAGCTTCAAAGGGCGACCGTGTTTTCTAAAATTGATCTTCGTTCAGGATATCACCAATTGAAGATCAGACCCGAGGATGTCCCTAAGTCAGCATTCCGTACGAGATACGGACACTATAAGTTTTTGGTTATGCTATTCGGTTTGACTAATGCTCTAGCAGCCTTTATGGATCTAATGAATAGAGTGTTTCGACCGTTCTTAGACAAGTTTGTTGTCGTGTTCATCGATGACATCTTGATCTACTCAAAGGATAGGAAGACTCATGTCGAGCACTTGAGAGAAGTACTTCAGACGCTGCGGGACAACTAGCTTTATGCAAAACTAAGCAAGTGCGAATTTTGGATGAACCGTGTCGTTCCTCGGACATGTTGTTTCGGCAGAAGGTGTTGCCGTCGACCCAAAGAAGACTGAGGCAGTTGTGGACTGGAAGCAGCCTGCATCAGCTAGTGAGATACGGAGTTTCCTTGGTTTAGCCGGGTACTACAGTAGATTTGTGAAAGACTTCTCGAGAATCGCATCGCCTTTGACTCGCCTAACTCAGAAAGGAGTCGTATTTAAGTGGACTGACGACTGTGAGAGTAGCTTCCAAGAACTCAAGCAGCGGCTCGTCACGGCCCCAATTTTAGCACTTTCGGAAGGCTCTGAGGGATTTCAGATCTACAGTGACGCATCGGGACTTGGTTTGGGATGTGTTCTCATGCAACGTGGGAAACAATATCTTATGCGTCGAGACAACTCAAACAGCATGAGAAGAATTACCCAACACATGATTTGGAACTGGCGGCGATTGTGTTCGTGTTGAAATTGAGGCGACACTATCTCTATGGTGTGTCCTGCGAGATTTCACGGATCATAAAAGCTTAATATATATTCACACAGAAGGAATTGAATTTGAGGCAGCGGCGTTGGTTAGAATTGATCAAGGACTATGACTTGACAATCTCCTATACGTCGGGTAAAGGAAACGTGGTAGCTGATGCCTTGAGTCGAAAATTTTTGGGTCCCTAACAATAGCAAAAGAGGTACTACGAGATCTTAAAGAGATGGGCATCGAGTTCAGGATCCGTCCGCAGAATATGCAGTTGGCTCAGTTACAACTTGAGCCGAGTCTCCAGGAAGGATTAAGATTGCTCAGAAGGACGACCCATTTCTGCAGAAGATACGCGAGTTGATTCTAGCAGGAAAGGCGTCAGACTTTACCGTTGAAGATGATACTATTCGTGTCAAGAAGATTGTGCGTCCTAAGGATGAGGATATCAGGAAGGAAATACTGACCGAGCTCATTTCGTGAAGTATTCCTTGCATCCAGGAAGCACGAAAATGTATAAAGATCTGCGCACCATATTTTGGTGGCATGGCATGAAGAAGGATGTGGCGCTATTCGTGTCACAATGCTTGGATTGTCAGCGTGTGAAGGCCGAACATCAACGGCCAGGCGGAGAACTACAAAATTTGGCTATTCTACTGTAGAAGTGGGATAATATCTGTATGGATTTTATCGTCGGCTTGCCAAGAACTCAGAAGGAAAATGATGCGATTTGGGTTATCGTGGATAGATTAACCAAGTCGGCACATTTCATTCCAATAAAAGTTACGTGGGGCGTAGAACGGTTGGCTCAGTCTACATAAATGAAATTGTCCGCTTACATGGGGTGCCAGCTTCTATAGTGTCGGATAGAGATGGAAGATTCTTGTCGCAATTTTGGATAAGTTTGCACTCAGCAATGGACACAAAGTTGAACTTCGGTACGGCATACCATCCAGACTGATGGTCAGACAGAGAGAGTAAATCAGATTCTTGAAGATATGTTGAGATTGTGCGTGCTTGATTCAAAGACAAATTGGGACGCGCATCTCGCATTGGCAGAATTTGCCTATAACAATAGTTATCAGGCAAGTATCCGAATGGCCCCGTACGAAGCCTTGTATGGACGGAAATGTCGATCACCGATATGCTGGGATGAAGTCGGTGAACGGCAAGTGCTCGGACCAGAACTGTGGAACAGGCCGTCTAGAGGGTTCGCTTAATTCGAGAAAGACTTAGAGTTGCTCAAAGTCGACAGAAGAGTTATGCGGACGTACATCGACGACCTTTGGAATTCACAGCAGGCGATCATGTCTTCTTGAAGGTCACACCCATAGGTGTGATGCGGTTTGGGATAAAGGAAAGCTAAGCTCGAGATTCGTTGGACCCTTCAAGATTTTGGAGAAGGTAGCCTCGTGGCTATCGACTTGTACTACCTCCGGCTCTGGCTGATGTGCATGATGTCTTCCATGTATCTCAACTGCGAAGTACATGCATGATCCAAGCTATGTAGTGAATTTCGATCAGCTGCAGCTGAGCGCTGACCTATCCTACACTGAAGAGCCTGTCCAAATTTTGGACAGAAAAGAGAAAGTTTTGCGGAATCGGACAGTATCCTTGGTCAACGTGCTGTGGCGGAACCATGCTGTAGAGGAGTCGATGTGGGAATTAGAGGAAGAGATGCGGATGAAATACCCCTCGCTATTTGATAATTTTGAGGTAGGACTTCTGCTTTAAGTTTCGAGGACAAAACTTTTTCTTAGTGGTATATTATGTAGTGTCCCGCTCCTAGCGGTTCACTATATAAGGCTTGTGGCTTGGCTAACTCGGTCGGAACCGAGTATTGGGGAAACTTACCGTCGGCATCGAATCGATCACGGACAAGTACATACGAACCTTTCCAACTAATGGATTGGTTTCTCTTGAAATGCGTCCAAGAATTTTCTCTGGATGTTTTGCTGCTGGTTTTGTTGCTTGGTTTTGATGGATGATTTTCTGAATAATTTTCGATAATTTGATTCTTGCCCGTTTTCATCGATTTGTATAGCATTCATTCTTGAGAATTCTGAGAGAAGAGAACACAACGAGATGGGATATTAACCAAACTTTTGGTGCCAATGCAGACTGACGCATGATGGAAGGCTAAGCGTGCAAGTGTTCTTCTCTCTCGGCGATTCTCTAATTCGGTGAGTGTGGATCTCTGTGGTGGTATTGTCCCTCTCGCTATTTCTTTATGCCAACTAAATAATTGTCTTGCAACATTCGTTGATCGATATCAGTTGCTAATGTCACAAGTCAATACCACTAAGAAGCTAGAGATAAAACATTGAACATTGAAAGAATTGATTACACTATTAACAACATTGAGAATTGTGCTTGTCCCTTTGAACATTGAAATGTGGGAAATGAATTGATGCCTGAGATATTGAATATGAGAATGATGCGTACCTAATATTGGCTTTATTAATACCATGCAATTGTGTACTGTTGAGTCGGTTATGCATTTGCGTGGTCATGGACGTCTTTGTGCACAAGGTTTGAGTAGTTTCCTCGGGACGGTACTTGGGACATCGGGGACCGGCTCGACCTAGGGGGAAACAGTTGGTCGTGCTATGGTGGCACGAGGTATTGCGGGACATTCGACTAGGCTTGCAACCTACTCTGGAATGGTACACCGTAATACCCGTTGGAAAGTCCTTTATGGTGCAGTTTCACCAACGACCCAGTCCGAATGCATGCTAACGATTGTCTTATGCAGGGGCGGTAAGTATATTTATTATCCTGTATCTTGTACAGGAAAGCTGGATTCGGCCAATGGTAAAGTAAACATGGTTTATTCCATGTTACATTATTGTGATTTACTCTGAATGTTGTCTGTCCCTAATAAGTTCATATCTTTAAAATGCTTGTCATTAATAAAATATTGGTTTAGCTGAGTGGGCCAACGGGGCTCACCAGCGCATTGTTATAATGTGCTGACCCCTTCTCCACAGGTACTGGAGAAGGCTCAGGCGCACGTCCGAATTAAAGCTTTCTGAACTGTTGTTCCTTTCAAGTTGTTTTCCCTAAAGACGCACAAAGTATTGCGGAGTTTTCAAAAGATAGCTGCTTATATTTCAAAGTACTAAAGGGACATGATGTATGGAACGGAAAGTTATTTCATGGCAGCCTATCAGTTGTACTTCTTTTCATGAATCAATGTAGCCGAAATGGCATTTCAAATATTATCGAGAAAAGTTGTATTCTGACTACAATTATGAATAAAATGAGTATTTCTTCTTCCTATATTGTGTCCTTAATATTTATGAAATGTGGCTGGGTTTCAAATGTTTCTAAATAACATAACAGTGCATGTTCTTGCCTTGTACAAGTGCAACACCAGACTTGTACGGCATCACGCCTTAGCGAGGACGAACGATTCGGTGCGAATCGAAGCGAGGACGAAAGATTCCCCGAATCGGGGCGTGACATATAATTTGCTAGATTTTGATGACTTTGATCCTGACACATTCTTCGGTGCAAAGTGGGTCCAACAGTGGACCGCATCTTGATCCGAATTACCATTTTGCCCCTGTGTCCTGAATTGGACTTATGGATATTCTATCCTAGCTATTTTACTTATTCTGGGAATATTGGTGATATTTATTTCAGCATCCGGCGACGTTCATGTAGACTCCTATGTTGCTACCTTTCTTGGACTTGACAATTTGTCTGCAGGACATCATCGGCTCACTGCTTCACCCCAGGCAAGATACCTTGTCATACTTGTACTGTTTACATTATTCATATCTATCCTTGTATTGTTAGTTGGTGACATTAGTAGTGTGTATCCAAGGATGACTTGGGTTTTATCGATGATGGCATCGATGTTATGGGTGTATGTGTGTAACTTAGAGTTAGTAGACATACCCGAGATGGAGAAGTTATCTCGAATAACTTCTATGGCTTGACACGAGATATTACACGGCACCTTGAGTGAGGATCATGGTGTTGGCATGAACTTATGTATTCGACTGATCATCGGTACGAGCGGTTCGTGTGTCGGTACATATAGAGTTAGATGGTGTCTAGATTAGAGACTCGCATAGAGATATGGATTGTCTGAGTCGTGGATACGACTTATACTTTCCTGGGACGGGGAAGACAATCATTAGGCGTATGGGACAGCCAGTTACACTAATTTAGCCTCAGTTTTACCCGATTATGGACATGGATACCCGGTTACGGGCCATACATTCACTAGGGGATACATCCGGCAGCGGCCACTAGTTACGCGCTAGGTACAGTCGGGAGGTATACTAGCGCTTGTATGTATACATCGACTCATGATTCGACATCGGCCCGTGACTCGATACAAATCCCTTATTCACCTACCCATACGTATCAAAGGTTGTCTTCAACATACATTCACATAGACTGGTTAGTTCGTATACCTATATCGGACCGTATCATGGGACAATATCTTATCATAGACTGGTATACCATCCTTTGATCAGGAGTGGTTAGAGATATGGTTGCTGATTGATGACTGGATATTGGACCACGTTGTGATTCAGGTTGATCATTATATTCAATTCACATTATGGCATGCATTTCTGTATCTTGTTACGTTCCTCTGAGGACCAGGTGATCTTTCCAGGTATTCGCTGAGCAGATAGTACAGAGTAGCTGGCTGGTGCTGCATGATGCACCGAGGTCTCAGGTATATTTATATATATGTGTTTTGCCATTTCTATTTATTCTTTCCAGCTTATATCCTCACCTATTTTTGCTTCATGCTGCTATGTAGCCTATTATTACCAAGCTTATTCCTTTCTCGAGCTTGCTCGAACATGTATATTACTGGGTGGCCAACTTTAGTATATTATGTTCATTCTTGGTATTCCTTTTATTACTGTGGATTGAGATGTAGATGATTAGTTACTCTTAGTTACCCCTTTACAGCGGAGTACGTCCAGGGATAAGTCTATTAAATTGGGAGCTTACCCTAGATCGTATTAGCTGGCATGGTCGTGCTCAGGTTCCTATATATTTTGGAACTGGGGCGTGACAGGGGACCTTCTTGTTGAACATGTGACAACACTCATTTGATACTCATGTGTCTATATGGATCAATTTGGAATATACTCGAATAATGTTTATCTATCTTTGCGGAATTATTGTCAAATGGATATGAATTACTATCTGCGGCATCGTTCGTGGATGTATAATCGTCATCCTGATGACATATACGATGTGCAGGATGAATTTATACGTAGGGTAGAGCAATTCCTGTAGTTTTCCAAGGTGTTCCCTCAGTACATAGACTGTATCAAAATTAAGTGTCCATGTGTAAGATGTTGTAACATGAAATATCATCCAGAAGTGGATGTGACATATCATTTGTACTCGAGATGTTTTATGCTAAATTACTATCAGTGGATGTCACACGGAGAACTTATGTTTTTAGCATCGGAGCTGGAGCCTAATTTCCCGTATATAGATGTCCATAGCCACGCTAGTTACGACGAAGGGTGCGTGAACATAGTTTTTGACGCTGCAAGGCCTAGTTTCGATCCAGACAATCATGATGCGGCAGAGGAGACAGCGAATGCCGATGCTGCGAAGTTCATGGAGTTGCTGGAGAATGCAAGGACTTCTTTGTATCCTAGTTGTGAGGATCATTCACCGTTGGAGGTGGTTACAAGACTGCTGAGCATCAAGTTCGATTTTAATATGTCTCAAGAATGCTACAACCGAATTATTGAGTTGATTATTGAGATCTTGCCGATAGGTGCAAAGTTACCTACAGACTTCTACCGGTCTAAGAGGATGGTGAGATCTCTCTGGATGGGATACGAGAAAATTGATGCATGTTGCAATGGGTGCATGTTGTACTACAAAGACGACAAGGATGAAGACGTGTGCAGATTTTGTGGTGCTAATCGCTATAAGACTACAAGTTCAAATAGGACTCCCGGTGCAAGGAAGCCTACTAATTCGATGCACTACTTTTCGTTGACGCCGCGATTGCAGAGGTTGTTTAAGGTGAAGAAGAGCAGAAAATATGAGCTGGCACAGACGAGAACAGATTGAAGGAGTGTTGGATCACCCATCTGATGGGGAAGCATGGAAGCACTTTGATCGAGAGTATCCCAATTTTGCTTCGGATCCGCGTAATTTCAGATTAGGTCTCCCCTCCGACGTTTTACCCCATTCGGACTTTTGGGCTCCCAGAATTCGTGTTGGCCTGTGATCGTCACTCCGTACAATCTACCACCTTGGATGTGTATGAAGACTTCGTATATGTTTCTCACTGTTATTATCCCAGGTCCGAACAATCCGAAGAGGAACATCGATGTGTATTTACCGCCATTGATAAATGAGTTAAATCAGTTGTGGGAAGTAGGTGCCAACACCTATAATGTTTCTAGAAAGTAGAATTTTCAGATGAGGGTCGTACTGAGGTGGACCATCAACGACTTTTCGGCATATGGAATGTTATCTGGATGGAGCACTCATGGTCATTCGTCTCTCATGTCCGTATTACATGGACCGCACGAAGGCTTTTTATTTAAAATACGGAGGAAAACCATGCTTCTTCGATTGTCATCGACAGTTCTTGCCGAAGGATCATCCGTTCCGGAGGAACAGGAATGCATTTCGTGTCGGCATTGTAGAGAAGGCCAATCCACCGCCAAGGTGGATCGGAGGCACGATATGGAAGGAGGTCAAGGATTTTCCAAGTGCTATCGAAGAGCCTACAAAGGGATATAAGTGTGATAAATTTGGCCGCACTCATAATTAGACGAAAAAAAGTATATTCTGGGACATGTCTTATTGGAGCACCAATCTGATCAGACATAACCTTGATGCCATGTATATCGAGAAGAATATGTTTGACAACATAATCAATACTGTCATGGACGTAAAGGGAAAGACGAAAGACAATCCCAAGGCCAGTTTGGACTTGGAAGATATATGCAGACGTCATGCGTTGCATTTAATAAAGGAAGGCAATGGAAAGTATAAGCAGCCTAAGACAATTTTTTCACTAGACAGGGAGGATAAAGTGAGACTTTGTAGGTGGATTCAGGACCTAAAATTTTCTGACGGATACGTGTCGAATTTAGAAAGATGCGTCGACCCGAAGGAGAACAAACTGACGGGTTTGAAGAGTCATGACTGTCATGTATTTATGGAGAGGTTAATTCTGATAGCATTTCAGGAATTATTACCGTCGGTCGTTTGGGATCCGTTGACAGAGTTGGGTATATTCTTCACAGATCTTTGTTCTACTAAGTTGCTTGTCAATCGTCTAGACAAGCAAGAGAAGGACATTACAGTAACGCTATGCAAGCTTGAGAGGGTGTTCCCTCCTGGGTTCTTCGACTCCATGGAGCATTTGCCAATTCATCTATCCTACGAGGTACGTATTGGTGGGCCCGTCTATTATCGGTGGATGTACCCATTTGAGCGGCATTTGAACCACATAAAGAGAAAGGTGAAAAATACGGCTCGGGTCGAGGGTTCTATTTATGAAGCCTATGTTCTCTAGGAGATTACAAACTTCTGCTCGATGTATTTCAAACCATATGTTGCTACTAATAGAACAAGTGCTCCCAGAAACGACGATGGATATCTTGAATCTAATGATGCAATACTGAAAGTCTTCAATGCTTTCGGAATGCCTTTCGGGAAAATAAAGAAAAGATATATGAATGACGAGGAACTAAGGGCTACTCAGTTAATATATTGCTCAACTGCGACGAAGATGAAGTGGAGAAGCTCGAGGGGTAAGTAACTAACACGTCCACATTTACGTCATCTATGCATGTAATAGTATCTAATATTATTATTACACTAATTGGTATATGTGTTGTTATTTTCAGCACATTTAATGATGAGGTGAGGTCGAGTAGACAGTACATAATGGATGAAGAACTGGAACAAAAAATAAGACGTCATTTTCCTTCATAGTTGAGTGCATATGTAAGGTGACGCAGTAATTACTTCTCTTATATGCACGTTGCACAGTAATTAACGGAACGCTGAATTTAATTTCTTATCTTGTGGTATTTAGGTCGATCGTCTGGACGCAATACTAGAGAATGAGTCTATTAGAATTCTAGCCAAGGGGCCCATTTATTCTGTCAAAATATAGCCAAGCTATTATGTGAATGGGTTTAGGTTCAAGTCAACAAATGCTCCGATTAGAGAGAACTTTCCATATCTTGATTCGACCAAAAATAGTTGTTTGTGTATCCGATCTACAAACTACAAAGATGCAGATCCGGGCAATGATTTCTATGGTGTCTTACGGGAGATTGTAGAGTTGACATATAACTACGGCGTAGAGCCGGCTAAGATCGTGTTGTTCAGGTGTGATTGGTTCGATCCGATCCAAGATCAAGGTTGGAAAATTGACAAGCATGGTCTTGTGATATTAACTACCGCCGTCGATATCAATGATACGAACCATTTTTTCTAGCAAGTCAGGCTCAACTAGTTTACTTCACTACTTATCCTAGACGGGGAACAACTAGGTTGGACTGGTGGGCAGTATGCAAGACTAAAGCCAGAAATACCTACAATGTTGGCAAAATAGCTTATCAGGAGAACAAGCTACCTCTCGTAACAAATACAGTTGACGTGGACACAACAGAAGTTCCATATTACACGTCTAGTCGTGTAGAAGAGGTATAAGTATTCGAATAGAAAACAAAAGTAGATGAAAGCGAAGATGGGAAGAAAAAGGAAGATGAGGACGCGGAGGACGAAGAAGATAAATTTTCAGAAGATGATTGAAAGTAAAATAAAATATAAAATATCTTCCACATTATACGTCTAATATTATCATTTTGTTTATTTCTTAATTAATCTCTATGTTTCCATCAATCTTACCAGATGGAACCCATGACCCAAGGACGTCGCTTGAGAGAGGCACAGATGGCTACTAAGGAGGTAGTGGCACCTCTTGCTGCTGAGGAGGTAGTTATTCCTTCTGCTGCTGAGGAGGTAGTGGTACCTACTGCAGAGATGACAGTCAAGGAAGAACTTCCTCCTACTATTAAAGAGGAAGTGATTCATAAAGCCGAGATTGCTATGAAGGAGGAGGTGGCACCAGAGGGTAGTTGTACCGAGAGTTCCAGTCATCTATCTCCTCTGGATATTGATCTTGCTGGCGTGGATCCTACTTATGCACAGTGGCTGAGGAGGGAGATCTCTCTGCGCCTGTGTAGAGGACAGTAGATATTATGATATGATTTTTGATCGGCTTTGTTTCCGGTAGACTTATTTCTAGGTTAGACTTGGATGTTTCTGGATGTTATTATCTAGACTTGGGTGTTTATTTTACTTTCTGGATGTTTTTGGATGTTTATTTTACTTTCTGGATGTTTCTGGATGTTTACGGAGTCTATTATCTAGACTTGGTTATTATCTAGAAATTCAACGGAGGGTTGCTTCGCGTCTATTTTATAAACTTTGATATGTTAAATGTATGTTTATTATCTATAAATTCAACGGAGAGTTGCTTCGGGTCTATTTTTATAACCTGTGATATATTAAATGCATGATTATTATCTTCTAGATATCTATATCATTAGGTATGGCAGGACGCAGAGGATCATACCCTCGTGGCAGCTGAGGAGTATCCCGCGGAGGTAGAGGTTCCACCGGAAGACGGAGTGGTACTCCGTTAGTGGATGACGTTTTCGGTCCCTCGTCTCATAGTACTCTAGTGTACTAGCCACTCGGATCTCCGTTTGTGTCGACGGTACGTGGCAGCACTCCTGGGACGGACAGTTCCAGGCCTGATCCTAGCCCGTCTAGCAGCATTCCTTCTGCTGACGGCACTATAGAGATGGAGGAGCGGGTGGAGGAGGTCGCACCTACGCCGTCTACATATGATCCGAGCGATCCCCCATGCGCCCCTCCGGACGAGACGATGATGGAGATTTAGTCCGATGGGCCTATAAAATAAGTTAATTAGTTAATATTTATTTATACTTATATCTATATATTAATGAATTTAATTATCATTGTGTAGATATCGTCTCCCGTCAGTTCAGAGGACATTGGGGCTATTTCTGAGGTCCAACTACGGCGGGCCTTGGATCAACTACTCGGATGCCTCGGATGAGATGAAGGCATTCTGGTTTGCCCACTTCAAGGTAACTAAAGTATATTGCTTTTAGTATAAATCATATTTTATGTATATTGTATAGCTAACTAATTTAATTCTTGTAGAAAACATATTTTTATCCACCACACCGGGCTGAGACGATTGAGAAACAATTTCCTGCCGTTGCCGCCAACATGGTGACGATCTTCCTGGCTACCCATCGAAAGGACGGAAAGCTTATCGATGATCGGGCTACGTAGAGCTATGTAAGTATTACTTTATGTGTCACTAAATTTATTATAACTTAAGAAATATGCAAATATATCCATAGACGTGGAACAACTAGGTTGGTAGTAAATATTATGCTTATTGAGATGCATCTAGGATGAGTATCTTAGGCTAGAGCATGAGCTTACTAGTGCATCTGCGGAGGGAGGGGCTGGTACTTCCGCGCAGCCCCCGCCGGCTCGGACGATGGACGAGCTCTGGATGACCGCCGTTGGTGGTCTTCATAGGGGTACATACTACGGTACGGAATCCTACGGTACCTTTGTGGCGACGCAGTCATCCAGAGCCTCCTCTGCCAGTTTGTATTCCCCACAGCCCTCAGAGGAGTCGGTCCGAGTGGGGGAACTCTGTCGCCAGCTTACTGAGCTGCGTGACGAGCTGTTGCGGAGGATGGAGCAGCCCCAGTCTCAGCCGCAGACAATGTGGCCCTCACTGCATGATTTGATATGCTTGAGCGCACCATTAGAGAGACGGGCGAGAGGACGGATCGTGCCATTCAGGTGGTGCAGGGGATGCAGGTGGCCATTGGCGAGCAGGTTTCGAGGCTGGCGGCTGTTATGGCTTCCACCAACTCTAGACTGCTAGCCATGGAGCGGACACTTCCTGGCTTCGGCATCCACAACGACTGCAGCGGCTCCACTGCCTCCACTTCCTCCTACTAATGGTTCGTCATCGGTGATGCTGACCCCGAAGCAGTATAGGTTCCTGGTGTCCCAGGTGCAGGCACAGCCTACTCCTCCTCTCTCCATCCTGACTAGGCGTAGTTATTGGACTTGGTTTCATTTGTTGTGTTGGTGACCCATTTTTGGATCTTTATGTATTTGTTGGTTTATGTATTTTTTTATCCCGGATATGACTATTTGTGTTATGTTATATTGAATATTATCGGACACACTTTTTATAGCCATTTGATAGTAGATTTGTATCCACCCGGCTATTTCTTGTCTTTCTGACCGTTCGATTCTATTTATTTGATTATTAGTAGTGCATTATTATTATTTGTCTCTATATTGGTTTACCGGTGTTGAGTGTTCCACCGAAGGGGTCGACGAACCCAGGGAATTCTATGGAGGGTTGCTCTGGGTCTATTATTTGCAAACTGAAACTCTAAATGCTGGTACAATATTTTTAATATAACTGTTATTTATGTGAAATGCATACTGCCTGCTATTTTTTTATAATTTATTTTGGAATTAGCGACGTTTAGCGACGGTCAGCGACGATCAACGACACATACATACGTCGCTAGAACATCGCAAACTTGAGAATCAAACGTCGCTAATCGTCGCAGAACGTCGTAGATGCGTTGACGTGGCAAACTGTACAGGTCAGCTAATCTAGTATCCGGACGTCAGTATTCAAGTATCGTAACGTCGCTAAACGTCGCAAAAATGATGATGTGACAACTAAAAAATTCTCAGATATGGAGTCAGACAACGTCGCTAATCACTAATTTAACGTCGCTAAAATCTGAATGGACAGCGACAATCAGCAACGAAAGGTTACATCACTAATTAGCAACGTTGTTGTCGATAAATGTCACTAATACTAGTGACGTAGTGCATCGCCGATCTACATTGCTATGGCGACGAATAGCAACGTTTTCGCTAATAGCGACCATGAATAATGCAACATGCCCGAAACGTCGCTAAATACGTCACTGTTTTCGGTTAGCGATATTTTATTATTGTTTAGCGACGTCGTTTGGCATCGCTAATATGAGATATTTTGGTAGTGTACCTCCTACCCGATGTGGGGCTAAAATAGCAACTCCATTGTCAACTCCCATTTGAGCATTCAACCGGAAACGAGACACAACCCAACAATCTTCATCATAGCTCGTTTCCGCTAGCCGAATAACCTTAGCACCTTGCTCTATCTGTTCGTTTTCAATAGCCGAACTACCCCTCCCCCGCTATTTTGTTCTTTCCCCTAGCCGAATAACCTTAGCAATCCTGCTATCTTTATTCGTTTCCACTAGCCGAGCACCCAGGAGATCCAACATATTATATCTCGATCCGTTCGACCACAGAACCAAACCGACACATTCATCACTCCACCTTGAGAAGAGAGCTCGTATATCGTGTATACGCATGAACGTTCAGCAACATCTGTCTCGAACCAACTAGAGCCACCCAAACCAGCCCTATAACCATGGGCTCTGATACCACTTGTTGGAAATGCGGTATGACTCGAACCGAAGTTGGCCCATGATGTGCGATATCAAATTGGGCCCATATGCCTTAAAAAAGAATTTTCATGTAAGGCCTCAATCAATTCCAATTATCTATACCTCATGATCCCATCTCCTACCCGATGTTGGACTAAATTACCAACTCAATTGTCACCTCCCATTTGAGCGCTCAACCGAAAAACGAGATACAACTCAACAGAAAAAACGTGTGTAGTATAATTTATTGCCAAAATCGAACACGGTATGATAAACACTCATAAAGATAGCTTCAAGAATTCGCTATTAACAGACTTCGGCATCAGAAATGAAACTTTGGAAGAACTTTTGTTTATACATGGACGTATAGATAATTTTATTCTTGTAAAAAAATTTAGAACCTCTTGCTATTGAATTAACATGCATGAGTTGAATTGATTTAAAAGTCGCTACTTAAAACCATCGAAAATCGAGCTCTTTATAATCGTTTATAATCAATCCTCTAAAAATATCTCATACTGTTGCCTCTACAATCGTCAAGCAGACTCCTAGATCCCATTTATCCTGGCAGTCTTTTTCAATCCAAGCATGCTGCATGCCTCTCGTAATAAGAGTCGCACAAGGTAACATCTGTAGTACTCTACAACTGGATCCGCAAAAACTCAATGTTAATTATAAGATATCCCTTATTAACAATATTGGATTCGAAGCGGTAAATTTAACTATGAGTGTCAACGGATGCTTATCGGTACGAACAGGATAATATCCGTATCCGAATTTTTTTTTTGTAATATCCGAATCCGATCCGATATTCGAACGGATATCTCTTTTGACACTCCGAATTCGTATCCGTCTATTTTTAACGGATATCGGATAATATCCGATCCGATTAGCTAAAATTCGAATGCTAGTATTCGAATATCCGAAATCCGAAATATAAAAAATTTAGTTATTATCCGAATATCCGAAATCCGAAATATTAAAAATTTAGTTATTATCCGAATATCCGAAAACCAAATTCAGTTTCTCTACATATTTGAGTCCTTTCTTCTTCTGTTAATGTAAATTGTAATTAATATATATTACTATTATATATCAATTATATTATAATTAATTTATGTAAAAGTCAGTTGAGAATAAAATACTTTAATCTTCTCTATTAATTATATATATTACATATACATTATACTATAATATATATAAATTTCGGATATCCGAATCCGATATCCGAATTCAATATCCGAAATTTGCAATTTTAAAGTCGGATCGGATATTAACGGATTCGAATACCTTAATATTCGAATTCGTATCCGAAAATGGATAATATCCGAAAAATATTCGGATATCCGAATCCGATATCCGAAATTTCGAAAATATCCGAAAGTTCGGATACGAAATCGGATCGGATTCGAATTTTCGACTATCCATTGACAGATCTAAATTTAACTCAGTGAAACCTAGCAATCAACATTTTTTTTTTTCAAATATGCGTAAAATGCATGCATTACTCATTTGTCATGTGAAAGTCCTCCTCGGTATCAAGACTTTAGTGAAGGTTGGGTCATATATTTATATGATTCACTAGATAATTAACTTACACGAAAACTGTAGACTTGTCGCTGACGTTTATTTATTTAATTCAAATAGGTATTACTATTTTTAAAAATAATAAGGGAATATAAACAAAGATCGGCTATGCATGGTATGAATGTGACCTATGTTGTCTCCAAGTCGAATTTATATATAGTACTAACCATGACAGCTATCCATTAAATTAATCATGCATCCAAGTCCAGTGAAGAAATAGAAAGAAAAAAAAAAAGTTTTTTTCACGCCATATACTCACAAACTATGGTTGTTTTCTAATAATTCGTCACGGCATTCGTCAGATTATAATCTATCAGACACGCACACACCCCACACACAACTACACACACACCCCAACCCAGCACATACCCACACACACCACCCGACAACCCCCACCCCATATTTTAAAGTTATTTATATTTACTCCCAATTGCTAATGTAAATGAAGTTACCATTTATTTTTTTATTTTAATAGTAATGCCTCCCATTTCATATAATTAGCAATTATAATTTGTTGTTACTTTCCAATATTTAACACGGAGGTGTTACTAATAAATTTTAAAATGAGGATAACTTTATTTAGAATAGCAATTGGGAGTAAATATAAATAATTATATATTTTACTTAATTATTTATGGCAAATGTCAGAAATGAGTAGACAACATAGTTTTTGTCTGCTGTCAAATTCTAACAGTTCTGTGGATACGGTTAAAATTTTGATAATACTAAAATAACAAAAATTATAAATAAAAAAAAACTAACAGGACTAGGGCTGAGCATTTGATTAATTCGATTCAAATCAAACAAAATAACCAAAATTCGGATTAGACCGAAGAATAAGCAAAATCAAAACTGAACCGAAATGACTCATAAACGAATCAAGCTGACCCGAATTAAATCGATTTGGTTTTCGGTTTTTTCTGTTTTTTTGCTTTTTTTTGTTAATATATATAGTAAATAAATACTAAATTTTCTTATTCGGTTTTCGTTTTTTTGGACCGAAACCGAAATTCGAAACCGAAACCGAAACCGTAACCGAAACCTAATAAAAAAATTTAGTATTTTGATAACGGAAATCGAACCGAATTTGTTTAAACTGAACGGAATCTCTTATTCGATTCGGTTCGATTCAATTTTCGGCCCACAACTGAACAATGTTCACCCATATTTAGGACTGGCAAAATATATTAAGTACTAATAATACTTTTTTTTTAAAACAAGTACTAATAATACTTGTAATTTGCTTAACATTTCCTTATTTAAGGACGAAATCCTTCAAAGTGAACGCAAACAAGTGTACACTTCACTTGTACCAAACCTTGCTCCGCTTCAAGAATTGCTTGTTGGTTGGCAATGGCTACTCGGCCACACTTCCTACTCGCCTCGGTCGCTGCTCAGGGCCACATTAACCCGGCCCGCCGTCTCGCCCGCCGCCTCGCCCAACTCTCCGGCGCCCGTGTCACCTTCGCCATCCCGAAACACGCCTACCGGCGCATGTTCAAGTCCTCGTCCGAAGAAAACCTTCAAGAAGAAGAAGAACATATAGACAGCGAAGCAGAAGGTCTAGTAACCTACATTCCTTTCTCCGACGGCACCGAGCGCGGGCTCGACGGAAGGGCCAACATGCCGGAGATCGAAGCGAGCGTCGTGGCGAGCCTGACGCGCGCGGCGGAGGGGCTGGCGGCTCGCGGCCGCCCCGTCACCTGCGTCATCTACACCCTCCTGCTGTGGATGGCCGCCGAGGCCGCGCGGAACGTCGGCGTCCCTACGGTCCTCTACTGGATCCAGCCCGCCGCCGTGTTCGCCATCTACCACTGCTACTTCGGCGGCGGTGCCGCCCGGGTTGTCGCCGACCACCTGGACGATCCCTCGTTCTCGCTGGAGCTGCCGGGGCTGATTCCGCTGCAAATTCGCGACCTCCCTTCCTTCATCACTAACCCTACCTCCTCCGAAGATGACCCCTACTACTTCCTCTTCGAGCTGTTTCAAAGCGTGTTTCGGCTGCTCGGCAGGGAAGTGGCGTCCGGGTCGAGGCCGACGGTGCTCGTGAACACCTTCCAGGAACTGGAGGCCGACGCGATCTCGAGCATCGACGAGATAGAGCTGCTCCCTGTCGGGCCGATGGTGCAGCCTGCTGCGGCTGCATCTTCGGGCCACGACCTCTTCGAGCACGACGACAGGAGAAACTACAGGGAGTGGCTGGAACATCAGGAGGAGAGGTCGGTGGTGTACGTCTCTTTCGGCAGCCTCTCGTCGCTGTCGAAGAGGCAGATGGAGGAGATACACGCGGCACTCAAGGAGAGCAAGAGGCCGTACCTATGGGTGGTTAGGAAGGACAGTGACAACAGAGAAGTTGTCGAACGCTGCGACAACGCCGACGAGGAGGAGAAGGAGAAGGAAGGGATGGTGGTGGAGTGGTGCGACCAGGTGAGGGTGCTGTCGCACTGGTCTGTCGGGTGCTTCGTGACGCACTGCGGGTGGAACTCGACCACGGAGAGCATGGTGTGCGGAGTGCCTACGGTGATGCTGCCGCAGTGGACGGACCAAGCGACGAATGCGAGGCTGGTGGAGGGGGGCTGGGGGACGGGGGTGCGTGCCGTCGCGAGCGAGGGAGGGGTGGTGGACAAGGAGGAGCTGAAGAGGTGTTTGGATGTGGTGATGGGGTTGGGAGGAGGGGAGCTCAGGAGCAATGCGGAGGGAGGAACAAGGCTAGGGAGGCTGTGGAGGAAGGTGGCTCTTCAGTAGTGAACATCAGAGCATTTGTGGAGAGGTTTTAATATGCTCTAAGTTTGTATACCCCTTCATGTTGCTAATTCTTTGATATTCAAGTCATTTTTCTTTGACATTATAACTTTCAATCTTTCTGGTCCAAAAATTATGCAGAAATTTTCGTACAACGGTATGAATTTAATAATATTTGTGGGAGAGGGGAGAAGTTTGCCAAAATTCTATCGAAGGGGATATCGCGCCAACTAACTTGGCGGTGGTGGCGACGTGGCAAGCGGAGCAGGGAGAGCAGGAGAGAGTGCCAACAGGGTTGGCGGTGGAGGTTGACAGCGCCAACTAGGTTGGCGGTGGGGGGGGGGGGGGGGGGGGGGGGTGAGTTGGCGATGGCGTTGGGAAGCCCGAGGGGGAGTGGTGAGTTGGCGAGACCGCCAACTGGGTTGGCGGTGGGGTTGGCGAGCCCGCCAACCCAATTGGCGCGGTGGGGGTGGGAAGTATCAGAGAGGGGGGGTGGGGGGAGTAAGAGAGGGGGGGGGGGGGGCTTTGACAGTGACTGAAGAGAGAAGAGAGGAGAGAGGAGGGGGAAAAGTAAGAGAGAGAGGGGGGGGGCTGACAGTGAGTGGAAGGAGAGAGGGGGGGGGGTTGTTTGGATTTCGTGAGAGAGGGGAGAGAGAGGGGGGGGGGGGGGGGGGGGGAGAGAGAGAGGAGAGGTAGAGAGAGGCTAGAAAGAGTGAGAATTTGTGAAGAGGAGGGAGGAAAATTTGTCAGAGCAACGTTAACTTTGCAACGTTAACTTCACCTCCAAGTAGGATGGCGGTATTAGTTACGTTATTCGTTTTTTTTCCTATAAAAACATATACATCTTAACAATTGTAGTCACTCATTCACTCACTCTCCATTCACTCATTCACTCAATCTCCAACTCCCACTCCAGCAACATCAACTCATTCACTCATACTCTCCACTAATCCAACAAATTCCCCCACTCCAGCACCATCAACTTCTCTCCAGAGCTGAAATAATATCCTCTCTCCAGGAGTGTAACAAATTCTCCCACTCCATCTCCAGTAACAAATTCTCCCACTCCAGCAAGTTTTTTTTCTCCTCCGCCAATAGTTTTTTCTTGATGGATCGCAGTCTGAGAATAATATGCTCGCATGGAGGTAATGTAAACGGTTTAGAGTACGAAGGTGGCGAAACCCAAATTTTTTCTACTTATCCGAGTATTATTTTTAAAAATTTACGTAATCTTATTATCGAGCATTGTTCTATTAATTATGAATTTATTTTGAAATCTGTTTTTGGTTCTAGATGTTTTTTAATAGATGGCGACGAAGCATGGAATTTTGTTGTTGAGATTAATTCACAATCACGATATATAAATATATTTGTCATGCAAGTATCACAAGCATTTGATAATAGAAATAGTGAATATTTTTCAAATTTCCAGCATGTTAGTCAGGGTGCTAGTCTTCCCAACCAACTGTTCCCATTTTAGAAGAAAATCAGTCATCTGATGAATATGACCATAATGATGATGATGATACTGAAGATGATGATGATGATGGAAATAGTGATGATTTAATTGAAAATGTAGATCATGAGGTAGATGATATTGATAATGCAATTACTTCTGAATTATTTATCGAAAAAGAATTTTCTAGTCGGAGTAATTTTAGAAGTTTCATAAGTAATGTAGCAATTCGACACAATTTTAGTTGTTCAGCCAATGTTATGAATAATGCTCGTGGAATTATATATAATTGTGATCAACCGAATTGTAATTGGAGAGTATATGCCAAACCGATTGGATCTGGTAAAATAGTTAAGATTGCTAAATTAGACAGTCGACACTCTTGTTTAGGAGGACTTACAACCGGACGTCATCGACTAGCTACCGCTGCATGGGTGAAACATGTGTAATTGATATAATAAGAGACAATCAGTCTTATAGTGCATCACAAATTGTTAAAGATATATATAGGGAACATCGTGTGCATATTACTTATTCCAAAGCTTGGAGAGCTAGAGAGATGGCATTAGCTGAAATAAATGGTAGTTACATAGAGGCATATGCTAGTCTTGAGGAGTATGGTTTTAGAATTATGGAGACGAATCCAGGTAGTAGATGTTTTCTTAAAACCACTGAAAATAATAGATTTCAAAGAATTTTTATTTGTTTTAAGGCATGCATTGACGGATTTTTAAGGGGCTGTTTACCGGTTATTAGTACTGATGCTACATTTCTTTCATCTAAATTTCAAGGTATCTTATTTATTGCTTGTGCTCACGATCCTAACTATCAGTTATATCCTATTGCTTATGCTGTTGCTGAAAGTGAAAATACTGATTCTTGGTCTTGCTTATTTATTGCTTGTGCTCACGATCCTAACTATCAGTTATATCCTCTCTCTCTTACTCCCCCCACCCCCCCTCTCTGGACCCCCACCGCGCCAAGTGGGTTGGCGGGCTCGCCAACCCCACCGCCAACCCAGTTGGCGGTCTCGCCAACTCACCACTCGGGCCGCCAACTCAACCCCCCCCGCCAACCTAGTTGGCGCTGTCAACCTCCACCGCCAACCCTGTTGGCACTCTCTCCTGCTCTCCCTGCTCCGCTTGCCACGTCGCCACCACCGCGTCGCCACCACCGCCAAGTTAGTTGGCGCGATATCCCCTTCGATAGAATTTTGGCAAACTTCTCCCCTCTCCCACAAATATTATTAAATTCATACCGTTGTACGAAAATTTCTGAAAATTATGTTTTATGGTTATGGATGGTTGCAATGGTTGTTGCGTGTTCATACTTCATACAGAGTAGAGAGCTACGACTGTCACCACTAGAGAGATTGGTTCATATACGAATCTCTGATATGGATATTACGGGAACTACACTTTTTTACTGTAATAATATAAGTGCCACACATATTGCAAATAATTCCATTTTTCATGAACAGACAAATTTTATTGAGATTTATGCTCATTTCGTCTGTGAGTACATTTTTTTGGTTCAGCTAGCATCTAATGATATGGGAGGCTGAACTTTAGGTTTAGCTTGAACGATACGAGAACACTATCACCGTATTGACTAAAGTACCAAAATTTGAGAATTATTTATCACTTAATTGTTGCATACCAATTTCAAACAAATAATAACCATAAATGAGAAAATATTTTAAAAATATAATTTTTTTTTCAAAATTCACTAATGTTGTTATTTTATGTATATATGTATGTATTTTGATGTTATATAAGTGAGATAGGTTATTAGTGGGACACATTGTTGGTGTTTTGTCTTAGAGAACTTGAAAGATGGTCCCATATTGTCTAGGCCAAATGGATTGTATCTCTATATAATGGTTTGCTTGTGTTGAGAGAATCACATGAGGTGTGGAGATGCACATGGGTGCCATGTTGAGGGATTTTTCTAGTGGAAAGAATGCTAACCCAACAAAGAAGCATTAATGCTTTTTGTCATGCTCATGGGATTATTTTCCTATGGAGTTAAGCCCCAAAGGGGCTTAGGGACTCGGGCTCGGGCTCATGGGCGCAAAGTGGCGCTTTGTTGGCGCACTTTGCACTTTGTGCTCGTCTTCTGTGCGAGTCACATGCGCAGGGGCCGCGCAGGTGCAAGCGGGGGCTGCGCAGGAGCCGTGGGACTGCGCTGTTGTGCTGTTGCGCGCTTGCGAGGCTGTGCGTCGATGTTGCTGTGCAGCTACGTATTGGCACGCGGGCTGCAGCACTGCTGCACGCTTGCGGGGCTGCGCAGCTACGCGCAGGCATACGGGCTGACGTGCTGAGTAGGCTAAGGGGCACAGGCGGTTCATAATGTGGCTGATTGGAAGATTTGAGCAGTTATGAAAAAATTGAGTCAATTAATCATATCCATCTTTTGTGTGATTTAAATTTAATTCATTCAAATTTTTTCATTATTGATCACTCCTATCTTTTAGCAATCAGTTACGACCAGGATTTGGGTTAGGGTTTCGACCCTTCTCTATAAATACTCTTTTTGTGCCTTTTTTGAGAACTTACGCTGAAATTAAGAGACGAAGAGGGCTGCGCCGCCACTGCCATTGGAGTCTAATAAAGTTCTTCGGGTTCAAGAAAGGAGGTGACAGCGAGCGTTCCAGAAGTTCTTTCGAACTTGATGGTTCCTGGGAGCAGATCGTAATAGGGTGAATCTTGCTTTGAGCAAGGGTGATCTTAATCATCCCAGCAAAGTCGTCTTCATTAACTCCGGTTCTCACAAAGCAACCGTGACTTCCATTCGTGTTCTCACAAAGAGACCGAGTCATCAACCTCGTATCTCACAAAGAGAACGAGATTATTCTTCTCTTTCTCTCTAAGAGACCGAAATTTCCATCTAACGATCTGTTTCGGGAATAACATACATCAGTTATCCCAAACTGACGGTGAGGTATGAGATATAAATTCTTCATATATGAATTTATATTTACTGCAGGTTACTCTACTATTGTTATGTCCAGTCCAGATGATAACCAATTATGCATGTGTTAGACGCTCGTAAAGGTCGATGAAGTTATTTTGAATCACGTGTTAATGTTTAGTATATACCTAAGATTTGTTGTTAATATGGTAAGTAAGAACACTGTACGTAAATTCTTCGATATAAATTTATTTTAATATAAATTGCTTTTATATTAGTTATAGATCGATGGTTGCTAGATACGGGTGTTGATAACCAATCATGAATTTGTGCCAGGAATTCGCATAAATCGATAAAGATTTAATATATATTTTAAGTGTTGCTATCTTGTCCATCTGCGGACCAGTCCGTCCGTCATGTGGCGCCGCCCCATTGGCAGGTTAACCAGCGTGGGATCCATGCATATAGGGGGGCAATGGGGTTCGGCCACGCAGGCGGGCGGGCCAGCCCGCCTGCAGGCAAATTACCTTTTACCATATATTTTTTACTGAATCAAACTTCACTTTTACAGTTAGTAAGGTGCGTTCCCGGTCCCAATTTTTAGATTCAAAAATTTGAAGTTTATTTGATTAAATAGTAAGCTTTATTTTTTGTCCCAATTTTTAGATTTTTGGTCTCGTCCCACCAATAAGATCCAAGACTTGGGCCTTCCAATTTCTAGATTCTAGATTTTGGGAACTCATTTTATAAAATAGTGATATCTATTTCCGGCCTCACTTTTTAGATTCTAGATTTACATTATTTTTTCCAACATCAACTTTTGACCACATACTACTATTCTCATACAAGTCCAACTATATTTACCTTTTTTTTTAAATTTTGGATATCAAGATGAAATTTTGAGCACCATGTCATGCTCAAAAGTTTGCGTCCCACCGAGACGGACTTGCGTAACTCTACACGGAGAGGGGTTATAATGGAAGCTTTCGAAACTTTCTAGAAGATGGTAGGATCCTCTGGAAGACTCAGGAATATTCTAGAAGATAGTGGAATCCTCTGGAAGATTCAGAAATATTCTAGAAGATGGTGGAATCCTTTGGAAGGCTTGGGATCTTTCATGAAGACTCGTGATATTTCTAGTTGTCGTACAAATCTCCTTATAAATATCTAGGTTCTACAGTTTCCTAGAATAATTTCTGGAATATTCTGTTTCCAGAAGTTTTTTGTAAGCTCTATGGGCAATATAAATAAGTAGGAGGCCTCATTTGTTCCTCACCACCCAAAGTTGTAATCTCTTTCTAGTATAGTAAAGTTTTCATACATTCAATCTCTCTCTCTCTCTCTCTCTCTCTCTCTCTCTCTTTTGCTCTACTTTGTTCTCAATATCACCTTAGTGATCTAGCTAAGTAAGTTCGAAAAAGCTGGTACGGATCTTTGAGTAGAAAGCTTGTGCACCGCACGGGTCGAAGTGTAGCCTAAAATACTAAGACCATGTCAAGTGTTATCAGAGCGAAGGTCGGTTGGTGACATGTCGACATCCGAGAACATCCAGGAGAGACCCGCGTCGCCTAAAGAGGGGCACGCCAAGAGCCATAAGAAGGAAAAAAACAAGGAGACTACAGTGGAGCATTGCCTTGCCGATCTTGTCGAGAGCGTTGGAGTATTGAAGATGGGTTCGAGGGACATGGAGATGCACATATTCTCCGTGAAGCAAAGCAACACGAGGCTAGGAGAGTACTTCGATGGTTTTGTCACCCTCACTTTTCCAAGTTAGGGGTAAAATGATAATTTTCCATTTTATAATATTTTTGGGAATTTTATTTGATTTTATAGGATTATAGAGATTTGGTTGTTTTAGTTTGAATTTTATCTAATTTGGACTTAAGTTGGAGACCCGGGTAGTCTGGACACTAGTGGGACCCACATACTAGCTGGGCTTGGCCCACATGCCATCCTAACTGGGCTAGAAACCATAAACCAATACTCCCATGGCTTAACTAGTCATTTAGAGGCTTAATTAGTCAATTTGGAGTTTAACCAAACCAAGTTTAATGGGTTTGGAGGCCTAATGGGTCTCCACCCAAACCCATTAAGACCTCCATGGCTGGCCATGTATAGGCAAACCCCCTCCCTTTACTTCACTCCAAAGTAAACTCTCTCTCTCTCTCTCTCTCTCTCTCTCTCTCTCTCTTTCTCTCTTCATTTCATTCTTTTCTTTTGAAGCTTCTTCTTCCTCAAGGAAACCAATTCTAGGTATGCTCATTAACCCTCATTAATTTTCTCTCCTGCATTTATTCCTTCACAATAAATGTGGAGGAGACCATTCTCTACTAAATGACCATAGCTTTTATAGGTTTTCCAAAACCTAGTTTAAGGATTTATTAGGGGTTTTCCTTTTTAGAGAGAAATATATATATGTGTATATATATTTCTATATGTGTGTGTGAGTGTCTATATATATATCTGTAGATGGGTATATGTGTTTGTGAGTTTATATATATATATAGATATGGATGTGTGCGTGTGTGATTTTAGAGGAAGAGAATGAGAGTTTGGGAGAGAGGAATAGATGTAGAAGAAGAAGGAATAAGAAATAGCAGCAGCAGCAGTAGGAAGTAGAGTAACAGCAGCAGTAGGAAGTAGCAGCAGCAGCATAAGCCCAGTAGCAGCAGCAGCAGTTTAGACATTAGGAGCAGCAGTGGCAATAAGACGGAGAATAAGGAGAAGGAGACAGAGAAATAAGAGACGGAGAATAAGAAAATAAGAAAAAGAGAATAAGGAGAAGGAGACGGAGAATAAGGAGAAGGAGATAAGAAATAAGAGATGGAGAATAAGGAGAAGGAGACGGAGAAAGAGAAATAAGAGACGGAGAATAAGGAGAAGGAGACGGAGAATAAGGAGAAGGAGACAGAGAAATAAGAGATGGAGAATAAGGAGAAGGAGGCGGAGAAAGAGAAATAAGAGACGGAGAATAAGGAGAAGGAGACAGAGAAATAAGAGACGGAGAATAAGAAGAATAAGACGGAGAATAAGGAGAAGGAGACGGAGAATAAGGAGAAGGTGATGTAGGAAATCAAACTAGAGAGGGTTTGTGAGTGAGTCAACACTTTGTCTAGATTTGATCAAATCCAAACTAGAGTTGACCAGTTGACCAAAAGTCAACTGTAGGCCAACTCTTGACCCCGTTTGACTTTCTTCGACTTGTTTGACTTGCGATGACTGGTATGACCTAGAGTTGACTTGGTCTGACTTAGATTGACTTCATATAACTTGATTTGACCTAGATTTGACTTGACAGGACTTAGTGTGACTCAGTGAGACCTAGTTTGACCTAGATTTCATATCATTCATTGTGAATCATTCTTAAACTTGTTTAAACCTAAATTAACATACAGTATCTCATCTTTAGGTTTCTGATTACCGCTCTGAGCATTGATATACCCTACATCTCAGGACAGCAGGCGAGTACATTCACTGGTAGTTTTTATTGTCTTGATATTTGCTATATCCGATTCAGTCGTAGTGTCTTACTTGATTCTCAGTCACGATAGTTCACGGACTAGTATTATCGGATTCCTGTCATGAGATGTCATTCCTGGATTTCTTGGGATATTGGTACGTGGTTGGTCTTGATTCTTGTACTTGTATTGATGCCGATTCCTGAAGAGGACTTGCTCCCCTCTTAGGGAATCCCGCGTTATGACGTGCTATGTCCGGATCCGTATACTATTCGGGGAATGGGGAATTTTATAGATAGTGTGATCAATGCCCACCTTGAGTTACTACTTGTATCATAGTTATACCCTCACCTCACGATGGGTATAGCCTGACCTGTGCTACTACTTGCTCCATAGCTTACCATCCCGGCAGGGCCGAGTCCACGTACTTATAGCCGGTCGGCTGGAAGCCTGATCTTGACCCATACCGATCACATTATGCTATAATATTCGAGGCACATTTTATATTTACTTTATCTTATCATATATCCTGTTCTGTTCTACATACAGTACTTCTCACCATGCATGCTATACAGTTGCTCACATGCTCTACATGCCTTTACATTATACCTTGATTGGAGACTAAGTTCTGCTCGGGAGAAGAGTTACAACCCCGGTCCTTGTTTGGTTTAAGGGTTGTAACTCGGCTTCCGAACGGTTCCCAAGTCTTCATATATCTTTGTCTTGTAGTTCATTATACTGTCTCTTATAAAATTTGTCAATTCACATGGAACTGCTGTTAGTGCTTGTACTTGCTCATTTTCCTGACAGGATACAGTTATGATATATTACAGATGATTCTGAGGCGGACTGCTCGACCTATTATGGGCTCGAGTTAGATGGAGTAGTCCAGGACCGTGGCCTTATAGTAGAGCCACTAGATTTTGTACTCCCGGAGTAGTGTAGATTAGCTAGGTTTGACTGGACTACGATCCAGCTAGCTTTATCAGACTGTAGCTTCTATATTATATATTTTGAGATCCTGTGATGTTGTATATATCTGGGCTTGTATTGGACACTAGATTTATTTACTCTTTCATCTATCATATGCTCTCTTTTTGAGCTATCTACCTTAGTTTTATTCTGTGATTGAAACTGTATTGATATGTCACCTCCATTCGGAGAGTATATACTGTACAGGTACTTTTATACTGTTAGTCGTAGTATTTACAGACGTTATATACAGCATTCTACCGCCGATACTACAACGTTGGCTGGACGTACCCACGTGCTCGTGCCCCTCATAAGGGTGCGGGTCCTGACAGGTTTGGAGAGCGAGATCGCTTCGTCCATAACAATCTTTCGAAAGTAATTCCAAGAGATCTGATCTGCGCTTGAGGAGGAGCTCAAGGGACATCATGCGGAGATTGAAGACTTGCTTAGGAATATCTAAGGCTACGAGAAGCTAAAGACCGTGGTCGAGAGTTGCGAAGAACTCAAGACCAAAGTTGCCATCTTGGAGAAGGCCGTTACGAAAGGTGGACCTTCGAGTAGGGAGGCACGGAGGAGATGGAAGATTCCCGAGCCGAAATCCTTCAGCAGGGTGTAGAATGTCAAAAAAGTTGAGAACTCCTTATAGAACGTGGAGTGATACTTCAAGGTGTTGCACATCAATGATGACACCAAAAAGGTGGATATTGCTTCACTCTACTTAACCGATGATGCTATGTTGTGGTGGCATCGAAGGTGTACAGAAATCGAGAAGGGTTGTGCTCAATAGAGACTTGAAAGGATCTCAAGAAGGAGATCAAGTCTCGGTTCTATCCGGAGAATGTGGAGTTTTCAATGAGGCAGAGTTTGCGACAACTCAAGCATACCAGGTGTCACTCCCCATTCCCAGAATACGTATTTTTATACATGTACTACTTGAATATATTTATTTAATATTTATCATGTATTATCCTGTATTTAAATTCCTTTAATTTTACGCTAATTAATTTTCTGCATTTTACTTTCTGCTTTTATTCTCTACTTTAGCTTTGTTTTAGGTTCGGCCTAGGTTGGTTTATTTTCGGGTTCTTAGTGGTTCATCATGAACCGAACCCAACACCCCCATTTAAAGCCCCCAAACCCTTTCTCTCTCTTCATTACTCTCCTTCACCATTACTCTTCTTCTTCTTCTTCCTCATCACTCTCTCCACCTACCAACCGTAGGCAAGTACATCTTGCTCCACATGAGAACCCCCATTTTTATGGTTCATTTATCTCCCTTTCGTGATCCTATGAGAGTTTAGAACTTGGCATTTTTCATTTTGAAGTCCAATTTTTAGTAGATCTAGAAATTATTATTTTTTCGGATTTTAGTGGTTTTGATCTATCAACTTTCTTATTTCCAAGTTTTGTTCATTCCAGATTTGTTGAGGTTGTGTTATACGCCATTCTGACCCATGGAAACACCATTTCTGGCTAGGAACGAAGGTTTCATGGGAATTAGAGTTCGGGAGGAACTTTACGCTCACGTTATACGTGCCAGCGTAATAGTGAGTTTTTACGCCCACGTTGTTACGTGTTAGCGTAATATTGAGTCTTTACGCTCACGTTATACGTGCCAGCGTAATATTGAGTTTTTACGCCCACGTTATACGTGTCCGCGTAGTGCCGAGCTTTACGCCCACGATCACTCGTATCAGCGTAAAACTGTTTTACGCAAGTCTACTTGACTTGGCGTAATCGTTTTACGTGCACAACGTTTCAGGCGTAAAACTTGAATCTTTACACGAGCAACTTTTACGCGTGGCTCGATCCTTTACGCATGCAATATTTTACGCACACAGTACCTCAGGCGTAAACTCAAATCTTTTTACGCGTACTCCTTGGCTCGGCGTAGAACGAGTTTTACGCTCAATCTTGTTCCTTTATTTGAGTGTACTTCCTTTACGCGTAACTTTATGTTTTACGCGTACTCTTCTAAGTTTGGCGTAAGACAAGTTTTATGCAGGCAGGCTTTTACACAGAGGCTTTTTACGCGTGTATTGTTGCCTGAGCGTAAAGCTTGGGCGTAGACTAGTCATGGCATAGATCAGCCTTGGCGTAATCTTACCTTGGTGTTCCTATTGCTCTATAATTTATTCGCTTTATGTTGGCATGATAATTCTCCTATTATATCCTTACGTCTTTTGGCATGAACTCGATAATCTTGGCATGTTAATATTTTTAATACATATGGTTGTGTAGAACGTGTCCTGTGTCTTGATTGGTTTATGGATACCCAATATGACTGGAATTTAACCCCGAGAGTTGTAGACTCGACCATACTAAATAATAGTTTGACTTTCATGCCTTGTTACAAAATGACATTGATTGTTAACTTGACTAATAATTGATTATGCGTTCCTAGCTGGAACTAAGAGACTGGCTAGTCGTCTTATTGAACTGAATGATGAGACACGTTCATATGGATTATGAACTATTGCAATCGATTGGCTGATCCCAAATATTGGCATACAGGCTCGTGCAGGCTTCAATTTATTTTTCTACAAAAGCAGCATATGTACTTTATGGTCAAGGCATGATTATTCTGTGGTTCGTGTTGATTGTTGCATTACATTATGTAAGACCTACAACCTAACCGTACGGGTATTGTTGTAGAGTTGTGCATACCGTACCCCGTACAAAGGTACTCATTCCGAATGACCATGATCCACGGCATGGGATTTCACTTAACGTAGAGGCTACTAAGTTAAATAAAATAATGATTGCATAGAGAGAATGGATTCCCGAGTTCTTACATGGCAGTCCTCTTTGGGACTATTAGTACCCGACAGACCGGCTGGTTCCCACAGTACTGCAAATCTGCCACACGGGCAGGGAACGGTATCTGCTTATATTATATTATTTATTGTATATTGATGACGGGCGTCCCGCTGGGACTCGTCTAATTCATGATTGGCGCAATTGATTGACTGGATAGACTAGCCTTGCTTGCTCATAGTAAGAACTGAGGAATCCTTATTGCATATTTCCAGGGTAACTTGGAACTTACAGTAGCAAGCCGTAGTAGTTGAATGACCGTTTAAATTGATTTGTTTGTGTACTGTATCTACTCGGTTAACTAACTAAGAGGATCAGAATGTCAGGGCATGACGGGTCAACTTTTGTCCTTGTTTGGTTGGGGAGTTAGTTTGAAGTGTCGTGATATTATGTGAATCCTACTAGCAAGCGGAGACCTATTTATCATATCCTTAACTCTTATCACTGGTTTTAGTTCTCATGTTGTGCTTTCTTGTGGTACTTGCTATTAGAGGTCTAACCTCTCTGGTTTTGCATGGCCAGATTTAGAGCCGGTTTCCGAGGACTCAGCTTACTTCTACCTCCAAGATGGTAAATACTAGAGGGATGATCGCAGGAGGACTCGAGTGGGTTCCTTACTTCTCCGCTCGTTTTGTTATTTACCTTATACTTTGTCGTTTGGCACCGACATGTTAGTCGGATCGTCTTGTACTTACTTTTACATAATTGTAACTAAAGTCAGACTGCAGCTGATAACAGTTGTGTATACCTTGCTACATCATCTGGCTATGTTTTGTAAAGCCAGATCTCAAGAACATTTTGACTGAGCATTTGGGATGCCTTACTGCTTTATCTTACATGTTCTCTATTACCGTTTCTTGTTTGAATGATTGAGACAATAGATGTCGTGTAACTCTAGTGAGACTTTCATGTAGTATGCACCCCCTCATCTTTTAGACAGTATTGATCGTATTATGCGGTATTTATCTACCCGTAACACGTAGCTGGCTGAGTCATTCCCCCGCTCTCCAGTATTTTAGTTCTGGTGCATGACACCAGGGCAATCAAGGAGTACATCACAAAGTTCATATGCTTGTGGCTCGCAATATCTTGCGACAACTCAAGCATACCGTGGACGGTTCAAGAATTACAATGGCAAATGGTGCAAGACTTGAATACCGCCGTGGCAGCGACGAGCTGCTTATCGAGTACATGTAGGATGACAACGATGCCAAGGACAAGCCAAAGTCCACCAAGGGGAATGGTGGGGGAGAGCAGGAGAGCTCTCCTAAGGAGGGTACGAGAAGGCCCAACCTAAGCGAGTAGTTTCGTGCTTCATATTTGGAGAAAATTACTTTGCTCGGGATTGTCAGATGAGGAGCATGCGTATGAATGTCGTCCGAAGCGAGGAGGTGAAGGACGACGAGTGCGAAGTGGAAGAGCATATGGAATCTTTGCGCTTACTCAACGCCGTGAAGACCAAGTCTATTGTATCAAAGACTCCGAGCAGGGAGCTCATGTACGTTGACGTGAGGATCAATGGCTTGAGCACATGGGCGTTGGTTGACATGGGCGCTACTCACAACTTTATCGGGGACGCGGAGGCATGTCGCTTGGGTCTAGCCTTGGAGGAAGATTCAAGCAAGATAAACATGGTCAATGCAGAGCCGCGTCCCGTGTAGGGGGTAGCCAAGGGGGTCCGCATAACGGTAGAAAATTGGTCAGATGTTGCCAATTTTACTGTTACGTCTCTAGATGACTTCAAGATGACACTGGACATGGATTTCCTTACCGCGGCCAAGGTGATTCCGATGCCAAATTTGGGAGTTGTCGGCTTTATGGAGTTAAGGTTCATCGTCCATGGTGAAAGGTATATGAGACAAGCCTTCAAAGGGGAAAGATATCTCCACTACTCAGCTCAAGAAGGGTGGCAAAAGGGAGACGACATATATACCTAGCGATGCTCGAGAAGAGGGAAGGATTCGAGGAGGAAGGCCTTTCGTACGAGACCAAGGGTGTTGCAAAGGGGCGTATCGAGGAGCCACTTTCGTGGAGCGAGGTGGATCGTGCTACCAAGCTGGACACGAGTGCTTAGAAGCGCGTCGCAAGCTAAGCGGACACAGAAGCGATGAGGTAGAGTAACTCGTGCTAGGAGTTGCTCAAAGCTTATGGGAGATATTCGGGTCGACAGGGTGTCACGACCCGCATCCACTTTTTGGGATACGAGTGTGTGTCCAAGCAAGCCTATGCCGCAGTGTCGGCGACAGAACACTGTCATGGCCATGATGCTCAAAATCACATAAATAATAACTTTCTTCTCATTCATAATAACTAAATTAAATTTACAATATTCATAAGTTTTACATCTGAAGAACAATATAAACTCTTACAAATATTGAAAACTGCTAACACATCTAACTAGTCTTCTATGGTTGACCTCAACATATACCCATGTCTCCCCCAATGGTCCAAGCACAATGTAGCAGGCGATTATCTGAAAAATATTGGTTTCCAGTCAGGATTGGAATGAGTACAATTCATTGAGTGCAGTTCCAATATATGATAACGACTATAAAATAGAGGTTAACCATAAAATACATAATGAGAGAATCTGCTATAATATGGTAGTTGTCACGACCCGCACCCTAGAGTTAGGACACGAGACGTGGGTACATCCAGCCTTCGCCGCAGTGTCGGCGGTAGAACGCCGTCCTAGGTCAAACATCTAACAATATAAAGGTACCTGTACAGTATATACTCTCCGAATGGAGGTAACATAGCAGATACAGTCTCAATCACATCTAAGGTAGAGCATGATAAAGATAGATAAAACATGAAATCCAAAAGAGATACAGCAGATAGAAGTCTAAGTGTCTAAGATACACAAACCCAGAAATACATCTCAAAGCTCAAATACAGTAATCCATAAAGTGAATACAACTCAAGACAACTGAAATGACTATCTATACAACCTCTACATGTATCTCTTCTAGGCTAGCAGGCAACCTCCAGGCTATCTGTAAAATTTATCAACAGGTCCAGTCAGGACAGGAACGAGCATATCTCATCTAGAAAACCCAAGTAAATAACAGAGAACTATACAGCAGCTATAGACAGTTGTATTGATGAATATGGCAGTTTATATTCAGGTGATGGTATAGAGAGACAGATAAAGTACAAGGAAAGTAAGTAACTAATCAAGAGAAGAAATCATAGCAATAAAGACTGTAAAATAAAATCTAGCTGAACTAGATTAACATGATGAGTCCAGATGGTACAATATAAGTCGAGTGTAATCCCAATGTGAGTCTAATACAAGATGAGTCGAATGTGATTCTAATCATTGTTCTTATAAGGTGATTCGAATAAGGTGATACGAATAAGGTGATACGAATAGTGATTCGAATAATAATCAAACAACGATTCGAATAAATTCTCCAAGTGTGTTTTAAAATACTTAGATAGACATGTAAACGGCTAAGGATAAATCCGGCACATCACACACCTGGCCGGGTGTGGAATGGCTATCGTTCGAATATCATTCACAGGGGGTGGTTCGAATAGTGGGAATGTTCACATGTCTAATCAAGTATTTCCTCGCCCATTCTAATACAAATGAATCCATAATCCAACATATAAGACGAATACAAGTCCAACCAGCACATGAAGATACGAATAGGTGGTTCGAATAGTGATTCGTATGGTGATTCGAATAATAGAGGTAAGACGAGTAAGTATGTGTGTCGTATACATAGATTCAGTAATAACAATACGTGTTTGTAACAGAGAATCACATACAGCTAACTAGAACTGAAGTACAGTAATTGACAAATAAATGAGAGAACTATCAGAGAATGTACTCGCCTGTATCCTGAGTATCTGAAGAATATCTACTGTCCGAGGAGTGGTGTCTGTCTCCTATAGAACAGTACAAGTCACAACATGTCTAAAATAAGGAAATAGACTGCTACAATGCATCTACATGATGTTTGGGGTCAATCTAGGCTAAAGTCAACCTTGGTCAACTCTAGTCCTCAATACTAGTCAAACTAGGTCAACTAGGTCAAGCCTAATCCCAACAAGTCTCACTAAGCCTAACCAGTCTATCCTAGCAAGCACACAACAACACAAGGCTAAACAAGCCATCACTCACAACCATCTATATATATTTATCATATATATATACATCCAAAATAGGTTAAGGCATCTATAGATATTAGGCTATAACAAGGCAATATATATCATACAACAAGTCAAATATTAAGATGCTAAGAGATAGAGTGTGACAGTGTTAAGTGTCAAGTGTGCATGTGATACATCATGTGAAACTAAATCAGCATTAAGACCAATGTGTAAGTGTTAATACAAGTGTTTGCATTATCTATATTCACATTTTCAAGAAAGGGTTATAGTGTACAAGTGTGTTCAGATTTTACATCAAGTTAAAGGGGTTGCATGGCTTGTCTAATATACATTCATTCATATCCCATATGCATGCATATTTCAGTTCAGGCATTATATCCATTCATATATCATTAAGTTGCATACATATACTTATTTTTATTACATACATGTCATTCATGCATATTACATACTTACATGCATCTATACATTATATACATTGTATACAACATGTAAAAATAGAAGAGGGAAAAAAGGGGGAAAAAACTGAAAAGGAAAGGGAAGGAAAGGAAAATGTAAGAAAAAGGGAAAACAGTGGACATATACATGCTTGCATCATATATTCTACATTACCATACATGCTATCATTGTATATTGCATTATATTATTTATATATTATGCATTCATATCTATCATTACATGTATACCTTGCATTCATATCTAGCATTCATTATATACTTTCATGCATACATTGTATATCATTCTTTCATTCATGCATTTCACTACCAAAATACATGGATTTACCGACGGCCTTATCCGTCGGTAGTCCGTCGCCAAAAATAAATACCGACGGATTACCGACGGATATTTTGGTAAAACAGCCGTCGGGAATAACCTCGTCGCTAAAACATATCCGTCGCTACTCCGTCGCTCAGCGACGACTTAGCGACAGAATACCGTCGGTGCATTTAAATATATATAGCGACGGATTACCGACTAGCTTTCCTCAAAACATGTATCAGGATATAGGGTTAGCGACGGAAAACTCCGTCGCTAAAGAGTCGGCAAAACTGTATCAGTGATTTTCTGATACGCAATATCCGTCGCTAATCCGTCGTAAATTTGTCGGTAAAAGCGTATCAGAGATTTTTCCATACGGCAGGTCGTCGTTATGCCGTCGCTAATCCGCCGAGGTGTAAGACGGATTAGCGTCGTATTAGCGACAAAATATCCGTCGCTAACTGTAAAATTTATGGACATCAAACAGAACCAGGTCGACGGACATTCCCTCGCTAAACCGTCGCTCAATGTAAAATTCTCCAGGTAGCGACGGATATTACGTCGCCAATCCGTCGATACATTAAATTCCTACAGTTAGCGACGGATAGTCCGTCGGGACTTTGTCGCCAGTCCGCCGTAAGTTAGTCGCCAATCCGTCGCGAAAGCTAAAATTTATGGACATCAAACAGCACCAGATCGACGGATCGTCCGTCGCCAATCCGTCGCTTTATTGAAATGCTCCAGGTAGCGACGGTTTTTTACGTCGCCACTCCGTCGCTAACCTCAGTTTCTCCAGTTAGCGACGGACTATCCGTCGCTGAGTGGTCGCTAGCCCGTCGCTAACTTCTAATTTTTGAAAAAAAAATACTACAAACAGACTCTTTCCTGTTTATACAACACATCCAACACAATATCAAACATGCAAAATATCCATATACAACACCATATATTCATATCCAACACGAATATCCAACGTATCCAATATCCAACACCATATATCCATATGCAAAATATCCATATCCGACACCAATATCCAACGTATCCAATATCCAACAAAATATTACCAACACAATATATCCAATATCCAACATTAAATTATCCAAACATAAAAAAAAATATCCGAACATACAATGTATCCAAATGTCTACAAAACCAACAACATAAACAAAATCAAACCCCGTCCGTCGGATCGTCTCGTGCTCGTGCCGCCGCATCCGCTTTGCGTATGTACTCCTCCACCGTATGTGCCGGCACTTGGGACAAGATATGGTCTGGAAGCGCGTGTAGCTGCTCTGGCGACAACATGTCAAGGAGCGTCAAGATGGGGTTATCCGATACGATGCGGGCGTCCGCAGAGCGGTTAAACGAAAGCCGTCCGTGGGAAGAAGGACCAGGTCGATCCGAAGCACCGGCAGCAGCAGTAGACGGACCAGGAGCACCACCAGATGAACCGGGAGCACCAGCAGACGGACCGGGAGCAGACGGACCGGGAGCAGACGGATAGCGCCCCAACACTACCACAAATCTGACACCGCTGAGGTCAGAGTCGCAAGCTGTGCCCTCACATCGTCAACCGGGGGCGCTGGGGGAGGCGGAGGCGGTGGATATCTCGGGGACGGCTGCAACGAGGGCGCCATGGAACCTAAGCCGTAGACGCGCCCTTTCCTAACGCCGCCGACGGATTCTACGAACACGTCGTCGTAGCGAGCGGCCATAGAAGAGTGCGTCTGGGTGGGCGTCGTTTCGCCGACATTCTCGGAAGGGGGCTCGATCTCAAGCCGACTAAGTGCCTCACGATACGCAGCCTATCCAATGAATGTGTTTATACTATAAGTTTTCCTAAGTTATAGTCTAAATCCTATGTTTCCCTAAGTTATAGTCTGAATCCTAAGTTTATCTAATTAACTTAACAATAATTATATTTCTAACATAATTCGATCGATACCGATAGTTCGATCGATACCGATAGTCCGATACCGATAGTTCGATCGATACCGATAGTTCGATACCGATAGCGATAGTCTGATACCGATAGCGATAGTTCGATACCGATAGCGATAGTCCGATACAGATACACATGGACCTACATATCTATATATCACTAGTAGCCATACTCCTCTACATACTACTCTACACTAGGATCTAGTAACCATATACTACTCTACACACTAGCTACGTAGTCATACTCTAAAATAAGGTAAACTAATTTACCCACACATTAAAACCAACCCAATCAAATCTTAGGCAAACTATTCATATGATATCAATCGAAATACAAATAGGTCAACTAGGCTAGTTCTAGGTCAAATTAGGAGTCCAAGTCAACTCTGTCAAAACTAACCTTAATTAGGCTAAACTTCTACCTTAGCTAATCAAATATATATACTAGACTTCACGACGTGTGTCTGTGTATATATATATATATATATTATTAATAAATTACTTAAAATTATGCCTATATATATATATATATATATATATATATATATATATATATATATATATATATATATATATATATATATATATATGTCTGTGTGTGTGTGTATCCGTGTGTCTGTGTCCGTGTCCGTGTGTGTGTGTGTGTGTGTGTGTGTGTCTGTGTGTGTGTGTGTCTGTGTGTTCGTGTGTCCGTGTGTGTGTGTGTCTGTGTGTGTCTGTCCGTGTGTGTGTGTCCGTGTGTGTGTGTGTGTGTCCGTGTGTGTGTGTGTGCCTGTGGGAGAGGAGGAGGAGGACTCCTGCACGGGGAATCCAGAGTCCCTCCTACGCCCTCCCTGCCCCGACCCCCCCAACCCCTACCCGACCCCCCCAACTCCTGCCCGACCCCCTCTCCCACCCCCCTGCCCCCCCTGCCCCGACCCCCCCAACCCCTGCCCGACCCCCCCAACCCCTGCCCGACCCCCTCTCCCACCCCCCTGGCCCCCCTGCCCCGACCCCCCCAACCCCTGCCCGACCCCCTCTCCCACCCCCCTGCCCCCCCTGCCCCGACCCCCCCAACCCCTGTCCAACCCTCCCCCAACCCCTCCCCGACCCCCTCTCCCACCCCCCTGCCCAGACCACACCCCCACCCCTGCCCGACCCCCTCCCCGACCCCCCCCGACCCCCCTGCCCCCTCTCCCACCCCACCCTTGCCCCGACCACCCCACCCCCTACCCGAACCCCCCCTGCCCAGACCACCCCCACCCCTGCCCGACCCCCTCCCCGACCCCCCTCCCCCCGACCACCCCACTCCACCCTTGCCCCGACCACCCCACCCCGTACCCGAAACCCCCCTGCCCCACACCCTCTCCGACCACTACGACAGCCCCCAACCCCCCAAATCGTAAAAGAGAGAGAGAGAGAGGGAGATAGAGAGAGAGAGGGGGGGAGAGAGAGCATACCTTAGAGAGAGAGAGGGAGATCGCCGGTCGGAGAGAGGGAGATCGTCGGAGAGAGGGAGAGGGAAGAGAGAGAGTGTTTTGGGGGGGAATGAAAATTCCCCCCCCGTCGGTTCAATTTAAGTTAGGGTACAGAAATTAGCGACGGAGTAGCGACGGATTATTCCGTTGCTACGTCGTCAGTAAATCTCGCGCCAATATTTTAGGCTTTGCCGCCAAAATATGAGACGTTCTGGCGACGGATACAAAACCGTCGCTACTTGGCCGACGACCTATCGACAGCGTAGCGACGGATATGGACATAAAAAAATAAAAAAAATTGTCCACTGCTTTCCGTCGGTATTCCGTCACAAATCCGTCGGTGATCCGACGGTAATAGCGACGGAAAATTTCCGTCGCTAAATGGCCGTCGCTAAAATACTGTAATTTGGTAGTGTTTATGCATTGCTTACATACATTATATTAATTGCATTCCTACATGCTTGCATTCAACCATATATATATACATTAATGTAAAGAGGATATATATCATATATATATCATTTCATTCATCTAACATATCAAGTATTACATACTCTATATTTATTTAATATCCATACTACATAGGCTCATAGGTTACACAAAATGCATATATCGTACATTTACTCTTTTACTTAAAATCAATACTGTACCAATGGGGCCTCTAATAAATTCTAGGATTAAAGTATGTTGTAGCCCTTCGTGTTAGCTTTCCGAAACTTCAAACGGATCGCATTTTTGTGTCCGAAAGCTCCCGAAATCGCAAAAATACCGAAACACGTTCGTCTTTCGTACAGCTGACACTCAAATAATTCTATAGAAAGTTACAGAAAGAATTTAGTTATTAAAATATATATTTGGAAAGCTAACTTCGATACGGTTCTTTTAAAAAAAACGGTAGATAAATCGGAGTTCTAAGCTAAAAGTTATGACATTTCTAACTTGCTTTGGTTAATAAAAACGTGGATGAATATTATGACGAATTTGAGTTATTTTGGACAAAGAACACATATAGGCCAAGATACTTGGATACAAACATAGATATCCAAATGAAACTCATTCTAACCATCCTAACTAAGATCAATCCACTCTCTAACCTTTATAAAACTGAATTTAAATATCTATTTAAACTATTATCATACATACATACACATGGGGTATCCTAATTTGGGATCTATCAAGTAGGACACAAGACACATCTAAAATCCTCAAGAGAGCTCCAAATGGCCTAAAATTTGAATCTAAATGGGATACATGCATGAGAATGGATCGTACGGATTCAAAACTAATTTATATGCAAAGGAAATCGATTTAGATGATGGGTTTTACCTATTGGGAGTGGAATCCCAATGAAATCCTTTAGGACACGGCTCCGATACGAAGATCCCTCAAAGTGGACACGCCTCCTTGCACTCCACTTCCAATCCTTGGTAGCACCCTTTCCTTGGAGAATGGGAATGATTGAAGGAAGGTTTGGTGAAGGAATGATTTGATTTGGAGTTCAAATCAATGGTAAGGCTCTCTAAAATTAGGGAAGAACAAAAGGAAAATAAAAGAGACAAGATTGTAATGAATGAAATAAATCATTCTCCCCTAAAATGGCTGCCATAAAGTGTCCATTAGGGCTAATGGGAAATGTCCTAATTGCCCCTCTCTAGTCTCATATGGTTAAGTCTAGACTAGGTTCAAGTTTGGGGTCAAAATGATCTAGTTTTGAGTCTCTAACTTAACCATTCTAACATGATAAAAATTAGTTTAATTAACTAACTTAAATGTTGGATCTTGTGAGCCATGCTTAACTTAATATTGGGTCCCTTCTAGAGTTTAAGCTACCCGGTTCACAATAACGAGACGAAACTCAAACCCGACTAAACAAATCCAATAAAAACAATATTAAAAATATAAAATTTCCCCAAAATATTAAAATATGAAAAATAACCAAAATCATAATACATCAATTTAAATATTATTAAAATAATCTAAAATTCACCAATTAATTAAAATCCTAAATAATTCAAAAGTCACAAAATAACCAAAATACCATTAGCCTAAAAAGTTGTAAATAGTCATTCTAATCACATGGTTAGGTCCCCATGGTCATGGTTAGTCTCTAGGCTCAACAGTTCTAGAGTTCACTAGCAAACACATCAAAATTATAATCCACCAATTTTAAATAGTATTAAATTAATTAAAAATTTCCATAAATCATAAATCATATTATTAAATAATAAACTTTTACAAAAGTTCAAAATTACCCTCATTTGGAAAACTGAGTGTTACAATCCTACCCCCCTTAGAAAAATTCGTCCTCGAAATTAAAATGTTCATACTCCTTCTAGGTCAACCCCCATAATCAAAGTCTCAGAACTTACCTAAATCATACAATTTAAAAGAATGGTATACAGGGTCATGGCATACGGTGGTAGTGTAAGTCTCATCTAGGTATACTAGTTAAACTAGACCAAAACAATCATAGGGTATCAAAACTTACAAGCAATTAGGGGTGTTAAACTGGAAAAGATACAGAAATAACAAATCATCAAGGCTTTAAGGCATAATCAAAATCAAAATTTAAGCACAAATGTCGAGCATTAAAATCCAATCACAATATATATATATATATATATATATATATATATATATTTTATATATATATATATATATATATATATATATATATATATATATATAGAGTGTTAGAAGGGAAAAAATTAGCATTATGTAAAGGTTATGTGGTTCGTGTGTGTATGGATGTATGTGGACATGTTCATATGGTTAGATAGTAGGCATGTGTGTATGTGCAATATACATGAAAGTGTATATGAGGATTTGGGTTTCAAAACAATAGCTATCCAGTTACACTACTCATGGCATATTGGTTAACAATCTACAATGCACAACCTATTTACTCATAGCATGCATGGCTAATCATATATATATATATATATATATATTTATATATATATATATATACATATATATATATATATATATATATATATATATATATATATATATATATATATATAAAGAGGTAGAGATCTAGTTATGTATCTATATACATTATAACATGTATGCATAAACTCTATATATATCTATATAGATATATGAACATAACATAGAGAGGAAGGGTTGGGTTTACATGGCAGTGTATACTAAGTTAGGGTGTGTGTGTCCTTGTACAGGGTTATAGCTTTAGTATTGAAAGGTTAAACCCAGTTTTAGTTCAGCATTTACATACAAAATCTGAAAATAAGATAACATTTAAACCAGTATAATATTAACATAATGCAGTTTTAGATTTTTGGGGTTTGAAACATCACAACCAACTCAATGCTCCTAACACATCCTAACATGATAGAGATGAAACCTAACATACTATCCATACATTTAGCTATACATACAGTTCAATATTACATATTAAATCTAAAATTGAACTAAACATTTGAAATCAATGTGAAAATGTTAACATGTATTCAGTTTTAGGATTTTGGAGAAATTCGAACATCAAACCAACCCAATGTTTATCACAACCTAACATGTAAGAATATGAAACCTAACATTATATCCCTATATACAACAATGTTATGGCTCAAAACATTACATTTAAAAAATTGTAAATTGAACTAATCATTTAGAATCCAGTATTAAGGGTTAATATGTACACAGTCTCAGATTTGACAAATTCAAACACAAAACTTAACCAATTTCCTTAAGAATTGAAACCCTGTATATAACATACATGTGCAGTAATGTAACAAAACTAATAACATAAAATTTATATTTAAATTACGAATTTAAGCTAGAAAAAGCAGAGAACCAGAAATATTAGGGTTTTGAGAATTTAAACACCAACAACATATTAATATGCATTTAGATAGGTGAGAAATCAAGTGTAGCATGCATACGTGTCAGGCAAAGTGTCCACTATATATATTTCATGTCCTATTATAAAAATCAAATTCTATATCAAGACCAACATTTAGATTCCTACCAATATTGTAAATTAGGTGATTGATGTAATCAAGACAGTTTTATTATTATTATTATTATTTAATACAAGAATAATAGCAAGACGGAAATAACGATAAAATCTGTTCTGCTTATCTTTTTAAAAGAAGGAACCATTTTGAAATCAGAGCTATAATATCAAATCCAAGATAAGGTCTAGCAGAAATCATTAATTCATTGTATTAAGAAGAAATTCATAGTAAGAAGTTACACAAAGGTTTATAAAAACAGCTAAACCTACTCCTAAGTTAAATAATGATAAGTAAAACAAAACAAATAAATAATAATTCTTTTTTTTTTTGAAAGACTGGAACAAAAGTAGAGAAAACATGTTCAAAAATATTTAAGGTACAATCTGATAATCATATGTGTCTATCCAAAATCATGGTACTCTAAATCCTCGTCATACTAGTAAGCAAGGCTACGATAATCACAGAGTCCTCGACTTAGGCACATACCTCTAGAATCATGGTATTTAAAATTTTTGCGATGCCGCTAGCTTGGCTGCGAAAACCTTAAATTCCTACATCCGAGAAATATATCCAAAATCAGACTATATGTCCTCACCATGCTGGCTAATGTGACTATAGAAGACTAGATTCCATAACTTAGATGACCTAGCCCATATAATTTCATCTTGACAAAAATTAAATTAAATCAACAATGGATACCCAAAAATCAAATTTATCAACGAACATCAAGATTCAAAACTGAACAATAATCCATCAAATCATATAAATACAAACTCGGATGCAACAACTAACATCAAGATTCAAAACTCCACAATCATCATCAAAATCAATTGTAACACCCATATTCTGAATATGTATTTTGTCAAGCTTGCATGTATTTCAGATCTGTATTTATTATCTCGGATTTTGGCATGTACTTGTAATTGGCTTGACTTGCAGATTTTGGTTCTCGTAACTGGGTTTTACCTGGCTTGGTTTATTTTGTGGAGGAGAATTGATTTGGTTTGGTTTGGTTTGGTTTAATATGCATGGAACACTTTAACCTATACTCCACCCTCAACCAACACAACCCACCCTTATAATATCTCCACCAACCTTCTCTCTCTTCATTATTCTCTCATTTATTTCTCCATCTTCTTCTTCCTTCCTCTACACAACACCAACACCCCTTAGGCAAGTGCAACTTGCTTCCACAAGAGAGCCTATTTTTATTGTTCCATTAGCTTCTCCTCATGTTTCTAAGACACATTAGAACTTGTCATTTTCCATTTTGAGACTTTGATTTTTGTAGATCTAGAAATTAATTATTTTTGGATTTTGGTGGTTTTGATCTATCAAACTTCTTTGTTTTCAAGTTTTGATGGTTCCATGTTGTAGAGAATTTTATTCTACCTAATTTTGACCTTTGAAAAGTTAGATTTGGACTTGTTTTGACCAAGTTATGGACTTTTGAAGTTTTAGGTTCAAACCATGGAGTTCTTGCTGTTTTGGAGAAGACAGTGAGCAGTGCACGAGCTTTTTAGTTTGTGCCACTGAGCTGTACACGCTCTTTAGCGCAGCGCAGTCCGATCCATATGCTGCCTTTTGGGAGCGTATGACTTGCATACGCTCGCTTGCTTGACAAGGAGTCGTATGGACTCCATACGCTGCCTTTTGGGAGCGTATGTCTTGCATACGCTCGCTTGCTTGACAAGGAGTCGTATGGACTCCATACGCTGCCTTTTGGGAGCGTATGACTCGTATACGCTCGCTTGCTTGACAAGGAGTCGTATGGACTCCATACGCTGCCTTTTGGGAGCGTATGACTCGCATACGCTCGCTTGCTTGACAAGGAGTCGTATGGACTCCATACGCTACCTTTTGGGAGCGTATGACTCGCATACGCTCGCTTGCTTGACAAGGAGTCGTATGGACCCCATACGCTGCCTTTTGGAGGCGTATGACTCTAATACGCTCGCTTGCTTGACGAGGAGTCGTATTGAGTATATACGCTACCTTTTGGAAGCGTAGCTTGACCTGAGCGTAGCTTGATTACCCTGGATCTTCTATAGCCCTGTATATTGATATTTTATTAGATATTTTACGTCCATTTTATATCCTTACGCATTTTTTTATGAACTTGATAATCCCGAATTTATTTATTATGTTTGGAATGATAATTGAACATGCTTGATAGTGGCCCGTCGTGGCGCACTCTTGATAAGTAATAATGATAATGATAGTGGTCCGTCGTGGCGCACTCTTGACTAATTAATTCATTAGCCTGGACACCGTGGTTGTTTGTATGGATTGTGCTTGTATAAACTACGAGTCCTGTGTGTCTTGCATCATGTCTAGGGCATGATCCCTGAGTACCACGGTCAGGGATTCATACTGAATCTGGCTAGGTTAATGACTAGATTGATTAAATAGTTCATGGAGAATTTTCCAGTTACCTGTTGCCCCTTTGGTCCCGGCCTTATATATATATATATACACATGGGATTTGTTGCTATCCGTCGAGATGAGCGCACTTCCAGCCCGCCGTCGAGTGTGGTACCTTAGGACACATGTATCTTACTACAGTGTGTCTGCTATATCCAGCTATCTTTTCCTTTTCTTGCTGGGATCACTCAGGTAGTAACAAACAGGTAACCGGACTTGGAATTCTTATTGCATTTACTAGTAACTAGGCCTGTGATAACCCTAGTTAGTTAAAGTAGCAAGCCGTACTTATTGCTTGGCTGTGATTGTTGGATGGGGTTCAATCTGTCTAGTCTTGTCTTGGTCTTGTACAAGATTGTTACCTGACCAGATTTCTTATCTTTATATTGCCGATAAATGGTGGGAGAAACCAAGTTCTGTTCAGACGAAGGGTTACAACCCCGGTCCTTGTTTGGTTTACGGGTTGTAACCTGGTTATCTGAATAGTCCCATGGTTATCTCATCGTATATCATCCTGTCATGCTTTATCATATGTTCTGTCTTTTATTGATTATGTACAAGATTGTCTTTTATATTCACCTACCATGCTTTTTCTTAAATTAACTGTCTCTTATTATGTAATTATATTATTGTGCTAATTGCTGGTTTTAGTTCTTAAGTGAAGCCTCCTTTGTGGCACTTGCTCCTTCTGGGGTCTGACCCAGCTGGTTTTGTATGGCCAGATACCGGAGCAGCAGCAAAGGATCTACCTGCCTTCCAGCCACATGGTGACCACTAGAGAAAATCCTGGCAACGAGTAGGTTTCTTTTGTTCTCCCACTGTAATTGTACATTATTCTTTTGAGGCGTTTAGCCGCCGGGCAAGTGTTAGCTCGTGTATATTTTACTTACTGTCTGCCTACGGGCTGTAACATGATTGGCAACTCGAGGTTGATCATGTATGACTTAACTCTTGCTAGTCCTTACATTTTGTACGACTAGCTTCATGATCATCTGGATATGTAATGTTTGGGACGCCTTACAATTGTATATTTGGTGGTCTGATATCTTGTAACTATTACTAGTTGGTTGAGATTGAGACAATAGGATAAGTTATGACCTTAAGAGACTGATGGCTTGTAGATAAACCCTCACATATCTAGACAGCCGTGACCGTATGGTGAGATGGATTTCATTTCATTATACGTAGCTGGCTATGTCCGCCCCCGCTCTCTAGTATTCTGGTTCTAGGGCGTGACATCAATAAATACAAACTCAAATTCAACAATAATCCATCAAAATCAAGTTCAACAACAGAAAGTAAAGATAAATCAAATCAAGGGAAGAAGAGTTTTCAAATCGAAGTTAAAATAAGATTTTCAAGGGTCGTACCAGAAATCTCTCAAGAAATCATAACTGTGATTGAGTACCTTCAAAAATATATCCTAATTCTACTGCAGGCTGTAGTGGTACTCTAATTCGAATACCACTACACAAACTCGACCTGCATGGGCTACCACTAAAAACGTGTCACGACCCGCACCCTAGAGTTAGGGCACGAGACGTGGGTACGTCCAGCCTACGCCGCAGTGTCGGCGGTAGAATGCTGTCCTAGGTCAAACATCTAACAATATAAAGGTACCTGTACAGTATATACTCTCCGAATGGAGGTGACATAGCAGATACAGTCTCAATCACATCTAAGGTAGAGCATGATAAAGATAGATAAAACATGAAATCCAAAAGAGATACAGCAGATAGAAGTCTAAGTGTCTAAGATACACAAACCCAGAAATACATCTCAAAGCTCAAATACAGTAATCCATAAAGTGAATACAACTCAAGACAACTGTCTCTTCTAGGCTAGCAGGCAACCTCCAGGCTATCTGTAAAATTTATCAACAGGCCCAGTCAAGACAGAAACGAGCACAACTCATCTAGAAAATACAAGTAAATGACAGAGAACTATAAAGCAGTTATAGACAGTTGTACTGATGAATATGGCAGTTTATATTTAGGTGATGGTATAGAGAGACAGATAAAGTATAAGGAAAGTAAGTAACTAATCAAGAGAAGAAATCATAGCAATGAAGACTGTAAAATAAAATCTAGCTGAACTAGAGTAACATGATGAGTCTAGATGGTACAATATAAGTCGAGTGTAATCCCAATATGAGTCTAATACAAGATGAGTCGAATGTGATTCTAATCATTGTTCTTATAAGGTGATTCGAATAAGGTGATACGAATAAGGTGATACGAATAGTGATTCGAATAATAATCAAACAATAATTCGAATAAATTCTCCAAGTGTATTTTAAAATACTTAGATAGATATGTAAACGGCTAAGCGTAAATCCGACACATCACACACCTGGCCGGGTGTGGAATGGCTACCGTTCGAATATCATTCACAGGGGGTGGTTCGAATAGTGGGAATGTTCATATGTCTAATCAAGTATTTCCCCGCCCAGTCTAATACAAATGAATCCATAATCCAACACATAAGACGAATACAAGTCCAACCAGCACATGAAGATACGAATAGGTGGTTCGAATAGTAATTCGTATGGTGATTCGAATAATAGAGGTAAGACGAGTAAGTATGTGTGTCGTATACATGGATTCAGTAATAACAATACGTGTTTGTAACAGAGAATCACATACAACTAACTAGAAATGAAGTACAGTAATTGACAAATAAATGAGAGAACTATCAGAGAATGTACTCGCCTGTATCCTGAGTATCTGAAGAATATCTACTGTCCGAGGAGTGGTGTCTGTCTCCTATAGAACAGTACAAGTCACAACATGTCTAAAATAAGGAAATAGACTGCTACAATGCATCTACATGATGTTTGGGGTCAATCTAGGCTAAAGTCAACCTTGGTCAACTCTAGTCCTCAATACTAGTCAAACTAGGTCAAGCCTAATCCCAACAAGTCTCACTAAGCCTAACCAGTCTATCCTAGCAAGCACACGACAACACAAGGCTAAACAAGCCATCACTCACAACTATCTATATATATTTATCATATATATATATACATCCAAAATAGGTTAAGGCATCTATAGATATTAGGATATAACAAGGCAATATATATCATACAACAAGTCATGTATTAAGATGCTAAGAGATAGAGTGTGACAGTGTTAAGTGTCAAGTGTGCATGTGATACATCATGTGAAACTAAATCAGTATTAAGACCAATGTGTAAGTGTTAATACAAGTGTTTACATTATCTAGATTAACAGTTTCAAGAAAGGGTTATAATATACAAGTGTGTTCAGATTTTACATCAAGTTAAAGGGGTTGCATGGCTTGTCTAATATACATTCATTCATATCCCATATGCATGCATATTTCAGTTCAGGCATTATATCCATTCACATATCATTAAGTTGCATACATATACTTATTTTTATTACATACATGTCATTCATGCATATTACATACTTACATGCATCTATACATTATATACATTGTATACAACATGTAAAAATAGAAGAGGGAAAAAAGGGGGAAAAAACTGAAAAGAAAAGGGAAGGAAAGGAAAATGTAAGAAAAAGGGAAAACAGTGGACATATACATGCTTTCATCATATATTCTACATTACCATACATGCACTACAAGAAAAATGGCTTTTCTTGACGGTTTTTCCCCGTCAAGAAAGACTTTTCTTGACGGTTTTGGATCCGTCATCTAGGCCCCCGTCAAGAAAAGTCGACACTTTTCTTGACGGTTTTTTGTTTGTATCCTTGACGGTTTTAAACCGTCAAGAAACATGCGTTATCTTGACGGTTTTAAACCGTCAATAAAACAAACAAAAAACCGTCAAGAAAAGTGTCGACTTTTCTTGACGGGGGCCTAGATGACGGCTAATAACCGTCAAGAAAAGTCTTTCTTGACGGGGAAAAACCGTCAAGAAATTGTTTTTTGGTGTTTGCAAACCGTCACGAAATGAATTATTTTTTGACGTTTTTGCAACCGTCAAGTTAAAAACCGTCAAGGAATAAAAAAATTTGCCGTTTTACAACCGTCAAGATAAACATAATATATTCCAGAAATCCAATTACCAAATACACATAATTACACAGAATCCAATTCCAGAATCAATATATAATATCACAAGCATCACACAACTATAATACACAATTTTTATATTAAAAAATACGTTGTTCGTACATCCAAACATCCAACAAGTACATCCAACCACAAACACGTTCGTACACCATAAATATCCTAAACATTTATAGGAGTAAATTAACCAAAATATCTCTGAACCCAGAGCAGCATGCAACAAGTACATCCAACAAGTACATCCAAACGTCCAACCACAAACACGTTCGTACACCATATATACATATCCAAAACATATTTACAGGAGTAGATTAACCAAAATATATCTGAACCCAGAGCAGCATTTCCTTTAGGTTAATCTGCAAACAAGGTGAACATAACATTATAAGTCAGCAACACAACTGAAATTCAATCAAATTTTGAATGGACAGAACAATCTAGGGAGGACTCAAATGTTGCAGTAGTTTAAATGTGCAGGAAATCAGTTGGCTTGAAGAGAGGATCACCAAGCAAAGGATGCTAATAATGGCCACCTCTTCAACATCTAGGTTTGAGTTCAAACTTACTCGCACAATGAGACTTCAGAATTTCTCTGTTTAATCAATATTTTAACTCTGCAGTCCCAATAGAATCATTGCCAGCAAAATAAACTATTACTAGAGATGGTTGCACTGTTGCATCCTAGGCAATGAAGGTGGATATGATAAGTGAACTAAATGACTAATATAAAATTTAGAGAACAATAATAGAGGCATCCAAACGAGATGGTCAATCTCACATAAGGTCTGGATATATTTCTCTACATCTTGTTCAGTGATCTCTTAAAAAAATTCATGGAACCACAACCATCATTCCTTCCACATGAGAATATGCAATCAATGTTTGAATCCTCTTGCTTTGGTCTTGGTTCTGCAAGCCTACTCTCAACATTCAAGGTCGCCTCACTAAAGAGTTCAGTGTCTTTTCGAAAACCCATGACCTCTGTACTTACTTTTGGTTTTCTGCCATTCACTGGGTTAGTATGGGCTTGTGAATGACTCCGGAAATAAGGCCATGGCTGGACTATAATTCACATAAAGGAAGTCAATAGACTGTGACTTCAGCTAATTTGGGTTGTGTGGTTACCAATTCTCACAATAGAACAAAGAACAAAAACTAAAAATTCTGAAAATTGAGCACCAAAAATGAACCGATAGATAGATAAATATTTTTTATTAACATTTAACTATCTCAACTTTGTATTTTGTCTCCTGGACTCGCACAGAACATAATCTCAATTTTTTGAAGAATTTACAGCCCTGTAACACCATCGCTTGTATCAAGTTCACTCACTTTTGTAATTTTAACTTGACTCATTGATATAGTGGTTTAAATGAACTATTAATATTTGTGGTGTCCATATATATTGTTAGCCAACATATAATATAAAGACCAATGTAAGAACTAATCAGTTAGGATGATCAATCATGGACAGTTTCTTGAAGGTTTTCAAGCTGGAGCAGGCCAAATATCCTCATATTTGAATATAGCATAGCTAAGTAGCTTACTAATTTTAATAGAGGTAAAAGGAAATCTCAAATGCAAAATCTAATGCTCCAAATGCAAAATATAATCCTCCCAAAATTCAAATTGCAGTATCCATTCAGTAAGATCATGAGAATGATATTTTCGTCCTAAGCAGCTGAAAGGTCTGAACTCATTCCTAAGATGAAAATCAGAGACAAGTTGGATAAACGTTGGCAATTACCTCCAGAAACCAGCAAGCATCCTTAGGCTCATGTCGTCAAAGCAACCCAGATTTCCAGAAAACCATGGCTTGAAGAGAGGATCACCAAGCAAAGGATGCTAATAATGGCCACAATGACCTGGACATGAACAATCATAATAAGAACTAACCGATAAAACATTTACTTATAAAGTGCAACTCTAACACAACAAATCAAGAACTTGCCATTGAGTAAGCAGAATATGCAAAATCTAATGCTCCAAAGTAGATGCCATGAAAAACAAAGGCCAGATCATTAATTGGTTAGTAAGCGCCACAAACTGCATATACATTAAAGAAATAAAAAAACAAATGACATGCAAATGGTGACCACAAACTGCATAAGAGACTATTTATAGAAGCATATTCCAGAGATGTTTCTCAAAAAACTACCATGAACATGTGAAATGAAAAACACACCGCTTAGGTCAAGCACAGTACGATATACAGTTATCTTATATTTTATTAATGGTTCTTAAACATAAATGGAATAGACGACAAAGACTATAACATATTTTAATTTCCAACTGTCCGATCTAGTTGGAAATTAAAGCTAGTGCATACCACGTATGAAAAATGAATTATATTTATAAACAATATCGTACCTTACCACATATGAAAAATTATCAATTGAAAGGTAGCAGAAATAACCTGAAAATGATATAGCCAAATACAGAACAGAAAACCAAACACTTCAATGGATCCTCCCAACATGTCAAAATATAAACTTGTTTCCAAGTTCCATCACAGGATAAAGCAATTCCTGCAAAAACCAATATATACAATAAAGAAGACTAATTAACTAGCCACTGAATGAAGAAAGGTTTTCCTTTGAAGTTAGAAAAGTATTTGGGATGTCAATATGAATAGCTATCAAATATAGTCATGCATACTTACTTCACAATCTGGAGTAGGGGTCAAAAGAGCAAGGATCCAATAAAAAAAACAATTATATGATTCACCTAAAATTAACGTTCCTATCTATGAAGGTTTGTATAGTTAAGAAAGTTCAAAGTACTTTCAAGATATTCTAACATTAATCTGTACAACTAACTTCAAGCCAGACTTGTGTTTCAAGGATAAAGAGGCAATTTGTCAGTATTTAATGAAATCAAAAGAAAACAGATTGGTATCCATATCGATCAATAAAACATGAAAAGTTACATGTGTATAAATGTGAATAACATTAATATTTTAAAAATGTAAACAGATATTCTAACATTAATCCTTTGAAAGATTCACAATAAGCTAGGTGAATGCAAATAATATTAATATTCTCTACATCTTTTAGAATGTCTTCAACTACAAATAGAGAAATTCGTATTCTTCACCTATAAACACCATTGAAAAGGCAAGGGGAAAAACAACAAGAGATGGCCCATTGATTCATCCAAAGTCCCAACCTTCCATCCAAAAAAAAAAACATCCCAATTTGCCACAATAAAACCAAGCCTACTTCAGTTCCTACATTGAGGACAGCATAGCATCCACAAACCCATTAAAACTGACAATTGTACATGAATGAAAAGTTTGATGAATAATTCCGTGACCATATAGATATTCTCGAGATATAAGAAACTGGTATAAGATAACCATGATATAAGGCAAGTGACAATAGAGAACTCGTAAGAAATTAAGCATATACAATGCACTGCAAAGCATCTAAGAAGTTTATGCTCTACCTGACAACCATCTGGGTGGCCATATTTCTCAAAATTTTCATTAAATATAGGATTAGTCAAGGCCTGATATGCCTTGGAAAGAGATGCCATAATATACTTGTTCCTTTGAAATAACAAAATGGAGATTAAGTCGAAATAAATACCAGACAGACCCATGTTTCATGACTGCCTTTGAAGACTCAATACCAGGTATATCACAGTCCTAAAAAATTTTCTTTTGCAAGACGGATAATCCATACTTTACAAATAGATGAGAGCAAAAGAAAGACCTGATCTGTTTGACTGTCACCTAAATTTGGCAAAGAAGCGCTCTTGGTGTCTATTACTCTTGATCATCTTCTCTCAAAACTTTTCTTCTTCCAAGTTCAATTTATTTTGTCTAATTTTCAACAATGACATACACGAGCTGCCAAAATTCATTTGATCACTATACATCAACTGGAATAAAAAAAGGCCACAAAAAACCTTGAGCAAAAACCCAAACTATGTAAGGCATATAAATTGGAAGCATATTAGAAGAAAGACTAAGAAAACCAATATGTATGAAGACGTATACAAAAAGAAGTATAAGGAAAAACTAGAGATAATGGACGCATATTGTCAGTAGAGAGCATAATTTCACAAATAGAAAGAAAAATCAAAGGGTACAACGACTAGAGATGAGATGTTGGTGGTTAGTAGATGCACAACTAAGCAATGTATTAATGCAGATATCAAAATTTTCTGTAGCAACAAGCATATCTTGGCCAATCCCATAGCCAAGATAGCAACTAAGTAATATAGTTGAAAAAAAGTAATTTATTTGTTGGATTCTCGGAAAAATCAAATATGTTTACGAAAGAACTTGTATTAACATGTAGATATTCAGGGATACAATGGTCCTTTATTCTATGCAAAATGAACCAAGGGAGACATAATTGTTAGTATGCAGAAACATGCATAGTTATTATGTATACATATCATCTATGTTGCACAGACATGACAAAATGGTGTTCTTACATGTGTCTTCAATCGTGCAACATAATAACTACTTTCATACCTACTTGAAAATTTGTGTATCGTGTAATTGTATAGTGTTTGTAATCCTTATTTGTGTCTGTATTCATGCAACATAGATAATCAGCAAGATTCCTTAATCTATTTGTTTCCTATAACGTGTGAATTGCTAGTTGCGAAAACAATAACGAAAGGATACGAAGAGAGAAGTCATACCTTGCAAAAAATGAGTCGTCTCATTATTGAGCCAGGAGCAATAAATGAAAAAAATGGTACTTAGCCAAACCTTAACATAAGCCAAGATGTGCTTCCTTATTATACCTGCATTTCACTAGTATATATGAAAATATTTCCATTTTCTGATAATGAATTTTGGAACTCATCTATCACATCCTAGAAGTCAATGCACAATGCGAGATAGACAATGATAGAACAACTATGGCATGTATAAGAAGTTACCAAGAGGTGCAACAAATTCAGAGAGGAAGAAGAAAGTTCCTGATAGATTAAAATATATGCAACCTAAAATTTGCTAGAAAATAACAATAATTTCCATTCATCAATGTACCAATTATATGAATATAAGCAAAATGTCTAACTAAAAGCATCCAAATGATAGTTTGAGCAATTTCGATTATTGTTTGCCCTAAACTAGAAACCCAATGCCCCCGCATACAATCAAAAATTTAGAATCTTTTCTTTGTTCAATATGCAAGTAAAAATAAAAGCTCAATTTCTCAAACCAGTTGAATCAAAAATATAGAATTTTGACTAGAGTAGGTCAGTCTACATATACTAACAACAGATTTCCCTGTATACAACCAACATATCTAAGCAGAAATTCCACAGATCTAGATGATCCGAACCTCAAAGGTCTTATATAGTGCAAAAAGGAAAATAAAGAATACCAATTCAATGTTAGCAAAGATAAAAAATGACATCAAAATTGACCAATTTGAACAAACCTTGCTCAATTAGCATGCTTAGCTACTTGACCAACTCTTAGGAGAAGATCGGGAAAAAAAAATTAGGGTTCGGGTTTCTATATATGGAAATATATTGTAAAAATTTTAGAGGAGTCAAGATATATGGAATGATTGAGAATTTTACCTCCTCCTCTTCCTTTTACTTTGTTCAGAAGTAGAGCAGAGCTTTCCCAAGTCCAGCATTTTCAAAGTGGGTAGGGGGAGATGGATCTATAGGCGGTCGCCCACATCGAATGGAATTGGATAAGCATCTGCTCAAGTGGGGGTTGCGAGAGACCATGACGAGGAAAGGCGATGGTGAGATGGATGGCGGTGGCAGAGGCGTTCGAGCGTTGAGGGAGGTCGATAGTGTGGGACTCCTATCGATCGTCCGTGCGCTGGCCGTGCCTGGCCAAGGCTGAGGAAGGTGAGAAAGAGACGGAGGAGTTTTCCTATGATGGTGTTAAAATAGAGGAATATTGGTTTAGGGTTTTGTGGATAAGGAGGAGGTATATGGTGAATAGGAGTTGTGTTCGGTGTTCGGGTTTCCGGGGGGGTCGGGATGAAGAACATGGGAGAGGGGTTTAGGGCTGTGGGGAAAATCGGGGTCGAAAGGGAAGGGGGAAGAGGGAACGATTGAAGTCGGCTGCGGGGATGAGAGGGCAGACGGCGGATCGCCGGAGAACAGGGTTAGGGCACGGTCGGGAGGGCTGTGGAAGTCGGGGTGGCTGACGAGATGGTCGGAAAAGAAGCCAGGAAAGAGGGCAGAGGAGAGGGGGAGACTTACGGGCTCGGTCGCCGGTCGGGGTTCGCCGGCCGGGGGAAGACTTCCACCGGAGGGGGAGCTCGAGAGGGAGAGGCTGAGAGAGTTGTGGTGTTGGGGATCGGGGGGGAAGGAGGAAAAGAAGTACTTGGATGTGAAATATATAAGAAACCCTCTATTCCCAAATTTTGTTAAAACCGTCAAGAAATTTTTTTTTTTGAAAAAATTACGAAAATGGCATCTGAAATGTGCGCGCCTTTTTTTTCTGCACATGCATTACTTGACGGTTATCAGCAAACCGTCAAGTAATGCAATGGGTTTTCTTGACACTTTGTATAAAACCGTCAAGTAATATGGTCAAATTTTAATATATAACAGAAAAATGGGTGTTTTGTTGACGTATGTCTAAAACCGTCAAGATAACTGCTTTCCTTGACGGTTTTGACCATACGTCAATAAATTGACCGTCAAGAAAGGTCATTTTTCTTGTAGTGATGCTATCATTGTATATTGCATTATATTATTTATATATTATGCATTCATATCTATCATTACATGTATACCTTGCATTCATATCTAGCATTCATTATATACTTTCATGCATATATTGTATATCATTCTTTCATTCATGCATTGCTTACATACATTATATTAATTGCATTCCTACATGCTTGCATTCAACCATATATATATACATTGATGTAAAAAGAAGATATATCATATATATATCATTTGATTCATCTAACATATCATGTATTACATATTCTATATTCATTTAATATCCATACTACATAGGCTCATAGGTTACACAAAATGCATATATCGTACATTTACTCTTCTACTGAAAATCAATACTGTACCAATTGGGCCTCTACTAAATTCTAGGATTAAAGTATGTTGTAGCCCTTCGTGTTAGCTTTCCGAAACTTCAAACGGATCGCATTTTCATGTCCGGAAGCTCCCGAAATCGCAAAAATACCGAAACACGTTCTTCTTTCGTACAGCTGACACTCAAATAATTTTACAGAAAGTTACATAAAGAATTTGGCTTATTAAAAAAAATTTTGGAAAGCTAACTTCGATACAGTTCTTTTAAAAAAACGGGAGATAAATCGGAGTTCTAAGCTAAAGGTTATGACATTTCTAAGTTGCTTTGGTTAATAAAAACGTGGATGAATATTATGACGAATTTGAGTTGTTTTGGACAAAGAACACATATAGGCCAAGATACTTGGATACAAACATAGGTATCAAAATGAAACTCATTCTAACCATCATAACTAAGATCAATCCACTCTCTAACTATTATAAAACTGAATTTAAATATCTATTTAAACTATTATCATACATACATACACATGGGGTGTCCTAATTTGGGAACTATCAAGTATGACACAAGACACATATCTAAAATCCTCAAGAGAGCTCCAAATGGCCTCAAATTTGAATCTAAATGGGACACATGCATGAGGATGTATCCTACGGATTCAAAACTAATTTATATGCAAAGGAAATCGATTTAGATGATGGGTTTTACCTATTGGGAGTGGAATCCCAATGAAATTCTTTAGGACACGGCTCCGATACGAAGATCCCTCAAAGTGGACACTCCTCCTTGCACTCCTCTTCCAATCCTTGGTAGCACCCTTCCCTTGGAGAATGGGAATGATTGAGGGAAGGTTTGGTGAAGGAATGATTTGATTTGGAGATCAAATCAATGTGAAGGCTCTCTAAAATTAGGGAAGAACAAAAGGAAAATAAAAGAGGCAAGATTGTAATGAATGAAATGAATCATTCTCTCCTAAAAGTGGCTTCCATAAAGTGTCCATTAGGGCTAATAGGAAATGCCCTAATTGCCCCTCTATAGTCTCATATGGTTAAGTCTAGACTAGGTTCAAGTTTGGGGTCAAAATGATCTAGTTTTGAGTCTCTAACTTAACCATTCTAACATGATAAAAATTAGTTTAATTAACTAACTTAAATATTTGGTCTTGTGAGCCATGCTTAATTTAATATTGGGTCCCTTCTAGAGTTTAAGCTACCTGGGTCACAATACAAGTCGGAACGAGACGAAACTCAAACCCGACTAAACAAATCCAATAAAAACAATATTAAAAATATAAAATTTCCCCAAAATATTAAAATATAAAAAATGACCAAAATCATAATACATCAATTTAAATATTATTAAAATAATCTAAAATTCACCAATTAATCAAAATACTAAATAATTCAAAAGTCACAAAATGACCAAAATACCCTTAGCCAAAAAAGTTGTAAATAGTCATTCTAATCACATGGTTAGGTCCCCATGGTCATGGTTAGTCTCTAGGCTCAACAGTTCTAGAGTTCACTAGCTAACACATCAAAATTATAATCCACCAATTTTAAATAGTATTAAATTAATTAAAAATTCCCATAAATCATAAATTCTATTATTAAATAATAAACTTTTACAAAAGTTCAAAATTACCCTCATTTGAAAAACTGGGTGTTACAGTAGTACAATGAACTAGAGACATAAAAATATATAGAAACATAAAAAGGGTGGAACGGGGAACATAGCTATCTAAGTGTGCTGAAGTACTCCTTTCAATGTGTGATCGATTGGGATACTATACAGCACGGTCTACAATGTCTAAATAGCAACAAAATAAAGCACTGTCTATGATGTCTATATTGATTAAAATAAAGCACTGTCTACGCTATCTATAATGCATAAAATAAAGCACTGTCTACGATGTCTATATTACATAAAATAAAAAACTATCTACGATGTCTACATTACATGATATAAAGTACTGTCTACGATGTCTACATTGCATAAAATAAAATACTATCTAGGGTCAGATCACACATCTACTTGGTACTTCTTTTTTCCGCCACGACAGGTAAGAAACATGACAAGATATAAAAGAGAGAAAAGATGTGGTATCCGTGTGACGAGCGTATCGAGATTCAAATATTAAATAACTAACAATGAACTATAGTAATTAACAATATTAAAAACAAACAATAAATTTACTCGTATGGGGTCCTGCTGGTGAAACCGATAATACCAACCACTCAGTGTGCCACACAAAAGTCAAACTTGTGCGACAGTCTCCGAATAATGAAACAGACATCTCTAATGCATTTGGTATAAAAGAAATATCTAAAAATGTCTATCTAAAAGTCTAATTCTGGACACAGGGGTAAAATCATAATTTTCGGTCAAAATGATGTCCGGCGTTGGACCCACTTTGAACCTAAAAGCATGACAGAGTCTATGGTCTCTAAAGACAACAAAGTATATGTCTACGGATCCGGTTGACGATACGAACCCAACCGTATGTCCAAAGTTGGATTCCGGCGGCCGTGCACAAATTTGTCCGTTGGATTAGGTTGCAGGCCCGCCAAAAGGGCGTTCCGGTCGACCTTCTCAAAATCAGACCAAACATGGCATACAGGACCCAAAAAATGAAACGGTCCTGATGTCGTAAGTTTCGTCTCGAGATGACAAACGTGCATAATGTTATGGACTAGTTTGCAAAGGGGTCGATACGGGGTATCTCGACCGATACGTCTCGATTTCGTCGCGTACACACAGCAAAATTGAGTTTCGTCGAATCCTACACGTCAACAACATCCATACGCGTCTTTCGATGATCATGAGTTATAACCACTTCGCCCGGTTTGTCGGGGCGCACGTCGTATCGAGAAATTTTTATCGAAATTGGTTGTTTTAAAAACTATTTTTTGTCGATTTTCGAACTGATTTATCTTGAAACTAGATACATAATAAATAAAACTAGTTGCTGGCTTCTAATCTCGGTTATATAGATTATGCATCAGAAAAAGAAAACTAGAATTTGGTGCACTAGGTTGGAAGGAAACAACCTTCCAATATTAGGTTTCAACTTCTTTAATTGCCCTGTTTTAGCACAGAAAGTCAAATTATTTTTCGAGATTTTGGAACCAATTTTCCACAGAATTAAATTTGTTTCAAAAAAATTGACTTGATGGGATCTAGAGGTGTACAGGTTGTGGTTCTAATGAAACAGCTGGATCGAAAATCGATCAAGAGATGGATGAGATAAACACCTGTGAAGTTGGGCTTCTAGGTACTGTTGCCGATGCACTGTTGTCGCCCCTTACTGCTGTTTCCAGCAGAGCGGCCGGCCGGCGGCAGCTCGTGGCGGACGCGTGCGCGCTAAGGGAGGTCGGGGTCGCACAGAGGCAGCGCTGGGTGAGAGTTTTGTTAGGTTTTGCTTCTCTCCTCTCTTTCTCTCTCGCTACTCGATATACGCTGGAAGTTTGTTATCAGGTTGGGGTTTCCTTTGCTCGGGTATAGGCTGTGATGGTGACTCACGAGATATTGGGTTACCAATATCTCTTGAGTTATTGCTTTTTCTCTTTTTTTTTTCTTTTTTTTATAACCCTTCTTTTCCAAATAGATATATAAATAAATAAGGTTTAAAAGATACTAAATTATTCTCTCTCTAAAATATTATCTAAACAAAATTTAATATATATAGCAATATACATATATCTCAATGTACTATATATATATATATATATATATATATATATATATATATATATATATATATATATATATATATATATATATATATATATATATATATATTACGTATTCACACTTAGCATAAACTATAATTATAAAAATGTCTTTACATTACTTTTAATTCAGCTAGCATAATATAAATAAATAATAGTAACTAAATATATACTTAAATATATATAACTTAATATAAATTTACAAAAAATACTTTTAACAACTATGTCTAGTTATTATAAAACTCATTGTATATTACCATATATATTTGCGATGTATTTAAACTTACTAAATTAAACAGTATAATAAATAAAACTACTAAAAATCCTTTTAATTAAAATTACTCATTAAACAGTATAATAAATAATAATACTAAAAAATTATTTGCTATTTAATAATTTAGAAAATAATAAAATTTTTAAAATAAATAACAAAAAATCCCTAAAATGATTTAGGAAGATTACATCCTACCCAACTTATAAAAAATTTGTCCACAAAATTAAAATAAACTTAATAACAAGGAACAACAAGATTAAATATGTAGGGAGGGCAAGTGCATCCAACCGCAACTCGGTTTTCGAAACACATGAAGGAGGTAATTAAAAGGAATCCAAATTTGGTGCCATATTCTACAAGATAGGGTATTCTTGGTTCAAGTTCCTACCCAACTTATAGAAGTTGGCAATCCGTAAGATTGAAGTTACAAAGATTCTGAAGATGACAATTTCTAAGAAGAGCCATGAGATTATTGGACACTTCTGACCGCAGTCTTGAATTCTAAGTGAGCCCAGATATTGCCATATTGTTCTTGGTCAATAACTTCCATAGGAGGATTATTACAATCTAACATCGTTCTTATCGCCCATGCCTTTAAAGGAGGGTAGGAAATTTTTTTTTGATAAAAAATAACTAGAATGTATCGGTTCAAAGAATTTTAGGCTTCGCCTAATATTGGTAACTAGGAGGTAAGAGTCTATAATTGTAGTGCCCCGTCCCTACATCGTGCCCCGTACTCGGTCCACGGGGTGCGCAAGAAAGGAACACTGTCGCTATCGATTCGGCCGGGACCGATAGGTCGGGATCGACCGAGTCGATCGAACGGGAACGGTTGAATTAAGATCCATTCCTCGTTATGGAATGTCTTCTTCGGAACCAAGTCCCATATTCAGCGGGTTGCGCCTCGAGGATTGACTCTGCGGCTGAGTCGGGAGAGACCTCCCGTTGCTCTGCTTTTCACGCCGCTTGCGTTGGTTTTGGCTTTGGTTTTCCGAATGCGTTTTCGTGAATGTTTTCGATGGTTTTCATGGTTTACATTTCGAGCTCGCATTTCCTATCGAACTCTTGCATAAATACAGTGTTCTAATCGGTTGCTTGTGCGATTTCAGGTGATCGCGTAGGCGACGTCTAGCGCAGCCAACAAGTCTCTCGCCTCAAGTAAAATCTCAAGGTGAGTGGCTGACCCCCTTCGTCTCGACCCTCTATTTCAAATGAGAACTCGGGTAATGTTACTAAGATTTAATGATTCGCTTGTAGAACACAAGTCTTGTATGTTAGAAGTGAATAACAAATGCGTTGTGTTGAAAAGAGATAGAATTAATTCATGCCTGCAAAACAACCAAGTGAATGAATTGATCACATAACAAGCCCCAACGGTATCCTAAAATACTCCATGTTAACCCTATGAACTTGGACAACTTGTCGACAAGGGGTGGTTTCTTCGAGCGGAATTCCGGGGCCACGGGACCGTCTCGGCCTAGGAAGAAACTGTTGTAGCCGTGCTGGTTAGGCAACGCTGGAAAGGCATCGGTAAGACGGGGACTTGCATCGGGGCTCGCTACCTGCGTTGCAGGGGTCCCGTATTACCAGGCTACGTCCAAGGCGGCTGGTTAGGCCAATCCTATAACAAACACTTGATTTAAATTGCTATCAGCTAACATGGTAAGTTTTATGTCGCACGGCGCGCTCCGCCGGAAGAAACCTTGGTGTAACTTAATGCTTCTCATGAAAATATTCAGGATGGTTAGAAAGACCACTAAAAGCAAGTTGTATGATTTTATCAAATTCTTGAACCAAATGAGAGCCTGGAAAGTAATTAGCCACTCGCCAGTACATGTTGATTGTACTGATCCTCGCTCTCTATACAGGTGCGATAGATCTGGAAGGGCGTGCTACGTAAAGGGAAGCAACGCTCGTGTGTTTTGAAGCTTCGTCCGTGCATTGAAGCTTGGATCAACCCTTTTGAAGACTCAGCTGTTGAAGATCGAAGACAGATGGAGCGCCTTCCCACGATCCCAGGTGGTTTGTAATTTTGGTGGTATAATCAAGGGATGAATGTATGGAATGGCTATCTCGTCGACGTTCAGTTTGTAATGGAGTCAGTTTGTAAATAGCCCGCGCGGCGCCTTTGTATCGAGTCTGTAAATGATGTTCATTATCAATAAAGCTTATGTTTCTTTCTCTATATTGTGTGTTCAATTTACTCTGCGCATTCTCTTGTTGTTGTGTTTCGGATAACCTTATGACCATGCCTTGTGTAAGCGCAATTTAGGCTTGCACGGCATCACGCCCGGGGGACGACTATCGATTCTATAGAATCGGGGCGTGACATAATGGTATCAGAGCACGGCTTTACATCCTTGGCCTCTAGTGTCGAGTTTTCAGTCTTAAATCGTTGGTCTCGTGTCGATAAGATATGTCGTTCCATACAAGGTAGTCCGTAATAAGTTTGGTTACTAATGCATTTTACCTTCAAAATCTCAGAAGGTGCGACGGTGAATGTGGCGAACGAAGAAAGTGCTTCGAGCGGCTCGAGTAGCTCGAGGCCCGGACCCTCAAACGATGCCATGGGACGGATGTTGCGCATGCTGGAAGCGCAACAACAACAAGCTCTAGAGAATCAACGCCTGAATGAGCAACATCGACGGGAGACTGAGGCACATCGACGGGAGGTAGAGGCACGCCAGACCCAGTTCGAGGCCCGATTCGATGCACAATTCAAGTTGCAGCAGAAGCAGCTTGATACTCTTCAGCAAATTGTACAGACTGTGGTGGCCAACAACAACAACTCGACGACGACTCCTGCCGTGACCGAGCCTGCGGCCAGACAAAGTGAAATCGAACCGGAGGTACCCGAGCTTATGCCTGCGACGCCGAGAAGTTCCAGCTTCGACGTGTCAAAGTTCACAAAGAGCTTCCGTACTTCCTTCCGCGGTACTGAAGACCCTTCGTTGGTGATCGATTGGCTGGAGGAGTTGGAAGACCGGTTCGAGCTCCTGGGTGTTGATGAGTCCAAGAAAGTCGCATGCGCTCAACTTCTACTCCGATTGAACGCGCACGACTGGTGGGCCGTGCAAAAGCGAGCAATCAGACGCGACGACGAGACAGCGGCAATATCTTGGGCCACCTTCCGAGAGGCGTTCGAGATCGAGTACCTTCCCGATGCCATTCGACAAGAGAAGGAGAACGAGTTCATGCAGCTAAAGCAAGGGAATATGACGGTGCGGCAGTATGCAGCAGAGTTCAACAAGTTAGCCAAGTTTACTGGACAATACCTGCCTTCCATGGCGAGTCGTGCACGACGGTTCGAAGTGGGCCTACGGCCAGCCATTTCCGCCCATGTGTCCGTTCCAAAATACCCAACGATGGGGGAGTCTCTCAACCACGCCCTCCGCCTTGAAAGCCAATACCCTCCAGGTGCTGTCGGTGCTGTGCATACCTACAATCACAAACGCCCTAGCCACGCGGGAGGAAACAACGTGACCAAGCGTCCGAACAACGGGCCCCAAGGCAGATATCAAGGGCGTGACACACGATACTGCAACCGATGTCATCGTCACGGTCACACGACTGACTACTGCCCAATGCCGGAGGATGGGTGCTGGAACTGTGGCAAGAGGGGCCACCGACGTGCTGAGTGTCCAATCAAAAGGCCGAACCCAACGGCGCCCCAACAACATCGTCCAATGGCGCCCCAGCAGCACCGTCCAGGAAATCAAGTCCCAGCGCCTCGAGCCCATCAACCTGCACCGCCAAATGGCCAAGACCGTCGCCCCAATGCCCAGGGCCGCGTCTACGCCTTGACTCGAGATGAAGCGCTTGCCTCAGACACGGTCGTGACAGGTATACTTAGTTTTAATAATGTGCCTGCTCGCGTACTATTCGATTCAGGTGCTTCGCATAGTTTTATAGCGGCGGACTTCGTCGCCGAGCATAAATTTCCGTTAGTATCATTAGACCTCGACCTTAGCGTGAGCACACCTTCGGGCACACCAATACTCACTAATTCAGCCTGCACCGATGGGATTATCTGTATCGGCGGTCAAAAGGTCGGTCTGGACGTGATGGTCCTAGACATGAATGATTTCGATATCATTTTGGGGATGGATTGGCTTGGGCCGTGCAACGCAACCATAGACTGCGCCAGAAAGAAGGTCATCTTCCGCATACCAGCTGTGCCTGAATTCTGCTTTTCGTGTGGTGAGGCGTCGTCGACCTGCATGTTGATCTCGGCAATCTCTGCTCGGAGGATGCTGCATTCTGGGTGCGAAGGCTACTTGGCGTCCGTCCGAGACATGCGACAGGATGGTGCAAACGTAGGTCAAACCGACGTTGTGGCAGAATTCCCCGATGTGTTCCCGGACGAGCTACCCGGCATGCCTCCCGACCGAGAGATCGAGTTCAGCATCGATACATTCCCCGATACTCGACCGATTTCCAAGGCCCCGTACAGAATGGCTCCCGCCGAGTTGAAGGAACTCAAGGTCCAGCTACAAGAATTACTCGATAAAGGGTTTATTCGGCCTAGTGTTTCGCCGTGGGGAGCGCCCGTTTTGTTCGTGAAGAAGAAGGACGGGTCCCTGCGCCTGTGCGTCGATTACCGAGAGCTTAACAAGGCCACCATCCGGAACAAGTACCCATTGCCCCGCATAGACGACCTATTCGATCAACTGCAAGGCGCCTCGGTATTTTCGAAGATTGATCTCCGCTCAGGCTATCATCAGCTCAAGATCAAGTCGGACGACGTGCAAAAGTCAGCCTTTCGCACTCGGTACGGCCACTACGAGTTCCTGGTGATGCCATTCGGCCTGACGAACGCCCCTGCCGCCTTCATGGACCTAATGAATCGGGTGTTTCGACCCTTCCTTGATAAATTTGTGGTAGTCTTTATTGACGACATTCTCGTCTACTCGAAAGACAGGGCGCAGCATGCAGAACATCTGCGGACCGTGCTCCAGACACTTCGAGAGAACCAGTTGTATGCGAAGCAGCGTAAGTGCGAATTTTGGCTCAGCAGCGTGTCCTTCCTCGGTCACATCATCTCGTCCGAAGGCATTGCAGTCGACCCGAAGAAAGTGGAAGCTGTTGCTGATTGGAAGAGGCCTGCGTCTGCTAGCGAGATTAGAAGCTTTCTTGGTTTGGCGGGATACTATCGACGCTTCGTGAAAGACTTTGCGAAGATTGCATCGCCACTGACTCGCCTCACTCAAAAGGGAGTCGCGTATGAGTGGTCGGATGACTGTGAAGCTTCATTCCAGGAGCTAAAACAGCGGCTGATTTCGGCACCCATACTCGCACTTCCGGATGGGCCAGAGGGTTTTCAGATATTCAGCGATGCTTCAGGCCAGGGCTTGGGATGTGTGCTCATGCAGCGGAACAAGGTGATATCCTTCGCCTCCAGACAGTTGAAGCCGCACGAGAAGAACTATCCTACGCACGACTTGGAGTTAGCGGCGATTGTGTTCGCGTTGAAATTGTGGCGTCACTATCTATATGGCGTGGCGTGCGCAATCTATACCGACCACAAGAGCCTCAAGTATCTCTTCACCCAGAAGGAACTGAACTTACGACAGCGGCGCTGGCTCGAACTGATCAAAGACTATGACTTGACGATCGACTACACTCCGGGCAAGGGAAATGTTGTGGCGGACGCTCTCAGTCGGAAATATCTTGCCTCGCTATCCATCAACCGCAGACTACTACAAGATCTAGAAGAAATGGGCATCGAGCTCCGAGTTCGATTCAGGGATATACGGTTGGCGCAGCTGCAGTTAGAGCCGAGTTTGCTGGAAAAGATCATGGCCGCTCAGAAGGATGATCCGTACCTGAAGAAAGTGCGCGAGCGAATTTCGACAGGTAGTGCGACCGACTTTGCGGAAGACAAGACCGGCGTGCTGAGATTGAATGGCCGACTATGTGTTCCGGATGATTCAGAACTGCGAAAGGAAATAATGTCGGAGGCGCATCACGCGAAATATACTTTGCATCCAGGCAGTACCAAGATGTACAAGGACCTCCGCACGACCTTCTGGTGGCACGGGATGAAGAGAGATGTGGCGCTCTTCGTGTCATAATGCATGGCCTGTCAGCAGGTGAAAGCTGAGCATCAGCGACCGGGCGGGGAGATGCAGAACCTTGCCATCCCGGAGTGGTAATGGGATCATGTCACGATGGACTTTATTGTTGGCCTGCCGAAGACACCACGGGGGAGCGACGCCATCTGGGTCATCGTCGATCGATTAACTAAGTCAGCGCACTTCATTGCCATTAAAGTTACTTGGAGCGTTGATCGGCTGGCGCAGATTTATCTTGACGAGATCGTACGGCTGCACGGAGTTCCAGTATCCATCGTCTCTGATCGGGATTCACGGTTCATGTCGCGATTCTGGAGTAGCCTTCAGTCGGCGCTGGGTACCAAGTTACAGTTCAGTTCAGCTTACCATCCACAGACCGACGGCCAAACGGAGCGCGTTAATCAGATTCTCGAAGATATGCTACGGCTCTGCGCAATCGACTTCAAATCAAGCTGGGACGTCCACTTACCGTTGGCGGAATTTGCATACAACAATAGCTACCAGTCCAGCATCCAAATGGCGCCGTATGAAGCTTTGTACGGCCGGAAGTGCAGATCGCCCATTTGCTGGGATGAAGTCGGGGAACGGCAGATACTCGGCCCAGAACTGGTGGAACAGACCGTAGAGAAGGTCAAGCTCATTCGGGAAAGACTGAAGATTGCACAAAGTCGGCAGAAGAGCTACGCCGACACCCATCGAAGACCACTTGAGTTCTGTGTAGGCGATCACGTGTTCCTGAAGGTGTCGCCCATGCGTGGAGTTACTCGGTTCGGCGTGAAGGGGAAGCTGAGTCCGAGATTCGTTGGGCCGTTCGAAATACTCGAGCGGGTCGCCCCCGTAGCTTATAAGATTGCCCTACCACCGGCGCTTGAAGGTGTACACAATGCCTTCCACGTCTCCCAACTGCGGAAGTACGTGCACGACCCTAGCCACGTGGTGGATTTTGGCCAGCTAGAGCTGAAGTCTGACTTATCCTACGTCGAAGTGCCAGTTCAAATCTTGGAACGCAAGGAGAAGCTACTTCGAAATCGGGCGATCCCTCTCGTCCGCGTACTCTGGAGGAACCATGCGGCAGAGGAGTCGACATGGGAACTCGAGTCAGAGATGAGGGAAAGGTTCCCTTCATTATTTTCATAGAGGTAGGTTCTATTCTTAAGTTTCGAGGACGAAACTTTTTCTTAGTTGGTTATGGTGTAGTGCCCCGTCCCTACATCGTGTCCCGTACTCGGTCCACGGGGTGCGCAAGAAAGGAACACTGTCGCTATCGATTCGGCCGGGACCGATAGGTCGGGATCGACCGAGTCGATCGAACGGGAACGGTTGAATTAAGATCCATTCCTCGTTATGGAATGTCTTCTTCGGAACCAAGTCCCATATTCAGCGGGTTGCGCCTCGAGGATTGACTCTGCGGCTGAGTCGGGAGAGACCTCCCGTTGCTCTGCTTTTCACGCCGCTTGCGTTGGTTTTGGCTTTGGTTTTCCGAATGCGTTTTCGTGAATGTTTTCGATGGTTTTCATGGTTTACATTTCGAGCTCGCATTTCCTATCGAACTCTTGCATAAATACAGTGTTCTAATCGGTTGCTTGTGCGATTTCAGGTGATCGCGTAGGCGACGTCTAGCGCAGCCAACAAGTCCCTCGCCTCAAGTAAAATCTCAAGGTGAGTGGCTGACCCCCTTCGTCTCGACCCTCTATTTCAAATGAGAACTCGGGTAATGTTACTAAGATTTAATGATTCGCTTGTAGAACACAAGTCTTGTATGTTAGAAGTGAATAACAAATGCGTTGTGTTGAAAAGAGATAGAATTAATTCATGCCTGCAAAACAACCAAGTGAATGAATTGATCACATAACAAGCCCCAACGGTATCCTAAAATACTCCATGTTAACCCTATGAACTTGGACAACTTGTTGACAAGGGGTGGTTTCTTCGAGCGGAATTCCGGGGCCACGGGACCGTCTCGGCCTAGGAAGAAACTGTTGTAGCCGTGCTGGTTAGGCAACGCTGGAAAGGCATCGGTAAGACGGGGACTTGCATCGGGGCTCGCTACCTGCGTTGCAGGGGTCCCGTATTACCAGGCTACGTCCAAGGCGGCTGGTTAGGCCAATCCTATAACAAACACTTGATTTAAATTGCTATCAGCTAACATGGTAAGTTTTATGTCGCACGGCGCGCTCCGCCGGAAGAAACCTTGGTGTAACTTAATGCTTCTCATGAAAATATTCAGGATGGTTAGAAAGACCACTAAAAGCAAGTTGTATGATTTTATCAAATTCTTGAACCAAATGAGAGCCTGGAAAGTAATTAGCCACTCGCCAGTACATGTTGATTGTACTGATCCTCGCTCTCTATACAGGTACGATAGATCTGGAAGGGCGTGCTACGTAAAGGGAAGCAACGCTCGTGTGTTTTGAAGCTTCGTCCGTGCATTGAAGCTTGGATCAACCCTTTTGAAGACTCAGCTGTTGAAGATCGAAGACAGATGGAGCGCCTTCCCACGATCCCAGGTGGTTTGTAATTTTGGTGGTATAATCAAGGGATGAATGTATGGAATGGCTATCTCGTCGACGTTCAGTTTGTAATGGAGTCAGTTTGTAAATAGCCCGCGCGGCGCCTTTGTATCGAGTCTGTAAATGATGTTCATTATCAATAAAGCTTATGTTTCTTTCTCTATATTGTGTGTTCAATTTACTCTGCGCATTCTCTTGTTGTTGTGTTTCGGATAACCTTATGACCATGCCTTGTGTAAGCGCAATTTAGGCTTGCACGGCATCACGCCCGGGGGACGACTATCGATTCTATAGAATCGGGGCGTGACAATAATAAGCACAGAAAACCTAGGTAAGAGTCTATAATAAGTGCAGAAAACCTTTCTATAGAATTTTTCTTGATAACAAAGCAAGATTAGGTAGGTGTTTGGAATCTTTTAAACCATAATGACTAGTGTGTGCGGGTTGGTGTTTGGTGTTGTGTAGGAGACATGTACTTGTTTGGGTGAAATACATATGTCATAGGCTTTATACGTCTGGCATGGATCATGGATATTCAGTTTTGTTAATAGAATGGGTCGATATTTGTATGGTTGAACTCAAATGGGACAAAAATAGACATATACGGTTTGTTCTAAAGGAAAATGCACCAAACATGTGGTGTAATTGAAGTAGGGCACAAGAAGGTGCATTTCTGTAGGACATGCATGTCACGTGTGTAGCTTGACTGGTCTAGTTCGTGAGGGTGAACTTTGTTGGAAGGAAAAGGGTAGTGTTGTGCTTCAAATATCTCAGCTATGGTATGGTTATCAAACGATACAGATAGAAGTGGACTCCGTGAATCACTATTTTATTAGTTCAATTGGAACCAATCTATCCCAAACATTTGCTAAATCTTAGAGGGGTTTCCCTAAACACTTCAGAAAATTTCATTCTCGAAATTGAAACTAAGATATGATTTTATGATAGAACGGATTTTGAGGAATCAAGGTTGCGATCATCTACCATGGCTACCTAAACGCACGAGCAAGTGATAAAAAGGCAATACGAAGATCGTATCGCAACTTCTAAACATATGGAAGAACAGTTACAAATGGCATTCCATTTTAAGTGATATAGTATACTAAGCTGATGGTTCTACCCAACTTATAAAAATTGGTTAATCGTGGAAGGCACAATAATATGGCTTCTAAGAAGGTCAGATCTCAAGGGGATATATGAGAATATGAGGTACTTCTAATCGTAGTCATGGACTCTATAGGAAGCCTAGGTATACTTATATAATATTTCCCATATATTGACCGTATTTCATCAAGGCAGTAGGAGAGGTCTTGGTCAAGCATGCCCGAAAACAAGTTAGTACAACAGGGTTCCATTCATCGCATAACATAGGGCTATGAAGAGATACAGTTAAGGGATTTATGAAAAAAGGACTTAGTGGACTAAGAGAATTGGGACTACATAATAGGTGTAGGGACTTATTTCATAAAGTTTGGTTTTATAGTCCAAATATGGTGATATGTATGGATGGGTTTAATAGGGTCTCAATGGATTCTCTATTTGGACATCAATCTTTGATTGAATGAACCTTGGAGTTTAATCTATATTGGCTGGAAAAGATCCCATAAAATCAATCTGAACCACTCCTATTAGGTTAGGGCAACCTAGAATAGGTTCCAACTCAAGTAGTTAGGCTAATCGCTAGTCGGGTTCGTTAACTAGGTTCCTAAAGCCCAAAAATGTGCCTTTTATGACTTTTGTGTTTAAGTAGCACAAGAGAAATCAATTGAGTGGCACCCTAGTGGCATGTCATAGTGGGCTTCGAGTAGATCACAACCATATATTGGGTCGAAAAGTTTGATTCAAGGTTGAGTCTCTAATTGGAGTCAGAAAGAACATCGGTATTACGATAAGGGTTATAGTTAGTCTTTTTGACTTGAAAGTCACATCATGAAAATAGAGCACAAGGGGACATGTTTAAGTAGGACATTATATGCCTAAGTGAATGTGGATTCATCTAGGTCTTGCATATAAAATTTGTTGGGGGTAATAGCTAGTATTACGCTCCGAATATCAATGTCACGGTAAGGGGCACCAAAGGATCTAAATAGAAAGTAGGTGTTCATGAGGCACGAATTGTCATCCTAGTGGGAACCAACTCGTCCTAATCAACCTTAATCCCATAAATTCTAAAATTCAAAAGGGATTACAATCTATTCACTCTAGAAACTAAGAAACGGTTTTAGGATTAATGCGGTTAGAAAATTTTAAGGTCGTAATATTGTACCTCGACTCTTGGATATAAAAGAATATTACATGACATAATGGATAATATGATATGGTAGATATGAATCAAGTTCAAGATCATTCTTTGATTTTGAATAGATGAAAGACGATTGTGTAAATATAGTTTTCATGGCCATAGGTGGTATGGAGAACTAAGGGGGACATTCTGCCTCAAATACGAGCATTGGTTTTTCTGAAATAAGTAAGGGTGAAAAACAATAAATAGTTCAAGGGAGAGGGGATCGAATGTGAATACGAGGTTCCAAGGACGGTTGAATTAATCAAAAGGAGTTGTCAAGGTAGTTGCGGATGATATCCTAGAGGGCAACTATATCTCAATCCATGTAATATTCATATGAAGAGCGAACCAAGTGCACTAAGGTTGATCAGACCATAATACACCGATTCTAATTAGACAATATGTTAATGGGCGTCCCCAATAAGCATATGCCTTGAATCAAGCTCGATAAAAGAGTAAGCTTGCAAAATTAGGCTATAATAGCAGTATCAGTCAAGATAGTCACAATATAAGTATGCGAGATTCATGATTGAAAGATGTCACAAGTAGTTCAAGTTCATCAAAATCTAAGACTCGTCCGGTGTTGGTGACTCTATAGTTGTCCTGTTTGTCTTCTTGTCTAAGGCCTTGATCGATCAATTGATTAGGGACCTCTAAACTCTATAGTCTAGGTAAACCTATTAGTGTCACTCAAATACCTCGTCAATAGGTCATAAGGACAATGGGATGCTAGGTTGGGAGGCATGCTATCCAACTTATAAAATTTGTACTAGTATTGGCTTTGAATCAATGAGACATACATGTCATTTTTCTAACCTCTATAGTATCCAAAAACTGTAATCATGTCTGAAGTCATTTTACCAAGAATTTATGTCTCGCCAATGTACATATGGCTGTAGTAAATCCTTGGTTTCGTGACTCAAATATGATATGTCATCGAATAATTTATTTACTCTATCCAATATTTACATAAAGATAACTAAGATCAAAAGTAGGCAACTAAGACATAGTTTTAACAACATTCATTAACCTATGTTTACTTGAAATAATTTCAACTTTAGAGGTCGTGCCTCGCTAGTGCGCTGCTGGCTGCAGTGAACCCCGCAGTTTTCATAACTCAGATGAATGGCGACAGTGTGCTGTTGTCTTGCCATTGTAAGTCACTGATCATTCTCTCAACTATATCCGTAAAATTTCAAAGGAGCTTCTAAATTTTTAAACAAATTGATCATGATAGAGAAAGTTAGAAATTCAAACAAATTGATCACGATAGGAAAAAGTTACGTATCTATCCTTGAAGTGAAAGTATATGTTTTTAAAATTAAACGATTGATTAGAAAGAAAAGATCGAAGACAAGAGAAATATAAACCTTGATTTCTATTCGTTTAATATTCAAGATCGAGGGGGAAACATATATATCTTGAATTTCGACCAAGCTAACTTGAAGTAGATATATGGATAATGGATCATGTTAGGCTCAACCCAATGGGTGGTAATAAAATATACTCTTAGAAAAAAATAGTTACTTATGGCCAATGGTAAATACTAATTGATACGGGTAACGGTGATAATATCTAGAGAGGATAGAAAAGATAATTTGAATAAATTATCAAGGTTAAGGGTTAAATTCTATGAAGGCCTAAGTTATAGAATGAATAGTCTACCCAGATTAGATCCTATCGTCATATCAAAATATAACAATATATCTATGGAAATCTCTCAAGTTAACTAAATTTAATAAATCCTTACATATATTACATGACATATTTAACAATCCTTAACTACCCAATAGTCAAGTTGAATAAGGGACTCATATTCCTAATCATCCTCTTAAATCAATTCAATACTAATGTGAATGAGCATTTTCTAGTCGCAGGCTTGCAATAGTACGACTTTAAGTACTATCACGAGTTTATACAGTTTGTGAAAATAGACCTGCATGGGCCACCACAAAAACTTGTCACAACCCACACCCGTTTTTCGGGATACGAGTATGTGTCCAAGCCAGCCTACGCCGCAGTATCGTCAGTAGAACGCTGTCAAGTCCATAATACTTAAAATCACATAAATAATAACTTTTTGCTCATTCACAATAACTAAATTAAATTTACAATATTCACAAGTTTTACATCTAAAGAACAATATAAACTTTTATAAATATTGAAAACTGCTAACACATCTAACTAGTCTTCTATGGTTGACCTCAGCATATACCCATGTCTCCCGCAATGGTCCAAGCACAATATAGCAGGCGATTATCTAAAAAATATTGGTTTTCAGTCAGAAATGGAACGAGTATAATTCATTGAGTATAGTTCCAATATATTATAACGACTATAAAACAGAGGTTAGCCATAAAATACATGATGAGAGAATCTACTATAACATGGTAGTACAATGAACAAGAGAAAAAAAGAAATATATAAAGGGTGGAACGAGGAACATAGCTATCTAAGTGTGATGAAGTACTCCTTTCAATGTGGGATCGGTTAGCAATAAAATAAAGCACTGTGTACAATGTCTGTATTGTATAAAATAAAGCAATGTCTACGATGTCTTGTATGAAATAAAGCACTATCTACGATGTCTACATTGCATAAAATAAAGCACTATCTACGATGTCTACATTGTATGACATAAAGCACTGTCTACGATGTCTAAATTGCATGAAATAAAATATTATCTACGGTCAGATCACACATCTACTTGGTACTTTTCCTTCCCGACACGACAAGTAAGAAACATGACAAGATATGAAAGAGAGACAAGATTTGCTATCCGTGTGACGAGCATGTCGAGAATCAAATATTAAATGACTAAAAATTAACTATAGTAATTAACAATATCGAAAACAAATAATAAATATACTCGCCTGGGGTCCTCCTAGTGAAACCGATAATACCAACCACTCAGTGTGCCACATAAAAGTCAAACTCGTGCGACAATCTCCGAATGCTAAAACAGACATCACCAATAAGTTTGGTATAAAAGAAATATCTAAGAATGCCTACCCAAAAGTCTAATTATGGACACAGGAGCAAAATCATAATTTTGGATCAAAATGATGTCCGACGTTGGACCCGCTTTGCACCAAAAAGCGTGCCAGAGGCTATGGTCTCTAAAGTCAACAAAGTATATGCCTATGGGTCTGGTTTGATGATATGAACCCAACTGTATGTCCAAAATTAGATTCTGGCAGGCCGTGCACAAATTCGCCCGTTGGATCGGGTCGTATGCCCACCAAAAGGACGTTCCGGTTGACCTTCTCAGAATCGGACCAAACTTGACATGCAGGATCAGAAAAATGACACAGTCCTGATGGCACAAGTTTCATCTTGAGATGACGAACGAGCATAAAGTTATGGGCTAGTTTACAAAGTGACCGATATGGGATATCTCGACCGATACGCCTCAATATCGTCGCGCACACACAACAAAATTGAGTTCCATCGAGTCCCACACGTCGACAACATCCATACACGTCTTTCGATGCTCATGATTTGCGACCATGTCACCCGATTTGTCAGGGCGTATGTCGTATCGGGAATTTTTATCGAAATTGGTTATTTTAAAAACTGTTTTTCATTGATTTTTGAACTGATTTATCTTAAAACTAGATATATAATAAATAAAACTAGTTGCTGGGTTCTAATCTCGGTCATATAGACTATGCATCAGAAAAAGAAAACTAGAATTTGGTGTAATAGGTTGGAAGGAAACAACCTTCCAATATTGGGTTTCAACTGCTTTCAGTGCCCTATTTTAGCACAGAAAGTCAAATTGTTTTTCGACATTTTGGAACTAATTTTCCACAGAATTAAATATGTTTCAAAAAATGGACTTAATAGGATCTAGAGGTGTATAGATTGTGGTTCTAACGAAACAACTGGATCGAAAATCGATCAAGAGATGGATGAGAAAAACACATGTAAAATTGGGCTTCAAGGCACTGTTGCCGCTGTACTGTTGTCGCCTTTGCTGTTGTTTCCAGCGGAGTGGCCGGCCGGTGGCGGCTCATGGCAGACGCACGCGCGCGCCAGTAGAGGCCGGGTTCGTGCGGGGGCGGTACTGGGTGAAAGTTTTGTTAGGGTTTGCTTCTCCCCTCTTTCTCTATCGCTACTCTATATACGCTGGAACTTTGTTATCGGGTTTGCATTTCCTTTGCTCGTGTATAGGCTGTGATGGTGAGTCACAAGATATTGGGTTACCAATATCTTGTGAGTTGTTGCTTTTTCTTTTTTTTTTATAACCCTCCTTTTCCAAATAGATAAATAAATAAGGTTTAAAAGATACTAAATTATTCTCTCTCTAAAATTTATCTAAACAAAATTTATATATATATATATATATATATATATATATATATATATATATATATAAAATATATATATATATATATATATATATTTTATATATATATATATATATATATATATATATATATATATATATATATATATATATATATAGGCGTCCTTTTTAGCCTTGTATACGTTTTCAGGCTTCGGCATTTTGAGCCTTGATTACTAAAAAGAGGGGGTTTTGTTAAAAAAAAGAATATATATATATATATATATATATATATATATATATATATATATATATATATATATATATATATATATATATATATATTAAAAATGTATATATATACGTATTCACACTTAGCATAAAACTATAATTATAAAAATATCTTTACATTACTTTTAATTCATCTAGCATAATAGAAATAAATAATAGTAACTAAATATATACTTAAATATATAACTTAATATAAATTTATAAAAAATACTTTTGACAACTATACTAGTTATTATATAACTCGTTGTATATTACCATATCACTACCAAAATAAGCCATATCAGCGACGAAATTAGCGACGCCAACTTAAAACGTCGCTAATATTTCTGGAATTAGCGACGCCAAAAGTAAGCGTCACAACACGTCGCTGATAGCGACAAACAGCGACATATTGCGAATACCTTTTGTGTAATAAAAAGCAACGTCGTTGATTTGTCGAAAAATGTCGTCAGTTTATTAGTTCAGCGACGTTTAGCGTCGCCAAGCTTATGGCGTCGCCGAATATTAAAGAAAAGTCGACGCTTTGCGACGTATTTATAGACGTCGCTAACTTGCTGCTAAATAGGGTTTCCTCGGTTCGACTTTTCATTTCTCCCGCTCACCAAATTTTTTGTTCCCATCCCTCTTCCCCCGACCTCGACGACAGCCCGACCCCCTTTCCTCCGGCGCCGCTCATCCTCCTCCTCCGGCGCCGCTCATCCTCCTCCTCCACCGCGAGCCCCTTCTCCTCCCTCCGGCGAGCCCCTTCTCCTCCTTCTCCTCCACCGCGAGCCCCTTCTCCTCCTCCACCGCGAGATCCTCCTCCTCCTCCACCGCGAGATCCTCCTCCTCCACCACCGAACTTGTCCTCCTCCTCCTCCTCCACCACCGCGAGGAGACTGAAGGTAAACCCTAACCCTAATTGAGGTGTTTTTCGTATCCAAAATGGACACGGAGACACATTACGACCATGTGTTCACTGATACAGTGTGTTCGTGAGGTTTTGGACACTTTGTGTCCATTTGTTGGACACGTGGACACCCCCGAGCATGCATATACATGTATTTCACCTCTGTACACTTAATCCCCTACTTACACTTGTGTATTTTCGTATTAATTTGGATTTGCATATTGGGTTTGGGTTTCGATATAGTGTTTGATACATTGTTTCACCTTGCAACATTCTTACACTTAGAGACGTTTAGTACACAACTAATTATTTTATCCTAGTTCGCAAGTGTACATTTAGGTAATCTAGGTATATTAGTTTACCAATATCCCCAATGGCCGGAGATTTTAAGGATCGCTGCATTGCAAAAAATGATAGCAACACCTATGTAGTTATCAATTTATTTGTTTTATGTTATCAATTTATCTGTTTTATCCGCTGCAAAACTTTTACAAAAATAACTATTTTATAAATATACACGAGTACGACTTGTACAGTGTAACATAGACTTGTATGATATCACGTCCGTGGCGACTTATTGATTCGACGGAATCGAAGTGAATAAGTATGATTAGATTGTTGTAGAGGGTTGATGTTACTAAAGAGAAATACAATCTATTTGTTCTAGAGGGTTGATGTTACTAAAGAGAAATACAATTTGTTTGTTGTAATGGGTTGATAGTATTATTCAAACACCTCTGAAATCCAAGAGCCATCAGGGTACACTAGAGGTCTCTCTCCACTGTAATAGAATTGGTTTTAGTTATGATGTATAGGTGTGTATTGGACACAAAGCAGAAAGGACAGGACGAGAAGAACTCCATATACATATTTTGGTGAGTGTCTTTGCCTAATACAAGTTTGACACTAACCAGTTTGAAGCATCTTTGTGCTTCCTAGGTTTAAGTTGGGGCTCACATAAGTACAACAAGAAGTAAAAGAGAAAGAAAATGTTAGTTAATATAAGTTGTCATTATATAAAAGCCTTCTATATCCGTCCTACATCTGGAACTATGCGCAAACCAAGAACTATCACTGGAGTATAGGAAGATTAATAAAATTTCATTAAACCCCTAGTTCCCTTTATTGTTGAAGTATATGAACCATTTAGTCAACATCTATTTGTTGAAGTATGGAACTCCATTCTTCGTAAGTTCTAGCTATATATGTCTCAAGATCCAATACTCAAAATTCCCAAGAAGAAGAAGAAGAAAAAAATAAAATGACATCGCTCAACACCCTATGACAACTCCATGAATAAAGTAGACGATCCTCCATACAAGTCTTCCTTCATCTATTGTCTTAAAGTGTGAGTTCTACAGTATGGTTCTCTTTGTAGAATTGTGTCTTATTTTAGACAACAAGGGTTTTCTATTTTTACAGGTAACATGGCAACATGTGTAAGGGAACATATAGGTGTGTGTTTGTGTTTGAAAGGGAGTGTCACAAGAGTAAGGCGTGAGCATGTGTTAGTATTTTGAGCTGTGAGAGTGTTTGTTCTATTGAGGTTAGTGTTTGTTACAATTATATTATTTGTGACTATCGATCTTACCTGTCACCCTCACTTTTCCAAGTTAGGGGTAAAATGGTAATTTTCTATTTTATAATATTTTTGAGAATTTTATTTCATGAATATTAATATTTAATTATTATAGGAGTCGGGTTCGAATTTTATTGCATTCCGAGTTAATTCGGGACCCCGGTGAATTTCGACTTGAGTCGCAATTAGCCTGTTATTTAACCATGGCCCACCACACTAAACTTTTAGGTTTAGGAGTTTGGACTAGTTCCCCCATGAGTAATTAAGTTTAATTATAATTTTTATTTATTTTTAGCATTTTTCAAAACCCATTTTTGGATTAATTTTGCATTAGGCTTAGGGAGGGGCAAACTTGTAAATATAAGTGCCCCTACCCCTTGGCACCATGGCCGGCCACCTATAGGGCCACCCCTCCACCTCTTTTACTTCCTCACTAAGTTTCTTCTTCTTCTCCATTACTTTCTTTCCAACTCCTTCTTCTTCCTTTTCAAATCCACTTTTAGGTATGATTTTTAAACCCTTTTAAATTTCTCCTTTTGCATCTATTCCTTCACATAAATGATAGAGGGGATCATTCTCTACAAGTTGACCATAGCCTCTGTAGGTTCCCTTAAAATATAGGTTAAGGATTTATTATGGTTTAATCCTTTTTGAGAGTGGTATATATATATATATATTGTATATGTATGTATCAATGCTTATAGTTGTGCATTAGAGCCTTAAAGTTGTGCATGAGAGCCTTGTAGTTGTGCAGGAATGCCTTAGAAGTGTGCAGAATGCTATTCAGGAAAAAACTGTGCAGTAGAGCCTTAAAGGTGAGCAGAGGAGCCTTAAAGGTGAGCAGAAGTGCCTTAAAGGTGAGCATGAGAGCCTTAAAGGTGTGCAGGTTGTCCCAGTGTGCTAAAATCCGAAAAATTGAGTATTTTGTGTGTTTGTGCTTTATGTGCATGTGTAAGGGAAATTGGAGAGTGTGTGTGTGTTTATATATAGATAGATACATAGAGAAATAGAAGAAGTTTAGAAGAAGAATAGGAAGAAGAGAATTAGAAGGAAAAGAAGTTAGGAAGGAAAGAATGAGAAGAATAAGATAAGGAATGAGAGGAAGTTTAGAAGAATAAGAGAGAAAGGAGGAAAGGGAATTAAAAGATGAATTAGTTAAAGAATTAGAAGAAGTTAGAAGAATAGGAAGAAAAGTGAGAAATAGGAAATAGAGGGGATCGAGTTAGAGGGCGAAACGGAGCTCGGAGTATCGGAATGAGTTGAAACTTGGCGTGGGGAAAGAATACGTGAATTAGATTTTGTGGGTAGACTCCCGAGTGGAAATCGAGGTTGTAGGGCGCCGGTATCGCGCCGTACCATTGCGTATCTTAAAATATTCAAGATATCGGCAATAGGCCGTAACGTGGACTAGATGTCCACTTTACCTAGGTATCTTGGCAGGTAATATATGTATAGGCTAGTATCTTACTACCCTAGGGAGCTCGGGTCAAATACCAAGCGTAGGTAGGCTAACTTGATAATTGCCTAAGCTAGAATTTTACCCTTTTTAAGAGCAAAATAGGATATTGGCCTACGGCCAAGATTTGAGTTTCGAAGTCCAAGATGGACTTGGATATGGGTTGTAGAGGTTGGTAATAGTTAGAAATAGTCGCCTAGACCAAGTCTTGACCCCGGTTGACCCAGAGTTAACTTTTTACCCAAAAGTCAACCGTGAGTCAACACTTTGTCTAGATTTGACCAAATCCAAACCAGAGTTGACCAGTTGACCAAAAGTCAACTATTGGTCAACATTTGACCATTTTGACCTAGAGTTGACCTAGAGTTGACCAGATTTGACCATGGTTGACCAGTTGACCAAAAGTCAACTGTAGGCCAACTTTTGACCCCGTTTGACTTTCTTCGACTTGTTTTGACCTGTGATGACTGGTATGACCTAGGATTAACTTGGGTTGGCTTAGATTGACTTGATATAACTTGATTTGACCTAGATTGACTTGACAGGACTTAGTGTGACTCAGTGAGACCTAGTTTGACCTAGATGCATATCATTCATTGTGAATTATTCCTAAACTTGTTTAAACCTAAATTAACATACAGTATCTCATCTTTAGGTTTCTGATTACCGCTCTGAGCATTAATATACCCTACAGCTCAGGACAGCAGGCGAGTACATTCTCTGATCATTTCATACTTGTTAGGATTTATATTCTTGCTCTAGATTACTTTACATGATGCTGTCACGTTATTATCACGGATTGGTACTATATGGATCTTGTCATGCGATGTTATCCCCCTCGGGGTGCATCAGATACAGTTGTCATGTGCTTTTCACAAACATCTTGTATTTTATGTACACCGCTTTCATGTATACTCTTGTGCAATCTTGTACTCTCATGATCACGTGAGCAAATATGATAAAAACCTCTTGTGCAAGGTAACGTAACTTGACTGGATCCTTGTGTATTGATTGGGGATGGTGAGTAGGAAATAGTTCTGTGATCAAAATCCCATCTTGTGAAATCTTATGAAATCTTGTAAAATCATGTATATGTCCATTGTACACTCACGTATGATGGAGTTACCCTTGTATTGTCCTAACCCGTTTATATAACCATATCATGCTCTAAATCACAGGTTTTCTACAGTTCTTACTTATCATTATATATAGATATTTCTAGTTATCAAATCTCTCTCATTTTTATATATATTCTTTACAGTCCATGTATCTTACTCTATGCATGCTTTACATTTCCCAACATTATATGAACTGCGTGAGATGTATTGTGCTCGTTCCTGTCCTGACTGGACCTGTTGAAAATATTACAGATGATGATGGTGACTGTCCTACCTTCTATGGGACACATGAGGGTGACCTTCAGGAGCCTGAGGAGCATCTAGCTCAGTAGAGGGTGCCTAGTCTAGTCTAGTGTTTATAGTTTTTACTTTGTATCGGATTGTTCCGATTGTTAGTTGTGACTTAGTTACATTTCAGGTCTTGTACTTATTTGTGTTGGACATCTACTTTGTGTGGTGTGATAACTCTATTTATATTCAGTTCTTCCTTTCATCTGATTCCATATCATGTCCTATCTTTCCTAGACTTGTGTTTGAGATATAGAATTGAGATGTTATGTTATACCTCTGTGCGGAGATGACAGGTTTATATATCTTATTGTTAGATGTTAGATGTTATAGATGACCTATACAGCGTTCTACCGCCGACACTGCGGCATAGGCTGGACGTACCCACGTTCTCGTGCCCCTAATCAGGGTGCGGGTCGTGACACGTTTTTGTGGTGGCCCACGCAGGTCTCGTGTCACAATTAGTGCGATCTCGTAATCGTGCTCGACTTAGAGTACTAATTACGAGCCTGTGATTAGGACGTAGGACCTAGGATATGATAGGAGTTACTCAATCACATTTTAGGAAAATTCTGATCTTTTGATTACCATGACAACTCTTCTTGCATTTGAATTTAATTTTCCTCCTTTGATAATATCTTATCGTGTGCCATATTGATCTCTTGGGTTCAATTCGTCTTCAGGATGACAGTGATTCGTTCTCGGGCAGCAGGGCCTAGTGCCCCAGAGGGGTCAGATCTGGGAGGTCTTCCACCTCCGGCTGCGGGAGCTACAGTTGAGAGAGCTGCCACCTCAGTCCCTGCCCTTCAGGCAGGAGCAGCAGCGACGGTTCCAGGAGGTCTTCCACCTCCAGTAGCGAGACTGTCCATGATCATTCCTGATATTCTTCTACCGCCGCCTCCGCTACCGACAGATACTCAGGGGATGATGGCCCTTCTGCAGCAGATATTGCAGACTCAGAGCACGCAGGCAGATCTGTTACGACGAAGCATGGAGAACTCCCATCAGCTGGCGATGGCAGCACTTGAGAGGGTTATACCGAGTACAGTTCAGGATACCCCAGTTCAGCACCAGGGACCAGGCCAGAGGCAGGCTACTCGGTGCACTTTCTGCAGGAGGCCAGGGCACACTAGAGAGGCTTATAGGAAGAGGTTGGGCGTCTGCCTATACTGTGGGGCGCCCGATCACCAGCTGAAGGATTGCCATGCTAGTGGAATCCGAAGAGACCAGGAAAGAGTACATCAGGCACCAGCACGTGACGACCAGCAGCAGGGTCAGGGCAAGAGGCAGGCCGTCCAGTGTGCTTTTTGTAAGAAGATGGGGCACACCCGAGATGTTTGTAGGATGAAGCTGGGAGTTTGTTTATTTTGTGGAGCTCCAGACCACCAGATGAAGAACTGTGCAGCCCGTACAGCCAGACAGGCAGGCCAGGACAGAGTGTGGCAGGCTAGAGGAGGCCACCAGGGGCGAGCTTTCGCCATGACAGTTGAGCCCACTCAGGCAGTAGCAGAGCAGATAGCAGGTTCCAATCTTTCGATCTCATTTTCGTATTTGCCTTCTTATAAACTGTCTTGAACTTCGATTCTATCTATTCTTTGATCGTTGGATGAAAATTGTTCTTGTGATGTGATTCCTTCTAAGATAAGTCGTATGGGCTAGGTAGCCTCGATTATGAGATTTTAGAATACTCTAGGGTCATGCTAGCAGGTATAGTGAGGACATATAGTCGGATTATGGTCGTATTTCTCGGGTGTGGGAATTTAAGATTTTCGTTGCCAAGCATACGGCAATGCGAAAATTTTAAATACCATAATTCTAGATGTATGTACCGTAGTTGAGGACTCTGTGATTATCGTAGCCTTGCTCACTGGCATGACGGAGATTCTGAGTATCATGATGATTGGACAGACGCATACGATTATCGATTTGCATGATTTTTTTGTGTTTACTTGTTTTAAATTTTTGAGGATAATTCTTTTAAGGTGGATAGACTTATAGCACCCAGTTCCTATTTGAGAGTAATTTTAAATTTTATAATTTTAGTCATTTAATTCATGCTTTGATTTTTGAGATTTTAATCATTTAAATTTTAATCCATGACTTGTGATTTTGATATTTACTATTGTTTGGTTTTAATTTCGAGGACGAATTTTTTTTAGGTGGATAGACTTGTCACCCTCACTTTTCCAAGTTAGGGGTAAAATGGTAATTTTCCATTTTATAATATTTTTAAGAATTTTATTTCATGAATATTAATATTTAATTATTATAGGAGTCGGGTTCGAATTTCATTGTATTCCGAGTTAATTCGGGACCCCGGTGAATTTCGACTTGAGTCGCAATTAGCCTGTTATTTAACCATGGCCCACCACACTAAACTTTTAGGTTTAGGAGTTTGGACTAGTTCCCCCATGAGTAATTAAGTTTAATTATGATTTTTATTTATTTTTAGCATTTTTCAAAACCCATTTTTGGATTAATTTTGCATTAGGCTTAGGGAGGGGCAAACTTGTAAATACAAGTGCCCCTACCCCTTGGCACCATGGCCGGCCACCTATAGGGCCACCCCTCCACCTCTTTTACTTCCTCACTAAGTTTCTTCTTCTTCTCCATTACTTTCTTTCCAACTCCTTCTTCTTCCTTTTCAAATCCACTTTTAGGTATGATTTTTAAACCCTTTTAAATTCCTCCTTTTGCATCTATTCCTTCACATAAATGATAGAGGGGATCATTCTCTACAAGTTGACCATAGACTCTGTAGGTTCCCTTAAAATATAGGTTAAGAATTTATTATGGTTTAATCCTTTTTGAGAGTGGTATATATATATATATATATATATATATAAATATATATATATATATATAAATATATATATATATATATATATATATATATATATATATATATATATATATTGTATATGTATGTATATATTGTATATGTATGTATCAATGCTTATAGTTGTGCATTAGAGCCTTAGAGTTGTGCATGAGAGCCTTGTAGTTGTGCAGGAATGCCTTAGAAGTGTGCAGAATGCTATTCAGGAAAAAACTGTGCAGTAGAGCCTTAAAGGTGAGCAGAGGAGCCTTAAAGGTGAGCAGAAGTGCCTTAAAGGTGAGCATGAGAGCCTTAAAGGTGTGCAGGTTGTCCCAGTGTGCTAAAATCAGAGAAATTGAGTATTTTGTGTGTTTGTGCTTTATGTGCGTGTGTAAGGGAAATTGGAGAGTGTGTGTGTGTTTATATATAGATAGATACATAGAGAAATAGAGGAAGTTTAGAAGAAGAATAGGAAGAAGAGAATTAGAAGGAAAAGAAGTTAGGAAGGAAAGAATGAGAAGAATAAGATAAGGAATGAGAGGAAGTTTAGAAGAATAAGAGAGAAAGGAGGAAAGGGAATTAAAAGATGAATTAGTTTAAGAATTAGAAGAAGTTAGAAGAATAGGAAGAAAAGTGAGAAATAGGAAATAGAGGGGATCGAGTTAGAGGGCGAAACGGAGCTTGGAGTATCGGAATGAGTTGAAACTTGGCGTGGGGCAAGAATAAGTGAATTAGATTTTGTGGGTAGGCTCCCGAGTGAAAATCGGAGTTGTAGGGCGCCGGTATCGTGCGGTACCATTGCGTATCTTGAAATATTCAAGATATCGACAATAGGCCGTAACGTGGACTAGATGTCCACTTTACCTAGGTATCTTGGTAGAAAATATATGTATAGGCTAGTATCTTACTACCCTAGAGAGCTCGGGTCAAATACCAAGCGTAGGTAGGCTAACTTGATAATTGTCTAAGCTAGAATTTTACCCTTTTTAAGGGCAAAATAGGATATTGGCCTACGGCCAAGATTTGAGTTTCGAAGTCCAAGATGGACTTGGATATGGGTTGTAGAGGTTGGTAATAGTTAGAAATAGTCGCCTAGACCTAGTCTTGACCCCGGTTGACCCAGAGTTGCCTTTTTACCCAAAAGTCAACCGTGAGTCAACACTTTGTCTAGATTTGACCAAATCCAAACCAGAGTTGACCAGTTGACCAAAAGTCAACTGTTGGTCAACATTTGACCAGTTTGACCTAGAGTTGACCTAGAGTTGACCAGATTTGACCAGGGTTGACCAGTTGACCAAAAGTCAACTGTAGGCCAACTCTTGACCCCGTTTGACTTTCTTCAACTTGTTTTGACCTGTGATGACTGGTATGACCTAGGATTGACTTGGGTTAGCTTAGATTGACTTGATATAACTTGATTTGACCTAGATTGACTTGACAGGACTTAGTGTGACTCAGTGAGACCTAGTTTGACCTAGATGCATATCATTCATTGTGAATCATTCCTAAACTTGTTTAAACCTAAATTAACATACAGTATCTCATCTTTAGGTTTTTGATTACCGCTCTGAGCATTGATATACCCTACAGCTCAGGACAGTAGGCGAGTACATTCTCTGATCATTTCATACTTGTTAGGATTTATATTCTTGCTCTAGATTACTTTACATGATGTTGTCACGTTATTATCATGGATTGGTACTATATGGATCTTGTCATGCGATGTTATCCCCCTCGGGGTGCATCAGATACAGTTGCCATGTGCTTTTCACGAACATCTTGTATTTCATGTACACCGCTTTCATGTATACTCTTGTGCAATCTTGTACTCTCATGATCACATGAGCAAACATGATAAAAACCTCTTGTGCAAGGTAACGTAACTTGACTGGATCCTTGTGTATTGATTGGGGAGGATGAGTAGGAAATGGTTATGTGATCAAAATCCCATCTTGTGAAATCTTGTGAAATCTTGTGAAGTCATGTATATGTCTATTGTACACTCACGTATGATGGAGTTACCCTTGTATTGTCCTAACCCGTTTATATAACCATATCATGCTCTAAATCACAGGTTTCCTACAGTTCTTACTTATCATTATATATAGATATTTCCAGTTATCAAATCTCTCTCGTTTTTATATATATTCTTTACAGTCCATGTATCTTACTCTATGCATGCTTTACATTTCCCAACATGATATGAACTGCGTGAGATGTATTGTGCTCGTTCCTGTCCTAACTGGACCTGTTGAAAATATTACAGATGATGATGGTGACTGTCCTACCTTCTATGGGACACATGAGGGTGACCTTCAGAAGCCTAAGGAGCATCTAGCTCAGTAGAGGGTGCCTAGTCTAGTCTAGTATTTATAGTTTTTATTTTGTATCGGATTGTTCCGATTGTTAGTTGTGACTTAGTTATATTTCAGGTCTTGTACTTATTTGTGTTGGACATTTACTTTGTGTGGTGTGATAACTCTATTTATATTCAGTTCTTCATTTTATCTGATTCTATATCATGTCCTATCTTTCCTAGACTTGTGTTTGAGATATAGAGTTGAGATGTTATGTTATACCTCCGTGCGAAGATGACAGGTTTATATATCTTATTGTTAGATGTTAGATGTTATAGATGACCTATACAGCGTTCTGCCGCCGACACTGCGGCGTAGACTGGACGTACCCACGTTCTCGTGCCCCTAATCAGGGTGCGGGTCATGACACTACCAGATGGCACCTATGACCCGAGGAGCGGTACATCGTTTGAGAGAAATAGTGAATGCTGAGGTGGCTCCTCCTACAGTTAAGGAGGAAGTGGCACCGATTGCTAGTGAGACCGGGAGTTCTATTCATCCAGCACCGGTAGCTAGTGAGACCAGGAGTTCTATTCATGCAACACTTGCAAGGGACGACATCTCTCCTCACGCCAAATATCTCGCTTTTTCGAGGTAATTGCGTGATCGTATCACTGAGCATTTGCGTGAGCTACGTGGTTCTCATTAGCTATTAGTACTTATTTGTATTCGACTATTTGTATTGGGTTGTTTTTGTATTAGACTATTTGTATTGGATTACATATATGAATTAGTACTGTGTCAATCTCTGGATTGTATTGGACTACGACATGGTGATCAGGATATAGTCCCTACAGCCATTCGACTGGCGAGGCAGAAACTATGTATCCGTAGATAAAGTTGACTGTCCTCCGACCCTCATCCCTCGGCAATGATGATACGACAACCAACCAGAGAGGATACTCTGAGAGATCCATCTGAGTAGGACGTATACTCTGAGAGATCACCTTTACAAGAATGATATCAGTAGTGGGATTGAGTGTTGGAGGAGATATTATCAGAGTATACGTCCTACTCAGATGGGTCTCTCATCGTTAATATTTTTTTCTGACGGCATGGTGGATGTGCTCCCTCAACAGATTCTTGCTCTGAGCCAAAACATTTCCCCGGAGCTCAAGGGGACATCCTTCGTGTAGAGCTCGAGTGAGAGGTTCCTGACAGCATGGTGGTCTCCTTTGTCAAAGTATTCGTGCTCATTCCACTTTGGTTGTGGGACGAGCACGGATACTTTGACAAAGGAGACCACCATGCTTTCAAGAACCTCTCACTCGAGCTCTACACAAAGGATGTCCACTTGAGCTCCGGGACAAAGTTTTGGCTCGGAGCAAGAATCTGTTGACGGAGCACATCCACCATGCTGTCAGAAAAAATAGTAACGGTGAGAGACCCATCTGAGTAGGACATATACTCTGATAATATCTCCTCCAACACTCAATTCCACTACTGATATCATTCTTGTAAAGGTGATCTCTCAGAGTATACGTCCTACTCAGATGGATCTCTCAGAGTATCCTCTCCGGTTGGGTTGTGTTCTGAGCCATCCGTTCTCACACTTAAAATACATATGAATTAGAACTGTGTTTTGTATTTTCGGCGAACCCAGGGATTGGATTCTGTATTTTGTATTTTGGTTTCTGTATTTTGTATTTTGGTTTCTGTATTTTGGCTCCAGCTCCATTTGCATTAATCTACGGTACGACATGGTGATCAGGACATAGTCCCTGTAGCCATTCGACTGGCGAGGCAGAAACTATGTAGCCGTAGATAAAGTTGACTGTCATCCGACCCTCATCCCTCGGCAATGATGATACGACAACCTATCACTATATCTTATATAGTAGTATATGATGTCTTAGTATTACATTATGTGAGTTCATCTTTATTCTGTTACATTCTTCAGATACTAGATACGATAAGAACATATACTACACCATATATACAGAACATAGATGATTCACACTAATGTATGCTAGAATGAATCTTGGGTTGTGTTCTGAGCCATCCGTTCTCACACTTAAAATACATATGAATTAGAACTGTGTTTTGTATTTTCGGCGAACCCAGGGATTGGATTCTGTATTTTGTATTTTGGTTTCTGTATTTTGTCTCTATCTCTATTTGTATTAATATACGGTACGACATGGTGATCAGGACATAGTCCCTGCAGCCATTCGATTGGCGAGGCAGAAACTATGTAGCCGTAGATAAAGTTGACTGTCCTCCGACCCTCATCCCTCGGCAATGATGATACGACAACCTATCAGAATCCTCGACTCTCTTTCGCTTCTTGGATATTGACCCAGCTTCCAATCTTTCATTTCCCTCCGGGTCCACTCTACTCCCAATCTCTTCCTCTTTTATACACGGATCTACAGAATCAATACCATCCAAGGAAGGCAAAACTGAATCAGCATTGTCTTCCGGATCGTCCTCATCAAGGCATAACGGGCTGCTCAGCGTGCCCAGCTTCTTCAACTTCTCGCTGGCTGCAGAGTCGAAATGGAAACGGGTCCTCTTTGTCGGCCTGGAGCTCTGACTCGTACTCGTCGCCGCGCTACCGGTTTTCTCTCCTCCTCTGACACGGGTCATAAGAAAAGAAATTTCGTACCTCTTCTTCACATAAACATCATTGCCGTCTTGTACTCGAGCCTCCTTATCTGTGACGCTATCCAACTTCTCGGTGCCTACATTGTCACTCGAATCTCCCATTCGACTCGTATCGTCCTCTTCTTCGCCTGTCTTTTCGCTCCCTGTCTTATAATCATCGGCTATCACCGCCGACTCATTCGACTCCTTCTCCGATGACTCCGAGAAGGAGGAGGAGGAGGAGGAAGACTCGAAGAAGGAGTCGAATGAGTCGGCGATGATAGCAGATGATTGCAAGACAGGGAGCAAAAAGACAGGCGAAGAAGAGGACGATACGAGTCGAAGGGGAGATTCGAGTGACAATATAGGCACCGAGAAGTTGGATAGCGTCACAGACGAGGAGGCTCGAGTACAAGGCGGCAATGATGTTTATGTGAAGAAGAGGTACGAAATTTCTTTTCTTATGACCCGCGTCAGAGGAGGAGAGAAAACCGGTAGCACGACGACGAGTGCGAGTCAGAGCTCCGGGCCAGCAAAGAGGACCCGTTTCCATTTCGACTCTACAGCTAGCGAGAAGTTGAAGAAGCTGGGCACGCTGAGCAGACCGTTATGCCTTGATGAGGACGATCCGGAAGACAATGCTGATCAAGCATCTTCCTTCTCCTTTCCTCCACCATGGCTCTGGACCCATCTGCTCCTCCCTACTTCCCTTCTTCTTATTTGACTCTCTCAGTAACATATGATATCCACCTCAAGTGTAGAGTCGGGGAAGAAGAAGTGGGCAGGAAGAGGAGGGAGAAGCAGCACAGCCGGCGGCATGACCCGGAGGAAGTACAGATGTTTTCTATAAATCTGTAGGAGAACTATAAGGATATATCTTTTCACAACATGTCAACTTGTCAAAGACCCTTAATGTGAATATCATGTTACCGCGGTGTCGGAAGACTAACATGTCATAATTTTTTAAGCCGTGTGTTTTGACATAATCCTCCCAACTCTTTCCTCCTATGTAGTAATCTTGCATTACTACATAGCAGGAAAGAGTTTGGAGGATTATGTCAAAACACACGGCTTAGAAAATTATGACATGTTAGTCTCCCAATACCGCGGTAACATGGTTGTCACATTAAGGGTCTTTGACAAGGTGATATGTTGTAAAAAGATATATCCTTATAGTTCTCCTACGGATGTTGAAGAAAACCTCTGTACTTCCTCCGGGTCATGCTGCCGGCTGTGCTGCTTCCCCTCCTCTTCCTGTCCACTTCTTCTCCCCCGACTCTACACTTGAGGTGGATATCATATGTGGTTGAGAGAGTCAAATAAGAAGAAGGGAAGTAGGGAGAAGCAGATGGGTCCAGAGCCATGGTGGAGGAGAGGAGAAGGAAGATGCTTGATCAGAACTTGAGGTGGAAAAGTTGTGACGTTGATAGCGTGAGAGAGGGAGAGGGTGAATGGAGGGAGAAAAGTGGCTGCATGCCTTTGGCTCACTCGAGCGGTATTTGTCCTCCGACCCTCATCCCTCAGCAATGATGATACGACAACCTATCACTATATCTTATATAGTAGTAGATGATGTCTTAGTATTACATTATATGAGTTCATCTTGATTCTGTTACATTCTTCAGATACTAGATACGATAAGAACATATACTACACCATATGTACAGAACATAGATGATTCACACTAATGTATGCTAGAATGAATTTTGGGTTGTGTTCTGAGCCATTCGTTCCCATACTTGGCAATTAAGCCATTCGACTGGCGAGGCAGAAACTATGTAGCCGTAGATAAAGTTGACTGTCCTCCGACCCTCATCCCTCGGCAATGATGATACGACAACCTATCACTATATCTTATATAGTAGTAGATGATGTCTTAGTATTATATTATGTGAGTTCATCTTGATTCTGTTATATCCTTCAGATACTAGATACGATAAGAACATATACTACACCATATGTACAGAACATAGATGATTCACACTAATGTATGCTAGAATAAATTTTGGGTTGTGTTCTGAGCCATTCGTTCCCATACTTGGCAATTAAGCCATTCGACTGGCGAGGCAGAAACTATGTAGCCATAGATAAAGTTGACTGTCCTCCGACCCTCATCCCTCGGCAATTATGATACGACAACCTATCACTATATCTTATATAGTAGTAGATGATGTCTTAGTATTACATTATGCGAGTTCATCTTGATTCTGTTATATCCTTCAGATACTAGATACGATAAGAACATATACTACACCATATGTACAGAACATAGATGATTCACACTAATGTATGCTAGAATGAATTTTGGGTTGTGTTCTGAGCCATTCGTTCGCATACTTGGCAATTAAGCATGTGAAATAGAACTGATTATGTTTAGTTTGTCTTACGATACAGATTTTCACATCCAAATTGAAATGGATCGTTACTTCGTTGATCGTACATGGATGTACTAGCGGTTCAACCTCCTGGACCGTAGGTACTTACAAGTATTGACCGTATCGGATTAGTATCGATCTATCGTTTTGGTATGGGCCGTATCGGTTGGTATTGGTCTTAGCGAATTGGTATCGTCATATCCGATATGTATCAGCCGTATAGCTAGGATTCATATTGGCCTTATCGATTTGGTATCGGTCATATCCGATAGGTATCGGCCGTGTTGGATTATTATATAGCATTTTGGATTAGTATCGTCGGAAAGTAGTCGACAATGCTTCGTATTGTAAAGTTGAAATATCGTCGCTATTCCGTCGCTTGACGACTACGTGGCGACGGACCGTTATTAGCGACGAGCTGATTGTCGACGGATTTTTTTGGCCAAGACCCGTCAGTGATCGGTCGCTAATAGAAATTCCTGTCGGACGGGCGACGGATCTGGCCATCGCTAAATCGACAAATTTTGGTAGTAATTATTGTAGACTTGGTTATAGGGACTGAAATATGTGTACAGTGAGAAATGGACATTCTGAGAACTGGACATTGTGTGATTGTTGTAGACTTGGTTATAGGGACTGAAACCTGTGTACAGCGAGAAATGGACATTCTGTGATTGTTTGGATCCTATTCTACAGTGAGAAATGGTTATATTTTTAAACTGCAGGGAGAAATGGACATTCTGTATTTTATTTTTTATTTTTTTGCAGATTTAGCGACGTTTACTAACGTCCTCCGACGTACGTTTGCGTCGGTAAACGTCGGTAAATCTGCAATATTTTCTAGGGTACCGACGTTTACCGACGTCATTATACGTCGGAGAACGTCGGTAAACGTCAGTGCACGTCGGTAATCATCCCAGAAATTCCTAGGACTTTACCGACGTGTAGCAACTTTGAACACATAACTAAACCACCGACAACACGACGGTAATCGTCGGTAAAGTTACCGACGCGTAGCGACATCATAAACACGTCGCTAATACAACGACGACACGACGGTAGACGTCGGTAATATACCGACGTATATATACGTCGGTAAACGTCGGTACTTGCGACGTTTTGAAGATCATCGACTTACATTTCCGCGACCAGCCCAAAACGTCGGTAATTTCGTCGCTAAATATTTTTAGCGACGAAAATTGTCGTTTTAGCGACGTCTTTAGGCGTCGCTAAAACGACGTATTCTGGTAGTGTATATATTTGCGATGTATTTAAACTTACTAAATTAAACAGTATAATAAATAGAAGTACTAAAAATCCTTTTAATTAAAATTACTCATTAAACAGTACAATAAATAATAATATTAAAAATTATTTTCTATTTAATAATTTAGAAAATAATGACAAATTTAAAATAAATAACAAAAATTCTTTAAAATAATTTAGGGGGATTACATAGCGTTACAATGGAACTCGCATGCGCGAAGGTGTACAGAACCATGTGCAGCCACGAGACGAGGGGTTGGTGACTCGATAGCCTGTACGAGACTCATCCTATACCGAGAAGGGCACAGACCATGGCAAGAGTTGGTGTGGCTCACCAGTTTGCTTCCGATCTTGAAGAGAAGATGGGCAAGACTGGAAAGCATCGCATGAGGGATGACGTGTAGTGACCATGCCTACGAGAGTGAGCGTCGTTCCAAGACTTGGTACACCCGTCGATAAGAGCGTCAACGAAACATGGGAGAAAGAATATCACGCCCAAAAGTTTGCGCCCCACTGAGACAAACTTGCGTAACTCTGCACGGAGTAGGGTTATACTGGAAGCTTCTGGAACTTTCAAAAATATGGTGGAATCCTCTGGAAGACTCGAGAATATTCTAGAAGGTGGTGGAATCCTCTGGAATACTTTGGATCTTTCATGAAGACTCATGATATTTCTAGATATCGTAGAAGTCTCCTTGTAAATATCTAGGTTTTAGATTTTCATAGAATAATCCTAGGAATATTCTATTTCCAGAAGTTTCTTGTATCCCTATGGGCACTATAAATAAGTGAGAGGCCTCATTTGTTCCTCACCACCCAAAGTTGTACTCTCTTTCTAGTATAGTGAAGTTTTTATACTTCCAATCTCTCTTTTTTTTGCTCCACTTTGTACTCAATATTACCTTAGCGATCTAGCTAAGCGGGTTCAGGAAGGTTGGCACGGGTCTTCGACTAGGAAGCTTGTGCGCCTAACGGGTTGAAGTATAGCCTAAAATACTAAGTCCATGACAACCATCTACTAATGATGCTCTTACACATCTCTTTGAGGGAGATTATGTAAGTTGGATGTATAATGTATCCCTGATTCCATATAGGATGTAAAGTTGGATGGGTTGAATCCAACATCTACTCTGTGGACTATATCCAGAGAGTAAAATCAACCGTATTAATTTTATCCATTGTTATTTTAGGGTTTTATGATTATTTTATACATAACTAATACAATTTTTAGACTCTTAACAGCTCCATAATATTTCTTGTATAAAGGTGAAAAAACCAACTTTCTTTGATATTATTACCACTTTTATTCACATTTAAATCATATTAAGGGCCATTTCTTTGACTCCCTAAACGGTCACATTATCACCCCTTATACTCACTTTTATTCAAATTAAATAATATTTCAGGACCATTGATATATTGGATTGTGACATGGCTCCTATACATGCCTCATTTGTGTTGTGGAATTGGGAGGGAAAAGAAGTTCTCACTCTTTCTCTCAAATTTCTCTCTTCTTCCTACAAAAATTTCTTCCATTTCTATCTCTCTAAATATATTGGTTTGTGACATGGCTCTTATATATACATGCCTTCTTTGTGTTGTGGAATAGAGAGGAAAAGAAAATTTTTACTCCCTCTAAAAATTATGTCTCTCTACAAAAACTTCTTCCATTTCAGTCTCTCCAAATTCTTCATTTCATTCTTCTTCTGGGCAATAGATAAGTTCAGGTCACTCTCTCGAAACTGTATGCAGTGATAAGAAGCCTATAACATGGGAGTTTTACCTCTATGAGGATTCAAGAAAAAGTCTATGTCGTGTCCAGATTCCATAGAATCGATAGTCGTTCCCCGGACGTGATGCTGTGTGAGCCTAAGTTACACTCGTACAAGGTAGGGTCATAAAGTTATCTAAAACACAACAACAAATAGAGTAAGCAGAGAAATAAAACACCTGCATGCATAGAAGGAAACTTTGTTTTATTGATAATTATCATCATTTATAAGACTTGATTACATAGGTTGTCATGCGGGCTTACAAACTGACTCAAAATGAACGAAAACATATTCACCCTAGCGTCTCTCCATGGGGAGCTAAAAGTACAACTATAAGAGTTGCTAGAACGCGGATATACTTACCATAGCATCTCTCCGTAGGGAGATCTAGTACTATTTGTGAGAAAGAAGGATGGATCGATGTGTCTATGCACTCAACAAGGCTACTGTACAGAACAAGTACCCGTTGCTGACGATCGACGATTTATTCGATCAACTTCAGGGGGGCACAGTATTTTCCAAGATTGATCTTTGCTCTGGCTATCATCAGTTGAAGGTCAAGCTCGAAATCAGCATTCCAAACTCGATATGATCACTACGAGTTCCTAGTCATATCGTTTGGTTTGACGAATGCCCCAGCTGCCTTCATAGATATGATAAAGAGAGTCTTTCGACCATTCATAGACAAATTTTTGGTCGTCTTCAACGACAATATCCTCATCTTTCGATGAACCGAGAGGAGCACGCAGAGCACTTCAAAAAGGTATTACAGACTCTGCACAAGCATCAATTATATGCCAAGTTGAGTAAATGTGAATTCTGGATGAGTAGTGTGATGTTCTTTGGGAAAATTATTTATGCATAAGGTGTCGCAGTCGATTCAAAAATATTAAGGCAGTAGTAGATTGGAAACGACATACCTAGGCCGGCGATATTCGAAGTTTTCTTGGCTTGGTAGGAAATTATTAAAGAATCGTAAGAGACTTTTTTAAATTGTTGTCGCCTCTGACTCGTCTCACCCAGAAAGGAGTCACATTTGAGTGGAACACCGACTGTGAAATTAGCTTCCAAGTGTTAAAGCAATAGCTCGTCTCGGCTCCAATCCTTGCGCTTCCGGACGGGATCGATGGGTTTCAGATCTTTAGCGACGCATCGAGAAGTGGCTTAGGGTGTATACTCATACAGAAGGACAAAGTAATCTTCTATGATTCAAGGAAGTTAAAGCAGCACGAGAAGAACTATCCAGCACATGACCTAGAATAGGTGATAATTAACCATGTTCGCTGGCAATACTACCTCTACGGTGTAGCCTGCAGAATCTACACGGATCACAAAAGCCTCAAGTATTTGTTCATCCAATAGGAGTTCAAGTTGCGACAATGATGATGGCTCGAACTCATAAAAGACTACGATCTCACCATTAAGTATATACCAGGTAAGGGCAATTTTGTGGTAGACGCGCCGAGAAGAAAGTTTATCGAATCGATGGCCATCAACAATAGGATACAACAAGACTTAGAAGCAATAGGTAGCAAACTCTGATTTTGATATCTAGGGGTGCAGCTGGCTCAATTGCACCTTGTGCCGAGCTTGCATGACAAGATAAAGACCGTACAGAAGGACGACCTATTCCTGAAGAAGATACGTAACCTGATTTCAACAGAAAATGTGACCGATTTTGTGCAGGACAAACACATGGTAATGCGAGTAAAGAGAAGACTGTACGTTCCTGACCATGCCGAACTTAAAAAAGAAATTCTAAATGAGGCTCACTATGTGAAGACTCGTTGCATCCTAGAAGACTCGTTGCATCCTTAAAAAAGAAATTCATTTGAGGATTTTATTATCTATCATATCGTGCTATTTCCATCTTTAGACTTGTGATTGAGTTGTACCTTCTGTGATTTGGCCTCCGTTTGGAGAGTATATCATATTGTGGTTAGTTGAGATCATGACCTAGAATAGCATTCTACCGCCGACACTCCATCGGAGGCTGGACGTACCCACTTCTCGTGCTCCTATACTGGAACGGGTCGTGACACATTTTTAATGGTGGCCCATGCAGGTCTCGAGAGTCGCAACTAGTACGATTTCGTAGTGGTACTCAAACTAGAGTATTACTACAGCCTGCTGTAGGATATAGGATATAAGTTTTGAGGTACTCAATCACATTTAGGAAAAACTCTTATCTAAATTTTTGCCATCTAAATTCTTGTTGATAATTGCTTCCTCATGAAATAAACTATCCTCCTTTGATTATATCGCTTATTTCTCAGTATTGATTTCTTTGTTTTATCTGTCTTCAGGATGGTGATGGAGATACGATCTCATCGCTATGGCCCGGGGGATACCGTCGAGAGGTCTGCCACCTCTCGTCCGGTTCAATTTGACCTTGGGACCGCAGCTCCCCTTATTACTTCTCATGTCGGAGTTTCTGCAACATTCGGGGGTGCACCTCCACCTGTTCGGAGGCCTTCCCCCGTCATCCTAGATGTGTTTCAGCAGCATCCACCTTTAGGGTAAGTGGACGCTGCACACCTCTTTGCCTTCTTCTAGCAGTTTATAGAGGCACAACAGCACTAGTAGCAGCTCCAGTCAGCTGACTTCTGGCGGGGCATAGACGATTCCCACCAACTGGTCAGGACGACAGTGGAGAGGGTTACCGCCCAGCCGCAAGGAGGCCAGATACACCAGTGCCAGCCGAAGACCCCGAACATCCAAGACTTTAAGAAGATGAGGCCTCGAGACTTCAGAGGTACTGAGGGCCTCATATATGCCGACGACTGGATTGAGCACATCGAGGAGATCTTCCGTCTCGTATTGATACCAGTTGGGATTCTAGTAGAGGCAGCTGGTAGTCAGATACAGGACCTTGCCAGGACATGGTATTAGACCGATCCCCGAGTGGGTACTGAGGGACAGACATGGGGAGCTTTCAAGAAGCTCTTCAAGAAGAAGTTTTTCCCAGACACCGTACTTGGTGCCCTGGAGACACAGTTCAAGAACTTGGTTCAGGGGAGTCAGACCATTGAGGAGTACGTAGGTGAGTTCTGTCGTATGGGCAGATTTGTGGAGGATCTTACTGAGGCCGCGAAGGCGAGAAGGTTCCATAAAGGCTTGATCAAGGAGATCAAGTCATTTACCAAGAGCAGCCGCGACGCCACTTTTGAGAAGATTCTGATAGAAGCCATGGCAGTGGAAGACGATCTTGAACTGAAATGAAAGAGGGCACGGGATACTCATGGAGCTAGTAGCAGTACAGGACCGGCCAAGAGGCCTCACATACAGATTCAGCAGCAGGGGCCTATTCAGCAATAGTATCAGCAGCAGAAGCCCTTCCAGTTGCAGCAGTTTCATGGTCAGGACCGTGCACCTTACCAACAGAGGTAGTAGCAGGTTATCATTTGCCCCTTCTGTAAGAAACTAGGGCACGAGTGGAGCGACTGCCAGATGAGGCTAGGCAGGTACCTACTTTGCGGGGCATCAGATCATCAATTGAGGGAGTGTCCCAAGTCATCAGGACGGATAGCTCAGGGAGCAGGACCTAGGGCTCCGCTGGGCCAGCAGAAGGGACCACCATTGTATACCCAACAGCAGAGGTTCGTGCAGCACGAGCAGCAGTCTAGAGGAGGCCAGCAGGGGTGAGCTTACGCTATGACATTCGAAGATGCACAGGCAGTACGAAAGCTGATTGCAGGTTATGTTCTTATCGATTCTATTCCCGCTTTTGCCTCATTATAATCTATCTTGAAATTCGATTCCAACTGTTCTTGTTCACCTTCCTTGTTCTTTGATGAATTTGAATCTTGGCGTTCATTGTTGATTTAATTTTCTACCAAGATAAATTGTATGGGCTAGGTCGCCTCAGTTATGGAATCAAGAGTCTTCTATGTCAAATTAGCTGGCAAGACAAGGTTATCATAGCCTTGCTTACTAGTATGACGAAGATTCTGAGTATCATAATTTTGGACAGATATATATGATTATCGAATTTTATGATTTAGATAAGGTATCTGAGACTATGATTGTTGGTGGTTTGTTCAAGAAAAAGTACGACCACTTTAAATTTTGAGAACGAAATTATTTTGTCACGCCCCAGCACCGGGATATGGAGACAGACGTAGGCCAGCTACACCGTATAAGGTACGAATACGCTATATGGCGATGACGACTGTCAAGTCTTGCTGGGTATCCTAGCATGCAATCAATCTATGGCCTATATCCGATCTCATGTCCACAGGCAAATCACAATGAAACAATATCAAGAGAGATAATCATATGAAAAACAGGAAATACTTATATGAAAATCAGGAATCTACAGTACAGGATAATAATGTAGACTAGTATACCTTCCTACAGTCCCTAACATGGTCTGGAACTGAAGCACATCCTCCAAGTCAAGTCTGGAAGATCCACAGGGTCGGTCTCAGGCAATCTGGGAACAATCCAGGGTTGGTCAGGCCAACCGTAGCAAGTACCAGAAAGGAAGGCTCAAGGACGGGCGAAGAAAAACCAGCAGGATAAAATATGACAGAAATAGCATCTAAAAACAGTAAATAAGGTAAGGGATCGTGCGGTACCAACGCACGGTTATAGAATATAAGGCAGCAATCCTACTAATACGTAAGTAACCAACAATCATCACAGTCATCCTAACATCCACTAATGCTTGCATCGCTAACTGGAACTCGTAGTCTGTCATCGGAACGGTAACTCACCCCGACATCAAATAAGAACAAAGGAATGAATTATCGTATCGGGACAGTGTTACATGCCAGTCAGCTTAGCAAGCAACAAGCCATACAATTTAGGTAAATAAGCGGCCACACAAATGTCTACGGCTGTCTATGTGGAGGTTGGGTTACCCCAACAATGCAATATAGGAATCCTCAGATCGTGCCGTCCCAGCAGGGCTAGCGGGGCCAAGTATATCAAGACTAAATGAGCGCCGGTCCCTCGCAGGACCACCGGGCTCTGCATGTCACCACTGGTCCCTTGTAAGGCCACCGTACCGAGCATGCCATGTATATAATGTATAGTACATAAAGTAGCCGGATATTGCCATCTACTAGTACGAATGGTAACAATATTCGTGGCGGCCAGCCTGCAGGTCATGACTAATATCTGGGATAAGGCTAGTAATGCACGATCTCGGGATTCTGTTCCCTCCCAATGCTTCTACCATTTTAAGTTGCCTAGATTAACCATACATTTATCCGAAATCACATGCCGTGGTCACATGATCATCCTCCTAGATGTCGTACCTCAGTATGAGAACGCTATGTAAGAATCAACCTCGGCACCTATAGTCCCAGTTGTGATCCATCCTTAGTGTTATGCAATAAGCAAGCAAGCAATCCTAACCACGCTAAGACTATAGGCCAACTACCAGATACCCGTGTAGGTAATCATATAATATAGCTAGAATATCAAGATGGCATCGCAATGCCATATAATCATGGAAGTAGCACCTCAAAGTGCTAGTAGACAAGGAGCACGCAGTGCAAAATCAGGGCCAGTACCTCAAAGGGTAAGTTGGACTTATAGCACGGATATAAGTAGTCAGGTCTGGGACAAGGAAAAATCTGTCAGTCACAAGAAGTCATCTGTCCACATCGTGGCATGGATATCAGATCAAGTACAAGATCAGAACCTCTACTATAATAACATCTCAAGCACATACGGGAGCCTACAGCTCCAATCATCAAGTCGGTCCATCCACCAGATCAATCTAGCAAGAGTCTCTTATCCATGATGGAGTGAATATCACGTCAATAAAGACAACCACCAAATACCAAGCTCATCCCCATAACAATGCTAGGCCCTCTGGCTCACAAGAATCCTTTGAATAGATGATCACAAGCTATCAGCAAATAAGTCTCACCACCACCAAGATATAGCAAACAAACCAGGTTTTGGGCGCTTGGAAAGTCGAGAAAAAATCATATAATAATACCCTCGATATTCTTCTCGTTTTGCGAAGCACTCGAACAATTAATCAAAATCCAGAAACCCTCATATCTGATCAAAATCGAACATCATCTAAAGGAATCGACAGCACTATCCAAGTATCCACGTGAGTCTACCAACTGAACATCCCGAGATCATACTTCATATATTACTCAATCCTCATACATATCCAAGGTCACAATCCCGATACATAGGACAACTGTCAGCCCTATCTAGCTATACTAGGACAACTCCTAGAATGAATGGTCAGGGTACAAGTGTTTATTAATTAATGCCATCAAAAAATGGCAAAGATTGCATGAACCACTCTGGAGCAGATCCATAACCCATAAACCAAACAAGGACCAGGGTTGCAGACCGTCTCCTGAGTAGAACCGCTCTCCTTGACGGACAAGACAGGTCAAGACGCCAGGCGACTAATCTAGTCAGGAGTCTACCCAGCAGGCAATGGGATCAGGTAACTATGCCAAGGTGAACATGCACGAGCCCAGTCCCGCAAACCAAAGGAATGGTTCTACCCAATCCTTCGAACCAAATTTCCGATCGAGAATTCTAGAAAAATCCGGCAGAGTCTCCTTTGTAATCTGGATGGGAGCACCCTACGAATTGGGACTAAGACCACTCGGCGCAACCCGTCGCAGAATCGTAGAATCGCAGAATCGCGACTGAGAACACTAAGTCTCAGCTACCAGTAGCACTACGATGCGTACTGGAAACAAATCGATAGTCGAGAACACTAAGTCTCGGCCTCCAACAGCACTATGATGCGTACTGGAAACCAATCGAACCCGAGACCACTAAGTCCTGGCCTCCAGCAGCACTACAATACGTACTGGGTGTCAAGCCAACACATATAACAAGAAATTGCCTCGTAGGGCACATCACAGCACATATCCATGGTTCTAACCCAACCACAATCACAGCCACAAGAATAGTTCGCCAAGCCGTTACCCGACTGCGAGTCGGACACGGGACATACAGGGACAATCCATACATGTGAGTCGTGCTCGTATCCTCGGAGGTGTGGATGACCCATCCGAGTTGTCCGATACGGTCTATTCCAGTATCGGACCAAGCTATCCTAAGTTATCATCATGGCAGTTCTACTACTAGGCTACACTAATCATGGTTATAAAATTTACAAGTACAAATTAATTAAATGAAATAAAATCCAGGAAAGAGGGCAAGAGCCGTCGGTGAGCAAGGGATACTTGCCTAGAGGGCTCGGCTAGGTAAGCAAGTCTTCGACGATCGGGTTCCAGGCTAGCACGTCCATTGTGGTCCTCGAAACACACAATAAACAATCATTAGGATTAAATAATAAAATAATAACAGAAAGTATGAAGGAGGGCAGAAGGCTATACCGTATGGGTCCCGTAAGCAGCGCAGGGATCTGGCACGGAAACCGAGGCTCACGGACCGATACGAGCACGCAAACTGAGACGCGCACGTATATGGAGACGTGCACGAGAATCGAGATGACTCGAGGATCGAGATGAACAGGAGACAACATGCACGTAAATCATGATATGCACGTAGATCGAGGAAATCACGAATATCAAAATAGCGGACGAATCACGGGACACACAAATCGAGACGTACACGCGAACCAAAACGGCATAAGGACCGATGTGGCACGCAAGTCAGAGCGAGCACGCAAACCGAGGCACACAAGATACTGTTGGCCCATTGGTCATATGGTCAAACTGATTTTAATAATTGATCAAACTCTGTCTCGATATATGAAGCTAGTCAGGATGTATCGGACTCTTGGACATGATCAAGAATAGCTGTCTACTCATTCAAGACCGAAGCGATGTTTGCATGTTCGAGTCTGTATTTCTTTAAGCAATGTATTTTTCATTTTATTGAGTCTAGGAATACGTTGTACACCGAGTCGTACTGGCAAATAGGCTATTCCTAAATGTTTTCAAAATACTTTTAAAAATGTCCTTAGTTTTGAAAAACATTCTTATTAACAAAAGCTTTCAAAAAGGATTTCAAAAAGGTTTTCAAAAATTCCCAAAATCTAATTTTTAAAACCTAACCTAACCCTGACAGAACTCGGCCAGAGTTCGGCCAGAGTACGGTTAGTGGCCGTTTTGATTTTTGTATCCTCTGGAACTTGGTCCTCCTGCAGTTGCGGATTTGACCGAGATTTTCTCATCGAATTCTGTCTGAATTCTGCCCGAATTCTGTCAGAATACTGTCTTTGGAATTCCTATAAATAGAGAAGGATTTCGATCATTTCAACTCACTCATTCACTTTTAATCTTCTCTCTATCTAAAGCTTTCAGTCTTCCAAAGAGTTTTCTTGAGCTTTAATTTTTAGATCCCAAGCCAATTACAATCCTCTAGTCAATTTGCCAGTGCGGTATGGTCTAAAAGTTCTGAGAGATTGTAATCAGAAGGCTTGATTTGAAGAATACCTCTTCACAATTGAAGTTGGACGAGTTCTTCGTATCAAAGCTCGCGTTGTAGAAGTTGCAAGGACTTCGTAAGAAAACTTGCGGTTTTGCCAATAGTGGATTCAACTGGTAGCAAGAGTTCTACCGACTGGATTAGTCCTCAACAGAGGGAAACCAGTATACATCGTTGTCTTTGCGTTTGCTTTCTTATCTCTGCCTTTACATTATTTTAGTTGTGATTATTATTCTGTGATCTTGCTGCTAACATTTTTAATTAGCAATTTTTCGCTGCAAACTCTATTCACCCCCTCCCCCCTCTAGAGTATTGTGCTTTACGATTTCGTTCCTAAAATTGGTATCAGAGCGGGTGTTACAGGTAAAGCAAGGTAACATTGCAATTATTTATTTATTTTAATTAATTGTTATATAGATCACAGCACAACACATGGCAACTGTGAAATTCACAAGTGAAGGCCAGGCCACAAACAGACCTCCACTGTTTGATGGTACGAACTATACCTATTGGAAAACACGGATGAGTTTCTTCTTGAAATCACTTGACTTTGATTTATGGTCTATTGTTATTGATGGCTATCAAAAGCCACCTCGTATAAATGTTGATGGAGTTTTAGTTGAAAAACCCTATAGCAGATATACAGAGGAAGAAAAAAAAAGGGCCAGTCTTGACGCACGTGCTATTAACGCTCTATTTTGTGCTTTAGACAGAACAGAATTTAACAGGGTATCTATCTGCACAACTGCTAATGAAGTGTGGAAGCTACTTGAAGTCACACATGAAGGCACGACTCAAGTCAAAGAATCAAAGGTCAGCAGACTTACTCAAGAGTATGAGGTGTTCAAGATGAAGCCTAATAAAACAGTTACTCAAATGTTCGAGAGATTCTTGGATATTGTAAATCCTTTGTCCTCATAGGCAAAAAATACAGTAACCATGAAAAGATTCGCAAACTCCTGCGAGCACTTATCAAGAACTGGATTCCAAAGGCTACTGCAATCATTAAAAGGAACGACCTCACAACTATGTCCCTCGAAGTACTCATGGGTAAGCTACTCACTCATGAACTGGAGCTACAAGATTTTGAAGAGCCTGCACCAAAGGAGAAGACGATCGCTTTCAAGGCTCAGCACAGAAAAGCTGCTGAAGGTGACTCAGACAGCAGTAAATCTGATGCTGAAGATCAACCACTCCTAGCAAAGAAATGCAAAAGATTCACGAGATATGAGAAGAGAGCCAAAAAAAATAACAGCAGCAACAACTGGTATCAAGATGATGCTATCTGCTACGGCTGCAAGAAGAAGGGACACATGAAGAAGGATTGTCCTACAAACTCATCATCAAGCAAGAAGAGCAACAGGTATGAGAAAAGGAACCTGAAGAGATCAACATCCCGGAAGTATGCCAACACCAGCATATGGCATGAAAGTGAAGCCAGCGACTCAGAAGACGAACAATCAGAAGACGCTGCAAACGTATGCTTTATGGCATCCGATCAGGTACCTACTGAACCTGTAGTTGATACTTATGATGACTTCACCTTTGAGCAATTAGGAGATGCCTTCAGTGAACTGATAAGTGATTACAGGAAACTGCGTAGTAAATATTAGACCTCTAAGAAGGTACTCAAAGAGTACAAAGGTAAAATAGGTAGACTTATCGACCTACTAGCTGAGGTTAGAAATAATGTTAGTGAGTCTGGTGAGCTTTCTTTTATCAAGCTCTTATTACACGAGACTACCAAGTCATCTGAAGAGAAAGAAAAGGTTATTGACCAACTGAAAGAAGAATTTTCTAAAGAGAAGAAAAGTCTTCAAAGTGCACAAATCAGAATAGAAACACTCACTTCTGATTATACTAAGTTGTATGACACTTCCAAAAGATTGGAAATTAGGTTAGGAAAACAGCCTGAGACTGCTGCTTACTTCCCTAACACGTGTCACTTACCGAAAAATCGGAACATTTCCAAGCCAAATACTGTCAGACCTAACCCTATCAAACCTTTACCCCAAAGGTTAATCCCAAACAGGATCATAAGTATACTTTCTTCTATACTAGAAAACCTAAACCTACCAACCATGCACACCACTCAGCTTTCAACACTCGATATGCACAATGTCATTATTGTGGCCTCATTGGTCATATTTTACCTATATATAGTGTCAGAAAGCTTGTTGATTTAAATATTTATGCTTGGATACCAAAGGCTAATATTTCAGGACCATACAAGAAATGGGTACTAAAAGTTTCATCTGTAAACTGTTTTGTAGGTGGAACATCCTTCACATGCTAAAAGCAAATGGATCCTCGACAGCGGTTGTTCACGGCATATGACCGGTGACGCTACATTATTTGCAACACTGTCGAAGAAGAAGAAGGAAGGTTATGTTTCCTTCGGTAATAACTTGAAAGGGTATATCATTGGTATCGGTGATGTTGGTAAGTCTCCCTATCCTGTAATTAAGGATGTCTGTCTGGTTACCGAGTTGAAATATAATCTACTCAGCATAAGTCATTTAGCTGATCATGGTTATGGCATCAACTTTGGCAAAGATAAATGTACTATAGTTGATAGCTCAACTGGTAGTACTATCTTTGAAGGTATCAGGGAAGACAACATATATGTTTTCTACTTGTTAGAAGAAACTAAAATTTCAGGTAGATGCTTAATGGCTAAAAGTGATGAGAGTCATCTGTGGCATATGAGACTCGGTCACGCAAATATGGACACAATCTCAAGATTATCCACAAAGAAGCTAGTACGCGGTTTACCGGACATAACATTCAAGAAGGATTCGGTATGCAGCCAATGTGAAAGGAACAAAGCTACCAGATCCACATTCAAGTCAGTAAATGCAGTATGTACTACTAGACCTCTACAATTGCTACATATGGACTTATTTGGTCCTAGCAGAGTTGTTAGCCTCGGAGGTAAATTATATGCTTTTGTAATTGTAGATGATTTCTCTAGATACATGTGGGTATACTTCTTGACACGCAAGAATGATGTATTATCCGAATTTGTCACCTTTTGCAAGAAAGTATAGAATGAAAAAGGTTACATGATCACTCGTATTAGAAGCGATCATGGTGGCGAATTCGAGAATGCAGAGTTTGAGCAATTTTGTGACACACACGATTTTGTACACGAGTTCTCCTGCCATAGGACTCCACAACAAAATGGAGTTGTGGAACGTAAGAACAGAACTCTATCCGAAATGGCCAGAGTAATGTTAAACCAGTTTAGTCTACCCGAATATTTCTGGGCTGAAACTGTCAATACAGCTTGTTTTGTTCTCAGTAGAGTTCTAATTCGACCCAAATCGAAGAAGACTCCATTTGAGTTATGGTTTGATAGAATTCCATCAGTTTCTTATTTTAGAATTTTTGGTTGTAAATGCTTTATTCTTAATACAAAAGACAATTTGGGAAAGTTTGACGAAAAGGCCGATGAAGGTATATTTTTAGGTTATGCGGCCAAGAGCAAAGGATACAGAGTCTTCAACAAACGAACCATGATCATCGAAGAATCAATCAACGTCACATTTGATGAATTGAATCAAATGACTATTGATGACAATGACGAAGATCCATCTGTACCAAGCTCAACACCAGCTGATTCTCAACCAAGCTCAGCACTAGCTGATCCTCCTAGAGAAGATCCAGGAACCAGCTACCTTCAGAGTCTGTCGAAAAGATTAAAATTTATGGCTGATCATCCGAAGGATTTGGTAATTGGTGACATTACCAAAGGTGTAAGTACTCGTACATCCAGTAGAGATATTGTTTCTAGTGTTGCATTTATTTCACAGCTAGAATCCAAAACTATTGATGAAGCATATAGTGATAATTTTTGGATAGATGCTATGCAAGAGGAATTAAACCAATTTGAACGGAATCAAGTTTGGGAACTTGTTCCCAAGCCTATTGATCATCCGGTCATTGGCATCCGTTGGGTATTTCGAAATAAACTTAATGAGAATGGTTTAGTGACTCGTAATAAGGCTCGACTCGTAGCTCAAGGATACAATCAAGAAGAAGGTATCGACTACGATTAGACTTATGCCCCAGTTGCGAGATTAGAATCCATTCGCATGTTATGTGCATTTGCATGTTTTCATAATTTTAAATTATTTTAAATGGATGTCAAGAGTGCATTTTTAAATGGTTTTATAAAAGAAGAAGTTTTTGTAGCACAACCTCCAGGTTTCACAGATTTTAAAAACCTTGATCTTGTTTTCAAGTTGAAGAAAGCTTTGTACGGTTTGAAACAAGCCCCTCGTGCTTGGTATGATCGTCGAAGCTCTTTTCTACTTGACAACAGTTTTTTAAAAGGCAAGGTTGACACTACACTTTTTATTAAGTCCTTTAATGGTAAGCTTCTTTTAATACAAGTCTATGTAGATGATATCATATTTAGATCTACTGATGAATCTCTTTGTTAAGAATTTTCTAAGTGTATGCAGAATGAGTTTGAGATGAGCATGATAGGAGAGCTGAAATTCTTTCTCGGACTGCAAATCAAACAAACTGACAATGGGACATTCATAAATCAAGCCAAGTACACAAAAGATTTGCTAAAGAAGTTTGATCTGGACAATGTCAAACCAATTAGCACTCCGATGGCTACTTCAACAAAGCTTGATATTGATGAACAAGGCAAGCCGGTCGACACACGTAAATATTGAGGTATGATCGGTAGTTTACTTTATTTAACTGCTAGTCGTCCAGATATTATGTTTAGTGTTTGCATGTGTGCACGTTTTCAAGCTAATCCAAAGGAATCACATCTGTGCGCAGTTAAGCGTATCTTTCGGTACCTTAAGGGTACTTCTTCTGTTGGCTTATAGTATCCCAAGACTAAGTTCTTTGACCTTATTGGTTATTCGGATACATATTTTGCTGGATGCAAAGTTGATAGAAAAAGTACCAGTAGCACATGTCATTTTTAGGCAAAAATTTAGTCTCATGGTTTAGTAAAAAGCAAAATTCTGTAGCCCTATCAACAACAGAGGCTGAGTATATCGCCGCAGGACATTGTTGTGCTCAGATTTTGTGGATGAAACAAACCTTGGAAGACTATGATTTATTTTACACACACATTCCCATTTTCTGTGATAACACGAGCACTATTAATTTAACTAAGAATCCTGTATGTCACTCTCGTACTAAACATATCGAGATTCGACATCATTTTCTTAGAGATCATCATCAAAATGGAGATATTGACCTTGTATACATAGATACTGAGAATCAATTAGCTGATATTTTCGCAAAACCTCTAGCAGAAGATCGTTTCAATTATTTACGTCGAGAATTAAGAATTTTGGACATCAATAATATTAATTAATTTTGTTTTATGATTATATTTCAATACGCAAAAACTGTGTTAGAGACAAGCCAATAAAGAGTATGTCTGTCACCACAACTACGGTTGAAGCGAAGCAGTACTTAAGAGTTCTCCGGTGAACCTCCGCCAGCTGGGACAATACTCCTACAGCTAATCTGAAACAGTTGCTGTGTAATGATATTTAATCTATAAAATAATATTAATTATGTTAATTGAAGGTTAAAATTACTAATCTTTGAATTAAATATTTGAAATGAGTCAATGAAAAAGAAAGTGTTTCAAACCAACCCTAGGTGAATTCGGCCAGATTTCGGACCGAATTCGGCCCGAGTTCGGTTGAAGGTATCAGGTTATATAACCAGAACCCGAGAGCCTTTCTTCTTCATTGCTTCTAAACTACATCAAACAGCACCAGCAGCCGCGCGAGGACACCCCCTAACCCTAGTTCTTCACAACTCCTTCTCTTCCAATCCAAGTGGTGAAATTAATCCAAACTTTGGATTCGTGCGGAGTTCTTCATTCTCTACAACATACTCTAATCTCGGAAGGTATAACTCATTATTTTCCCTCCGTTTAATTTCGTGCAAAATTCCTTTTATTGCACAAATGGCACCCAAAGGATTTAACCCCTTCAAGAGGAAGAAGACAACCAACCCAAGTGAGGAAGGTTCATCTTCGAATCCACCAACGGATTCCCTCTTCTCGCCAGTCCAATCTAGCGACGGCGCATTCGACGGGTTTTACTTTCAAACCCTAGATCAAGCCCTACTGTGGTATGGAGATTTTTCCATGAGATCCATATGCACAGGCGCACCCATCAAGTGGACTGTATTTCCTGATCACCGCCATTTCTTTAAGGCATTAGGGTTACAGCATTTTGTTAAACTCTGTTTTCCCGTAGCAACTAATGCCATTAGCCTGTTTTACTGCACTATCATATTAAACACTTTTGATGTAAGCACACGTGTTGGAGGATTAGATATCAATTTCAATGATGTCCTCTTAGCGGAGATCCTTGGTATTCCCAACGAGGGTGAACCGCTTGTTGATATCACTGAGTTTGATTTCCCCGAAGGCACGACACTTACCAGTTTCAAAGCTGAACTTTGTGCACCTGATAGAGTTCGCTCTGGAAAGTTCAAGGCAAACAACTTAAACTTGTTTAATTATGAATTGCACCGTATCATTTACTCCACTCTCCTTCCAAAGTCTACTTCGAAGGATGATGTCACGTCTCTTGAATTATCTGCTATGTATCACATTCTTAAGGGGATTTTATTTTCTGCCCCTAAGACCATTATTCAGATGATAGGACGTTGTCGTACAAGAGATAGAAATCTCTCTTATGCGATGATTCTCCCACGCATCTTCCAGCGTTTCGACATTGATTTATCTACTTGTACTCAAGACCCTGAGCCCAAGTTTCTCATGTTATCTCGTCGCAGTATGACTGCATCTGCTCCTCCTACTGCTCCTGCTACTGCTCCACCTCCTCCACCTCCTCAGCAGTATGCTATGACATTTGAGGGCATACACCAGCACCTTTCAGATTTGTACGTCTCGATGACAGACATGGCTCGCGAACGTGAGTTCCGCGATGTCACCCGTTATCAAGCGATTGCAAATTCCTTAGCTGATCTTCGTTTCGCCCAGACTGGACATTCAGCTGGTTCCATTCCTAGAGATCCAGCTTTTTCTGGTTACCGCTGTGAGGATGAGGCTGTTCATGCCTACTTCCAGCCCGGTAACGCATATGATTGGTACCGTTCTGACCGTGCTCCTTCTCGTGACTATGTCGGTGAGTTTTACACTGGCGCTCCTCCTCACCCTTCTGGCGCGGGTACCTCTGGAGTTGGTCCTTCTGGACATGCTGGTCATGATGATGATGATGATGATGATGATGATGAGGAGGATTTGTGATATGTTAGTTGATATTTGAGACTTAGACATTATCTACTGTATACTTGGAAATGCTCCGACATTCCAAGTTTTTCTATTTTAGACTTTATTATCAGTATTTCTTTTTGAGGACTCATACTGGATTTTATTTGATGTCTTCTGAACATCTTTCTTTGCATCTTTATGAGATTCGTAGTTTATGGTTCACATCAGTTTATTTACTGCTTCTTTATTATAAACTGCCTGTGAAATAATTTTTTATTATAAACTGTCTAAAAACAATTACATGCCTGTGATGTCATTATATTTTCTTTCTGTTTCTATCATTTATCTTTATTATTTTCTTGTGTTTCTTCACTGTTTGTTATTTATGCAATGATTGCGGGAGAGTTTCTCTCTATTTGCAATTATTTTGCTAAGTGACAACGGAGGAGAAAAATAAAGATCTAACATTCTTTTGAGAAAATACAGGACATGAACAATTTTTGATTTTATTTCAAGCTTTAATGTTATATCATTCATAGTTTGTCAATTATCAAAATGGGGGAGATTGTTGGCCCATTGGTCATATAGTCAAACTGATTTTAATAATTGATCAAACTCTGTCTCGATATATGAAGCTAGTAAGGATGTATCGAACTCTTGGACATGATCAAGAATAGCTGTCTACTCATTCAAGACCGAAGCGATGTTTGCCTGTTTGAGTCTGTATTTCTTTAAGCAATATATTTTTCATTTTATTGAGTCTAGGAATACGTTGTACATCGAGTCGTACTGGCAAATAGGCTATTCCTAAATGTTTTCAAAATACTTTTAAAAATGTCCTTAGTTTTGAAAAACATTCTTATTAACAAAAGCTTTCAAAAAGGTTTTCAAAAATCCCTAAAATCTAATTTTTAAAACCTAACCTAACCCTGACAGAACTCGGCCAGAGTTCGGCCAGAGTTCGGCCAGAGTTTGGTTAGTGGCCGTTTTGATTTTTGAATCCTCTGGAACTTGGTCCTCCTGCAGTTGCGGATTTGACCGAGATTTCCTCATCAAATTCTGCCCGAATTCTGCCCAAATTCTGTTAGAATACTGTCTTTGGAATTCCTATAAATAGAGAAGGATTTCGATCATTTCAACTCACTCATTCACTTTCAATCTTCTCTCTATCTAAAGCTTTCAGTCTTCCAAAGAGTTTTCTTGAGCTTTAATTTTCAGATCCCAAGCCAATTACAATCCTCTAGTCGATTTGCCAGTGCGGTACGGTCTAGAAGTTCTGAGAGATTGTAATCAGATGACTTGATTTGAAGAATACCTCTTCACAATTGAAGTTGGACGAGTTTTTCGTATCAAAGCTCGCGTTGTATAAGTTGCAAGGACTTCGTAAGAAAACTTGTGGTTTTGCCAATAGTGGATTCAACTGGTAGCAAGAGTTCTACCGACTGGATTAGTCCTCAACAGAGAGAAACCAGTATACATCGCTGTCTTTGTGTTTGCTTTCTTATCTCTGCCTTTACATTATTTTAGTTGTGATTATTATTCTGTGATCTTACTGCTAATATTTTTAATTAGCAATTTTCCGCTGCCAACTCTATTTACCCCCCCACTAGAGTATTGTGCTTTACGATTTCGTTCCTACAGATATAATGTGACACACAAATTGATATGGCACACAAATCAGTGTGTGCACGTAAATCGAGGCGGCACGGGTCACGAGGTAGGCATAAAGGCCGAGACAAAAATCAAGGCGGTGCACAAATCGAGATGGCACGGTGCCCAAGACAGCACGGGGCTCGAGGCGTCTTACTGTCCAAGGCAGCACGTGGATCGGGGTGGCACGGGAACCGAGATAGCACACAAATCAAGGTGCACGTCCCGAGAAGCACGGAGAACGGGGGAACGTACAAGTCAAGGGTGCACGCGGCCCGAGGAGAGCGCGACGCCCAAGGCTGTACACTGCTCGAGCAGCGCGGGGCCCAAGGGCGACCCGCCACTCGAGGCTGGTACAACCAGCATGGCTCGGCGGCGACGATGGTCGCCAGTAAAGGAAAAAATGGGGAAAGGCGGAGGAGCTCGGGGCTCGGCCAGGTCGCGGCGGCTCCGGGCAGAGGAGGAGACAGAGAGAGAGGGGAGACCGGAGGAGAGGCTCACCGACGTCGGTCGGGCCCTGGCAGAGGGGACGAACGGCAGCAGCGATAGCACAGCCAAGTCAGGGCGGCGCGGGCTGCCAGAGAAGAAGAGGGGAGGAGTTGATGGTACGGTGGTCGCAGAGGAGGGGGGCCGCACTAGAGGGTGGTGTCGGGTGGCGGTCGCGGCCATGGAGGCGATGGAGATGATGGAGACGACGATGATGATGGTTGTGGCGGCGCTGGAAGTGGTGGTGGCGATGATGGCAGCCGTCGAAGGAGGCGGCGGCGACGTCGGTGGTGAGGGTGGTCGCCATGGCGGTGGTAGCTGATGGAGAGCTCGGGGAAGAAAGGGAAGGGGGCTGGCTTCTCCAGCAAGGGAGAGGAGAGGAGAGAGAAAGAAAGAGTGAGTTGAGAGGGAAAGAGAGTTAAAGAGTGGGGGAGGGTGCGGCTGATGAGTGAGAGAGGGAAGAGAGAGGTTAGGTTTAGATATTTGGGGAGTGGTAGCTAGGTAATTTAATAATAATAATAATGGTGATAACAATAATAATAGGGAAAATCCTATAATGAAGATCCAAGAATTAAAATAAAATTTAAATCAAGATTCAACAACCTGACCAAATCAAGATCCAAGAATTAAAAATAAATTCAAAATTTTAAAATCACCTTAAATACCGAATACGGTCGTATACATATTTTGAAAAAATATAGGATATGACATATTTTAAGGAGGGTAGACTTGTAACCACCACTTTTCTAAAATGAGGATCATTTTGAACTTTTGTAAAATTAGCCATTGAATAATAGGATTTAAATCATGTTAGTGATTTTTGGTAAATTTTAATTAATTTAATACTATTTAAATTAGTGAATTATGATTTTGGTGTTTTGCTAGTGTAACCCTAGAGACTACTTGACCTAGAGACTAACCATGACCATGGGACCTAACCATGTGATTAGAATGACTAATTACAACTTTTTAGCCTAAGGGTATTTTGGCCATTTGTTGACTTTTATATTAATTAGAACTTTGATCATTGGAAAAGTGTTCTGTGTTAAATTAGTCCTTAACCTAGAATTGCCCTAACCTAGATATTATTCATGAGCCTAGATATTAGATTAGAAGCTTCCATCACATGACAAGGTTAGGAATATCTCGATATTAGTTTAAAGTAGGATATTTGTTAAGAATATATATTTTAGCTATAGGCCTTTACTAGAAAGGCTTGAATTAAACTAGCTAGAGGCCTTCAAACCTCATAAAACTTAGCCCTAACCCTAGAAATGATTCTTGGCTGCCATCAACGGATCCCACCCCTATATAAACACATATTGACATCCCCTTGCCTCTTTCATTAAACCTACAAACCCTAATTTAGAGTTCTTCCCTAAATTCATCCCCTTTCACCAAATCAACTCTAAATTGAACCTAGTCTTTTGCATCACACTCCCCTAGTGTAGAGGAGGTCTATAGAAGCTAGCTAGCAAGGATTTGGGAGCTTTGGACCATAGCAAATTGGAAGAAGGACCTCTTTCCTAGAGCTTTTCATTGAGATCTCACTCTCAATAGATAATATCCCCAAACTCATTCAAATTCTTGATTTCTCTTCATAGATGCATACATCTAGACACCAAGGACTAGCAGACCAAGTTTGGTAGGAATTGGTGTCCTTTTGATATGCGTATCGGAGGCGTGTCGGTGTATTATAACTTATTTTTGATGAAATATCTCATAAAAATTAATTCTGTTGTTTTAAAAACTAATTATACAGTTTTGTAGCCCTATATGTGGAGATCCTAAAACTCTAACTCTGAGCACGATTTGACACGTATTCGTGTCCAAATCTGGACAAAGGACATAGCACGATGCTGTGCTTGGGTGCCCTGCTACCCGATCTTGTTTTCTCTTTGTATTGGTCACGTGGACACGCGCCACTTGGCACAGGGGTCAGGGCCATCACTGTCAGATCCCTCCCAGAGTTTGAGACACTCTCGTGTCGTATCGGACACGCAAACGATCTCGTACGGGTTCGAGCCTACACTTTGCACGCACGAATTGTGCTACTGATACGGGCTTCGTGTCATGCCTAGACACGTTGTGGAAACATATTAGGGTGAAGAAACCCTAGCCCTAGACCTGACCTAACCTGGTGCATGAGCACGAGGCTCCTCGTGTACTGTATCGAGCCCAATCGAGCCCGACATAGTCGTACGAGGCTGTCTGATACAGTTTTTCTGATGCATTGCTATTTGATGTTTTTGACACTTTGTGTCCAATTCGTAGACACATCTAGGTTTTCGTGGACACGTGGGGATATTACCTACCACTGTACACTAGGTTTCCTAGTTGATTTCGAGTTTTTGTTGCTTTAATTGAAATTCAAAATGGGGTTTTCCTATGAACTGTATGATATTACCAGTTTTGGGATTTTGTAATATTTAGTTTGGATTTGAGTTCCTGAGATTTGAACTGTAGGTTTAGTTGTTGATTCTCAGGATTGAGTTGGATTGGGAGTGATTCCCAGTTAATTGATTGTATATATACAGTTGAGTGTATATATATACTTGTATATATATATATATATATATATATATATATATATATATATATATATATATACATATATATATATATATATATATATATATATATATATATACATATATATATATATACATATATATATATATATATACATATATATATATACATATATATATATATATATATATATATATATATATATATATATATATATATATATATATATATATATATATACATATATATATATATATATATATATATATATATATATATATATATTATATATATATATATTGAGTTTGTTCTCAGTTTTTGAGTTGTTTTCACAATCCCCCTTCCCTGTCCACTCTCACTCACACACTCATACACTTTCATCCTTCCCTTTCCCTATGCAAGTATGTATGTATATATGTATGTATGAATGCAACTATGTTGGTATGTATGCAGGTATAAATGTATGTAGATATATAAATGTATGTATATATATATGTATAGCATGTATATGTTATATGATTGAATGTATATAAGTAAGTCTGTGATATATGGTATATAGGCTAAATGCATGTATTAGCTTGGCCTTGTATATGAGTATTTGATATATGCTTGCTCTATACTAACTCGTTTAGTTTATGTATGTGGTTTATATCCTTGAACTTGTTAGGCCATTTTGACTTTAGATATTGGCTAGATAGGCTTGTTTGGTATTATAGACTTGTGTTGGCTAACCCTAGAATATTTGACTAGTTGACTTAGGTTTGACCTAGTTTGACTATAATGGTTGACCAGAGTTGACCAAGAGTTGACTTTGGCCTAAAATGACCTAGAATCATATAGAATGCACTGTAAACTTTATTATTACCATCTTGGATACGTTGTGACCTGTGTTGCTCTAAATAGAACTCAGTTACTCCGATTTGGTCATCTTTTCTCATCAGCTGTTCAGGATATCATGCGAGTACATTGTCTGATCATTTTATACTTGCTAGGACTTATATTCATGCTCTAGAATACTTTACTTGATGCTGACACTTGTTATCACGGGTTGGTACTATATGGATCTTTTCATGAGATGTTATCCCCCCTTAGTGGGCGTATCGGGTGTAGAAGCATGAAAAAAAGGATATTGTTTTGTCCCACATCGGAAAGGAGAAGAAAAAAGGGGCTCATTCCATTATATATATATAGAGCCGCCTTGCCTCCTTTGAAAAGGGCACCAAAAATAAAAAAATAAAAAGAATCACTCAATTGAGTCACTCGCTGTCATGGCGAGGATGAGTTGGGTTCTGAGTACTATGCACCTTCACGGGCTAGTATGAAGAAATCCAAGGCCGCACGGGCCATGGCTCCAAACGTGCTATGCCAACAGTAAACTAGAGAGGTGCGCGCAAAATCAGGCGCGCTACCGGGGATAAACTGTACAGAATCGTCTCAGGTGTGTTTGTACCAGATATGAGTCGACTCTTAAAGTCCCCCTCCCACTTGGGTGCAATTCTTACGCTTGAACCAAGTCAAAAGGGGGAGGGGAATCTCTTGCGGGCCAGACCCCCATGCGGCCTATTGAGAATGTTGAAGCTTCCAACTTGGACTCTTCCTACTACGCACCTTCGGGTGCTAAGTCGAAGAAGTCTAGGGCCATATCGCATATTTTATACACGGGCCTGTCATAGCTCGTCCTGTTTTGCATTGCTTTACTAGTCTCAGGTCAGGAAGCAAATATGATGGTCCCAAAAGTCTCCCTACAACGATCAAGAGCAGTGCTTTACTAGCCTCAGATCAGAGAGCCAATATAAGGGTCCCAAGAGTCTTCCTACAACGATCGAGAGCAAGTGCTTTACTAGCCTCAGATCAGGGAGCAAAGTGGACTCGAGCCGCAGAAACAAGTGGACTCATATAGCCAAGTGGACTCGAGCCGCAGAAGGAATGGTCCTGAAAATCCCATGCGGCCAAGAGAAACCAAGCCGCAGAGGGAAGTCTCTCGACGACCCCGTGCGTCTAGGTAGACTCGAGCCGCAGAAGCAAGGCTCTCGAAGATCCCATGCGGCCAGGTTGACTCTAGCCACAGAAGCAAGGCTCTCGAAGAACCCATGCGGCCAAGTGAAACCCAGCCGCAGAAGCAAGGCTCTTAGAGCCCCATGCGGCCAAGTGGACTTGAGCCGCAGGAGGAAGACTCTTCAGACTTTATGCAGCCAAGATAATTCGAACCGCAGAAGGAAGTCTCTTGAAGACCTCATACGGCCAAGCTAATTCGAGCTATAGGAGGAAGACTCTTCAGACTTCATGCGGCCAAGATGATCCGAGCCGCAGAAGGAAGTCTCTTGAAGACCTCATGCGGCCAAGCCAATTTGAGCCGCAGAAGGAAGACTCTTGAGACCTCATGCAACCAAGATACTCCGAGCTACAGAAGTAAGGCTCTTGAAATTTCATACGACCAAGCCGATCCAGGCCGCAAAAGAAAAACTCTTGGTACCGCATGCGGCCAAGTTAATCTGGGCTGCAGAAGATTGATTTTACTCTGTTGTGGGGGGGGGACACATGGCAATTTGACCAAGTCTCAACCACCCAGACATGCTCCAACAAAGAAATCTCAACCAACCACCAACTGGCAGTCAAAGAGCGAGTTTTCATGTGCTGTTACAATCACGTGGCCACGTGGCCATCTATGCGACTCAAAATATCCTTTATCCCAAAATTACTATAAATAGTAGGGCACCACACCCATGCAAATGGTTGCCAATCCAAGGTTGGTAACCTACGAAGGGCAGTTTCTTCAAGAGCTAAGACTGCGTCGGATAGTCCAAGGAGTAAGGCAGAGTTGATACACTTTCCCGAGCCTCCATCTTCACCCCCAGAATAGAAAACTAAACAATTGTACTTAGATTATTTCCTAGGATTTTTTTCTAGGCTTTTCTTTGTACAAGTGAGTTTGCAATCAATTTCAGTGTTCCTGTAATACCAGTCTTTGATATTTTAATAGCAAATACGATGGCGACTCTGTTGGGGACATCCTTCTCTTCTGATGAGAAGTTGGTGACGCAATCCAACGCGTCCAAGCTCGGCTCTACGCAACAAATGCTTGTGGTTCGTTTTGACCAACAAGCCTTCAAAGAAATGCTCTCTGAAGGAAGCGCCAGCCCGTCACAGAAGCGAGCCAACCCAAAAAGAACCCACAGGATGTCAAAGCGCAAAAGTGTTACCCCCGACCAGGTTCTCGAAGAAGCTCCTTCTGCGGCCTAAGACGGTGATCAAAGCTCTCATGTGGCTTTACTTCCGACCACAGAGGACCCCATTGCCCCAAATCCAGCAAAGGAATACACTACGATGCTGAGTTTTTGGGGGCACAAGGAAAATACATGCGGATGAAGAAGAGGCCGCATAAGAGAAATAGGCAGTCTGTTCATGCGGTAGCCAACTCTGGCCGCAGACAGACGGCCCATGCGGCAGCCAACTCTAGCCGCAGGAAGACGGCCCATGCGGCAGCCAACTTTAGCCGCAGAAAGACGGCCCATACGACAGCCAACTCTGTCCGCAGAAAGATAGCCCATGCGGCAGCCAACTCTGGCCGCAGAAAGATGGCCCATGCGGCAGCCAATCCTGTCCTCAGCCAGGATGTCTCATGCGACCCTGTCAGAAACTTTGTATTCGATCGTCTCTCATGCGGGTCCGACTTCATGCGGCCCATTGAGAATGTTGAATATTCCAATCAGGACCCTTCTTACTTTGCGCCTTCAGGTGCTAAATTGAAGAATTTCAGGAAAATGTGGGCCCAACAAGCCTAGTCAACTGTCCAAGCTACTGACCGTCAACGGGCACCGTTAACTGTTATACGGGCTCCTGATGGAAAGTTGTATAAAACCACCCACGTCCAGTCCGCCAGGACTAACGGACAGGGTGGGTCTCAAAAGTCTCCCTCCAACGATCGAGAGCAAGTACTTTTACTAGCCTCAGATCAGGGAGTAAACATGACACCTATGCACCCGTGTGCTCGGGATACCCGAGTCCACAAATGGGATACAAAGGTAGATCAATCCACTATCGACTTGTGAGAGGTAATTACTCACAAACGCAAGGAGAATGAAGTAATCTTGGCGTGCGATGAGCCCCTCTCGGGACGTTGTTGCACCCAAGTCATCATCAACTGCTGCTGCGACAAGTCGGTAGCACCTGAAGATCGGCAGTCTGTTTTCCAACGACTGCAGCAGCCAGCACCTTTCTAACAAAAACTTCAGAAACAGGTGCAAATTCCGGGAGACGAGAAATTTCATGTCGCCTCCTGTAATTCAACCAGAAAGGTTCTTTCCGGCAAGGAAGGGAATAAGACAGGTTCTTTCAGCCCGACAATCTCTGCCAGCATTGCAAGAAAACTCTCATCTGGAGGACTGCTACGGACAACCACAGGGGGTACCTACCCAGGCACTCGATCCAAAAAGAAGCTGCCAACACCAGGGGGTGCATCCTTGACCTCCCTGGGGGTAGAATAGACCGGGAGTAGCAGTTCCCTCAAATTATGTGACAACCCAGTGTTCCAAGGGCACACACAGGGGGTAGCGATCCACTGGAATTATGCAACAGACATGGACGTCCCTAAGGATGATCGCCTTTACCAAGACGATGTGGTTTCCTGTACAGGGGGTAGGACCCCTTCCGAGTCCGAGGAGGATGACATTCCGATATTCCCTGACAATTTCTTGGTACGGAGGTACGACACAGAGAGCACCTCTGCTACGATCCCTTCCACCTCTACCCACGTGCGGACAGTCTTTATGGCCGACGATGATCATGAAGCGCCTACTGACCGACAACGTCTAGAAGTACTTGAAGCCATTCTTCTGACCTTGTTCAAGTCAGTAGACGAAATCAAAGCTGTCTTGCCAACCCAACCAGCAAGGACGCCTGGACAGACAAGCTTGGGACCAGCAGTCAATTCGGACTCCAACACAATCGCTCCTCCTTTGGATGACAATCCTCTAGGAGCCTCCGCTCCTTCAGCTGCAGATGAAGCAAGGGAGGCAAGGAGGAAAGTCCAGGAGCTTTGGGCAATGTTCAATGCCCGAGATTCCTTCCGGGACCTCAAAATACGGTAGCCGTATCCCGTTGTATGGAGAGATGTGTCTTTTTCACCACGGTACAAGCCGTTTCATATCGATTCATATGATGGGAAGATCTCTGCTAGTCGGTACATGACTTATTTCGAGGTCACTACCGACCACTTGCCGCATAGTGACGCCATCCTCACACGATTATTCATCAGAGCATTAGAGGGGATCGCGTTCGACTGGTATCGCAACCTTCCGGACAACTGCATTCGGTCTTTTGACGGCCTCAAGCACATGTTCTTAGAAAGATTCTACGAGGTGGAACATGATGTGACAATATCATCCCTCATAGACGTTGTTCAGGGAGAGAGGGAGCTGACAAGGAACTATATCGAGTGGTTCCGCCAAACTGTAATGAGATTGCCCCAAGGCAATCCCGAAAGCTCCTTGATCGAAATCTGCCAAAAGAAGTTGCTCCCCGTAATCAGCCGCTGGATGGATGAAGATCAATTCAGGGATTGGACGACCTTCATCATAAGCGCCACCAATGCGGAGACGAAGTTAAAGAAGGCTCGCCAGCTGGGTTTACACATCCCAGACGGAGAGGTCAAAAGCAAACGTCCTGGTACCGCCTCCAACAGCAACAACACTGACAGCACCTCCAATAACTGGGACAATAAGGGCAAACAGGCCCTGGTCGCCGGTACGACCAAGAAGTCTGAACAAAAGCAGGCAGAAGCTCAGTGGCCCCAGGTCAATTACTCAATTGAAGATAGTCATGTCAAGCCTATCTTTGACATGCTCTTGCAAGGGGACATGATCCAACTCCCTAACCAAGGCGCGAACCCCGAGCGGCAGAGATGGAGGACCCAAAATACTGCCATTTCTACCACTATGTTCATCATGCCACTCAAGACTGCTTTCAATTAAAGTGGTACATCCAGAATCTTATCGACTCCAAAGCTCTGTCGCTAGACTATGAAGAGGTTACCGTGGCGGCAAACATGGTGTCAATTCAGTTCGACGACTTCCCTCCAACAAGCACTCAAGATGGGGTAATAACTATCTCCCGGGCATCCCTATGCACTGGCTAGCAGCGACCAACACCGCCATTAGCAGTTTCAACTCAGGAAGGAGCTATCTCTTAGGAAAGATCCGATTGAAATGTCAGATCAACGACCTGATGACAGAGGTTACCTGTTACGTCGTAGATGTAGACACATCCTACAATATCCTCCTGGGGCGTCCGTGGATACATGACTATATGATCGTGCCATCCACCCTCCACCAGTGCTTCAAGTATGTCAGTAAGCACGACTTCGTAAAGACTGAATTTGTCGACATCGATCCCTTCAAAGGGGTTTAGTCTTATTATTCTTTGGAGGCGTGTCTATATGACGAATCCAAGAAACACATAACTGACGAACTGGAGGCCATCATAGGGCCAGAGGAACCCTTGAGAATTCATCTCCAGGCCCGTAAACCGGGCAAAGCCGCACCCCTTGTTGCAACTTTGCATAAAGAGGTGCCCAGTTCCCCCGCTCCAGCTACACAGTTGGAACCAATGGTCATCAGACTCCTAAAGCCATGAGCCAAAGCCCATCATGTAATGCCCCGCTTCGCATGGTGTATTATGATGATTCGTTGACTCGAAGAGTTTCGTTGACCCGATGAAGTATCGATGTAAATCGATGCAAGAGTTACGTTGGCCAAAAGAAAGCCTTGAGTCGATAAAATCTATGAATCGAATCGATACAAAGGATAAGTCATGTTTGAGCAAGTGCTGATTTTAGTTGATCTGGTGTGCAGGCTATGCTTTTACGCTGGACGATAAGAGGTCGGCATTTTGCCTTATTCAGTAAAGTGTCCGCGAAACCAAATCGTCGCCTTGCAACGGAGTATGGAATAGGTACGATAGGCCAAATCAACCGAGTAGTCCAAAGAAATGGCTAAGTCTGAGAGTTAGCTATGCGACCAAGCTATGGAAATCGAGCCACATCAGCTCGACGAAACGACAAGGCGTATCGACTTAAGGTGGGCGGGTTCTTGACTCTCTCTCCCTATTCCTTCACGTCTAATAAAATGAATTCATTGCATGCAATTTAGCTATTAAGTTAGCGAGTGTGGCTCGGGCGAGCAAAGGTCTTAGTATGTGTTGAACATTAAGATAGAACATTGAACAATTAAAGCGACGTGCATCAAGTGTATGGGTCGCGGTAGGACGGTGGTGGTAGAACATTGAAAGATAATATCGAGAAGTGCATCACGTGTACGACTCCGAGAATATTGAACAGTAAGTCTAGAGCATTGATTATGGCGCTAAGCATGCCCTCGTACACGAAAGCTAGGAAATGACTAAGTAACTACGGAATTAAGCTATATGAATAACTTATGAATGGAACGTGTGGAATGAAAATATGAGAAGTCTAATCCGTTGGGCGTCGTGCATCAATACTGATGTGTTGGGGCATAATGCCGTTGGAGCACGAGATGGGTTAGAATGTATGACTTGTATGCTATGGCGCGTATTGCATGGTCAATGGACTCGGATGGCCCATGCACGGGTGCGGCTTCCCTCGGATGGTTACGACCGGGACACCGGGACCGTTCAGCCTAGGAGGGAATTATGTATGGTATTTATGGTGCACATCAATCGGACGGTTTGTGACCGGCCAGTGTTGTGATAAGCTATGATATCAGTAAGTTTGGGACCTTCAGATACCGGGCTAGCAACCCGTATTGGAGTGATCATAGGCTTACACATAAGGATGCCAAGTTCATTACGGTACGAAACACAGTAACCTTCATATAGATAGGGCCGGTGGACTGAGATTAGATTTGGGTGTAGGCGCAGGGCCTGCTACCCTTATGCATATGTCTAAGTTTATGGTTGGTTGTTTGCGTGAATTGTATGATTGCTTATGTAAAGTTCTAACAATTGCAGGCTAGGTAAAAAGGGACGGAGATGAGCACGATCACTATATTTATGTTCATATTATGTCTAACTGTATTTGCTGTAGGAACACGATGTTGGACACAATCGTATTAAGCTGTTATGTTGAATATTGCCATGAAACTGATCCTAAGGCTAATTAGAAAGATTACCAAATAATGTTGCATGTTTCACTAAAATTACTTAGTGTTTGGTTTGGGTTCGAGTGGGTCTTGATCAGTACAGCGAGGTGAAAGCACTAAACCCCTACTAGTTTGTGTGCAGGTTCAGATTATGATCGGCTCGAGGCGAGGCTTGGCTTGGATGCGCCGAGGCATGGAGTCTTTAGCGTTTCAAGAGAAGCTACCACATAGGCGTTCGGACTTGCAACATAGAAATGTTCGGCCGAAGACTAATTGTTGGCTATAAAGAGACATAATGTATGGAACAATGTAAATCCTTTATGAGCTAGAGAGATCATGAGCGTTGTAGCCAATTGGTATATTACGTTGGGCTATTCAGAGCCTTTGTAACCTTCAGTTCATTATGAATAACAGAGATTCTTATTGTATACTTTGTTTTCCTTCCGCTGCATATGTTATCAATTTGAGATAAACTATGTGAACTTGTTATCTTGCCTTGCATGAGCGCAACTCCAGGCTCGTGCGGCATCACGTCCCAGCGAGGACGATGATTTGGGTGAAATCTAGCGAAGACGAACGATTTTCTGGATCGGGGCACGACACGTCATAGGGCCGATGGTGGTTCGATTGCCAAGATCTAGTCAAAATCAACCGAAAGACACAAAGTCCCCTGCCGAACCGATGGTCATCCGTCTTTCCAAGACGAGCCGACAACTAAGTGCCAAACCGACACCCTCAGGCAAGCCAATGCCACAAGCTGAACCCTTGGTGGTCAAGTTGCCCAGGACAGTGTCCCCACCTCCGATCACGCAAGGGGTAGCTGAAGAGGATGCAGAACTCGCAAAGTATCTTGTTGCAAAGGTGGATAGTCGCTCTCCTGGTGATGTAATCAATATGGACAAAATTTCTTATTTCATCAATAAGATGCTGCCATTGAACTATCCTGAGTGTAATAAACTCAATCTGATGTATACTGCGGGACTCGGTCGGGACATTAACCTCACACAGGTGACAACCGTCCATACTGCAAACCTACTTGCTTCCATTAAAAATGCCTACTTTCTAGTCCCAGACAGAAGAGAAGGGGATCACTCGATCATCTTTGGCCGAAAAGAAGGTCCTCAACCATTCATGCCTCAAGAGTTTGATCTCAAACCCGATACTGGGAGACTACCGCTCTACCTGTATAGTCCTCAGGCCATGTACTTCATGAAAAAGCAGGGGTACGACATAGAGGCTATCCTAGTTCTGAATTACGGCAGCGGTCGGCGATCGCCTTTGCAGCTGTCAACTCCGTCTGGGAAACCTCAGGATTACTACGGCAAGTCCAAATGCAGCCACATTTATGTTACACCAGCAACTACGCCCGAGAGCGCCGATGAGGAATGCGAGTGGCATTCTCACTCATCCGAATCACCTACATACGATTTCGACGACAGCATTGGAGATATATTTAGGCAGACATTATCTGTCAACATGGCATCCACTGACATTGAAGAGGAAGACGAGGATCTACTCGAACCTCTTGAATTGGAGCCATGGGTCCAACAACTGGATACACAATAGGAGAAATGCTTTGAACTTCGTGATCCTCCCACTAAAGATGAGGTCATGCAAGTTAACCTTGGTGATGAATCCTCTCCAAATCCAATCTTCGTCAGTAAAAGCCTGATAGACAGCGAGCGGGGGTCATTGTTGCAACTCGTTAGAGAATACATCGACGTCTTTGCCTGGAGCTATGAAGACATGCCAGGGCTAAACCCCGAGATCGTACTTCATAAACTCAATATTCATCCGGACACGAAACCAGTCAAGCAACAACAACGAAGGTTCCATCCAGACATCATGAACTCCATCGAAGCGGAAGTAAACAAGCTTATAGCTAGCGGTTTCATCCGCGAGGAGCAGCACCTAGACTAGATAGCTAATATAGTACCGGTCGTCAAGAAGAACGGGAAGATTCGAATCTGCATCGACTTTTACAATCTGAATGCGGCATGTCCCAAGGATGAATTTCTTCTTCCTATTACCGATATAATGATCGATAATTCGTGTGGCTTCGAGCGCATGTCCTTTATGGATGGCTTTTCAGGATACAATTAAATCAAAATGTCTCATGACGATGAGAAGCATACATCATTCCGAACACCGATCGGCGTGTATTGCTATACAGTCATGCCCTTCGGCCTGAAAAATGCCGGTGCTATATATCAGCGAGCAATGAGCATCATTTTCAGGGATTACTTGCGCAAGACGGTGGAATGTTACGTTGACGACATCGCTGTCAAAAGCCGCTCCAAGGATGACCACCTACACGATTTGAGGATGGTGTTCGATCTTATGCGAGCGCACAATTTGAAGATTAATCCCGCCAAGTCCTTCCTGGACTGTAGCTTCCCTTCCCGGAATTTTTTGAATTTTTATTATTATTATTTACTGTATTGCATGTATAGAAATTGTGGTATAGTTATATATAAAATATGTATAAACCCCAGAATATATATATATATATATATATATATATATATATATATATATATATATATATATATATATATATATATATATATATATATTTATATATATATATATATATATATATATATATATATATATATATATATATATATTGAATTGTAAAAAAAATAAAAAATATATATATATATATATTGAATTGTAATTATGTTTATAATTTATTAATATATATATGTATTTATATGTGGGTAGGAATAAGCAGAGCCGGTCCGGAGGTTTAGATTGTCCTATCCTGGAGCTAATTTTGGTTGCCCTTTAACCCTTTGGTGGGATTATACTGAGCTTAAGGGGTTGCCCTAGCAGAGAGGGATTGTCCTAGCAGAGGAGGGTTGCCCAAGTCCCAAGGCTTGTCCGGCTTACCCCAGGGCCGGCCCTGGGAATAAGTATATATATACCTTGTTTTACAGACTTCCCAACTCCGTCAGTGAGGAGATTAATCAACTTCAGATATTTATGTGAATTATTTTAATCTTTATGATTATTATAATAAACATAGAGAGAGATCTCTATGGAGGGTCGACACTAATCACTTGAGTAAACCTCTAATTAATCATCCCTTAATACACATCATCTTCATGATTGTATTGAAGCCTCCACCTGTAAGAGGATGTCCCTCTCTCTAGCCTTGTCCCTGTCAAGAATAGGCTCAAGGTCTTCACTCTAATGATCATGACCACAATTGGGCAAGGGTCTAACCACATCCATCCATGCATGCTGTACGTATATTATTGGACATATATATGGCATATAAAGAAAGTAAAAGTTGCATAGGAATAAAAGGCAACCGCCAATTCGGGCTTTACAAGCTCAAACGGACCCCAGCTCTCTGCCGAAAACAAGCAGAGCCCAGCCCCTGAACTCGGGCCCAACAACCGAGCTCAGCCTGGCCCGGAATTCCCCATCCCGAGCGGATTAAGCCACCCGCTCTGTTCAGGTTTGGCCGAGTGTTATACGTATACCTATATAATGGAGGGATAAGAGAGAGATCGAGAGTTAAGTTTTAATATCAAAACCCTAGCCGCTCTCCTCCTTTTTCCCTCCTTCGTCTCCGACGCTCTCTCGACGTCCAATGAGATCAGTAGTCCAGCACCGTGCTTGCGGCCAGGGTGACGGATCCGCCTCCTATCCCCGACAAGGCGGGCTTGAGGACTCGAGTAGGCTTCCTCCCTCGCGATCCTGCCGACTGCGACTCCTCGGCACGACATGGGTGTTCGAGTCGACGTTCCGTCGACGTCGGCGAACGCTACAGTGGGCTCGACATCGCCCCGTCGTGTTTTCTCGTCGAGCAACACCCCCGTAACCACCACCGGCACATCGATTCCGGAAGCGGGCCAAGCCGGGAGCGCTGCAGCATGAATGGGTGTTTAGCAGCAACAGAAGCAGCGGTAACCCTCCTCTCGTTGCTCCCTATAGTTGTAATAGATAGGAAAAGATAGCAGTGCACGTTGGCACCTATGCCATTGTGCATGCAAAGGAAAAGAACTATGTTCTTCTTCTTTTTGTTATTATTCACATATAATATTTCTCCTTTAGTAAGAAAAGCCAATCATTACAAATAACCCACGTGGGACCATGACCCCTTTGGTACACTTTGATCCAGGAAGTGTTTGGACTTGTCTTGTATAATTTCATTTAGACCCTTCACTTTATGGTAATTGTATAACCACACTAACCACAAATAATATAGTTGCTAATGTAACTTAATTAAGGTAATTAGAAATTTAGAAAAACTCATCCACACGACGTGCGTCCCGCCATTCCGGGCGATGTGGTCGCGAATCGAAGGCATCAAAAGCTGCGTAACGGTTTCGTGGTCGTGTAGGCTTTGACGGAATTCGAATTGGTCGTGTATGCGCGACGAATTTGATACGTATCCGTTGAAATTCCCCGTATCGTGCACCTTGCAAATTCTCCAATTACTTTGTGCACGCTCATCAGATCGAGACGAAACTTGCGCCAACAGAACCGTATCGTTTTTCTGGTCCTGTATGCCAAGTTTGGTCCGATTCTGAGATCGTTGATAAAATCACCGTTTTGCGGGCCCCACGGTTCCACTCAACGGACGATTTTGTGCACGACCCGCCGAAATCCAACTTTGGACATACGGTTGGGTTCGTATCAGAAAACTGGATCCGTAGACATATAGTTTGACGACTTTAGAGACCATTGACTCTGGCACGCTTTTCGGTACAAAGCGGGTCCAACGGCGGACATCGTTTTTGCCCAAAATTACCGTTTTGCCCCTGTGTCCAGAATTGGACTTAAGGACAGGCAATCCTAGCTAATTTGACTATTCTGAGAACGTTGGTACGGTTTATTTCAGCATCCGGAGACTTCTGTACGTGCAGATTGATTGTGGCTTATTGAGTGGTATAGTGTTATTGGTTTTTCTCCAGCTAAGGATCTCAGGCAAGTGCACTTTCTGATTGCTTTCCGATTCATAGTAGTCTTTTTATTTCATGTCTATACATATATCTTGCTGCTTGTTGACACGCTCGTCACACGGAGTAGTCGGGAGGGGAAATATCTTAGTAAACATGTGAACTACCCAGAACTATCCCATGAGTCTATTCTTGAACAATAGCATCTGCACACGACACGTGTAGATGCCGGATTTACCCCCTAGCCGTTCACATGTCGAAACAGATATTTCACACCACCTAGATAGATGTCTTTTAGTAGCTTTTTCCTTGTTTACTTTTCTATCGTGCTATGTCATCAGTTTTCTTGCTAGCTTTCATCTCTCATATGCTATTTTCATGTCTTGTTAATTCTGTTATGTTTTGCATTGCCGTCGGTTTGTGTACTTGTTCCAATCCTAACTGGATAACCAATATTTTTCAGGTTTAGTCGCGATCACTGTTAGCATTGGGAAGACTTGGGTATGCTGAGGTCAACCTAGAAATAGAAAGCAATTGTATCAATTTTATTAATTGTAAAATCTTGTATTTTCTTTAAATATAAATGTTGTAATAAATATAGAATTGTGAATGAGCATCAAATGTTATTTCTTGAGCATTATTTCTTGCGGGCTTGACAGCATTCTACCGCCGACTCTGCGGCGTAGGCTGGCTTGGACACGTCTCGTATCCGAAAAGCGGGTGCAGGTCGTGACAAGTTTTTGTGGTGGCCCATGCAGGGCCGTTTTCGCAAAATTTTGCGAACTCGTGATGGTACGTTAGTCATACTATTGCGAGCCTGCGACTAGGAAATGCTCATTCACAAACTAGGATTGAAATGATTTAAAAGAATGACTAGGACTAGGAGTCCCTTGTTTAAATTGACTGATTGGGTAGTTAAGGTTGTGAGATAGGCCATGCTGCTTAAGAATTATTAAATTTAGATAACTTGTTAGATCCCTATAGGTACACTCTTACCTTTGATATGACATTATGATCCAATGTGGGTCCACTATTCGCCTGGTTAGTTAGGCTTTCACCTTGATAAACTGTTTAATTTTCTTTTGCTTTATTAGATATAAATCTTATATCATAATTTAGAATTGCATGTTTAAATTTTTTTTGCTGTAAGGATTTAGTTTATAACTTCCGATTCTGTAATTCGAGTGCGAATCTCGAGGTAGATTGAATTGAGATTTTTCGTCAACCATAGAAATGTATATGAAATAAATACTAGGATGTTTGCATCTCTTTTGTCTTTAGTTATTTCCTCCATATTAAATCTTTTGTTTTAAATGTTGTGATCGATAGGACAAATACATACACTTTATTTTTTAGTCAACCTGTTTGAATCTCTGGAAGCCCCTAAAATTTTACGAATATAGTTAAAGGAATGGTTAGACAGCAGCGCACTGTCGTCAATTGTTTGAGAATGGATAGTGTGGGTTCACTGCAGCCAGCAGCGTACTGGCGATACACAACCCATAGAAGTGGAATCATCCCGAAGAATCATAGTCTATGGAACATTGTAGAAACTATGTTCTCGTTGACTTCTTTAAACCTTAGGTACCCTTGTGTCATTATAGGTAGAGTGTCTGATAGCCTATCATATTTGAATCATGAAACCAAGGGTTTGCCGTAACCAGAGTATACGGGTGAGACGTAACTCTCGGTTAAATGAGTTCATATGTGATTACAAGTTTAGGATATTATAGAGAATAGAGACTGCCCTGTATGACCCTAAGACCCAAAACCAAAACTAGTGATTGTTCTGCCAGTTGAATAGCGTGTCTCCCAACCTGGTCTTCCGTGGTCCTTGTGATCCATTGACGAGGTAATTGGCTGACACTAACAGGTTTACCTAGAATATAGAATTCGGAAGTCCATAACTCATTAATCGACTAAGGCTTTATAGATAGGAAGATAGTGGGACGACAGTATAGACAGGAACACCATGTAAGGATATGATACTCTCAAACCTCAAACCAATTGTACCTCATTTCAACAACCTTGCATATTTATAATTCGACTCACTTGACCAACGCTGCTATTACAGCCTAGTTTTTGCAAGCTTCCTCTTTTATCGAGCTTGACTCAAGACATATATTTATTGGGGACGCCCGCTAACATATTGTCTAATCAGAATCATTGTATTACGGTCTGATCAGCCATGATGCATTTGGTTCGCTTTTCATCTAATTTCTTACGTGGATTGAGATGTAGATGTCTCTAGGATCTCATTCGCGACTGCCTTGACAATTCCTCTTGAATTATACATTCGCCTTTTGAATCACATAATTGTATTCAGTGACACCTCTTTTGAACTCTTTATTGTTTTTGCCTTTCACATATTGGAAAGATGAAAGTTCGTAATTGACAGATAGATACATAGTATCCCTCTGGCTATGATAGTTGTATACGCAAACATAGCTATCCACGACCAGCCAGTGGCTGGAGCCTTGCCTTGAGTTACTCGTCCTCTCTTCGACAATAAACCTACGATCTTGATCTTCTAGTCATTAGAGTCCGAGAATGATTAGGATTTTTCCCCTTGACCAAATGCCAACCTAGGGGACTACCTATTTCTTCAGGGACCGAATGTTGCGAGCCTCTAATCATTGATTGAAGCTTGCTTCAACTAGAAACCTTGTGACAATAGTCTAGCAGGTTTGACACAAATAGAAATGCATGACTCAGTTATTAGAAATCTTCTCATATGATGTGCCTTAGAGTTGGTTACCCCGTCGACAACTCATATATACTGTGGACGTGTCACGACCCGCACCCTAGAGTAAGGGCACGAGAAGTGGGTACGTCCAGCCTACGCCGCAGTATCGGCGGTAGAACGCTGTCCTAGTAAATCATCTAACAATATCAAGTACCTGTACAGTTCATACTCTCCGAGTGGAGGTAACAAACAGAAATAATCTCGATCACATCTAGGGTAGGAGAATGAAGAACAGATAGATAGTAACTCAAAAGAAACCATAGCATAGATGAAATAAGACTAAGTGTCTAAGATACATAACATCCAGAATGTCAACTCATAATACAAATAGTCTAAGAGTCTACAACTCAACATCTCAAAATACAACTCAGATGTGAGACAAAATGATATAGAAAAGACTGCCTAGACTAAACTGGTCTAGACTACTGGAACATCCTCCTCAGCTGCAGGTAGATCCTGCTGAGGGTCCACAACATAGGTATCATCTAGTCCTGCTCCATAATAGGTAGACACCAGGGCCTCCTCCTCATCCTCTGTAATATTTTCAACAGGTCCAATCAGGACGGGAACGAGCACAATACATCTCACGCAGTTCATAGTAAGATAGGAAATATAAAGCATGCAATAGAGTAAAATACAGGAAACGCTGAAAGAAGATACATGTAGCAAGAGAGAGAACTGTAATGAAATATCTACTATAATAGAGAACTAGCAGTGTCTAGTGAGTCAGAGTAAAATATAGACATGTGAAATGGCATAGGAGATTCATGACTACAGCTAGAAGTGATTCATGACTACAGCTACTGGGGTAATATCCACATGACTATTTCCACTCCCCCATCCCCAATCAATACACAAGGATCCATTCAGGTTACGTTAAGATTCGTGATAAGCCCATAAATGGGAGATTCATGAGAGGCTCTGTGAGCATGAGAGTACATGAGTCACAAGCGATTCGTGAATCTATGAAAGCATAGAGATACATGATGATAGTGAAAAGCACAACATGCTGTATCTGATGCTCCCGAGGGGGATAACATCTCATGAAAAGATCCATATAGTACCAATCCGTGATAACAATCGTGTCAGCATCAAGTAAAGTAATCTAGAGCAAGAATATAAATTCAGGCAAATATGAAACGGTCAGAGAATGTACTCGCCTGATAACTGAATGTCTGAAGAAGATATACTGCCTGAGGAGAGGTGTGTGGCTCCTAGTCAGAGCAACACAGGTCACAATGTATCCACAATGATAAAAATAAAGTATACAATGCATACTACATGATTCTAGGTCAAACTGGTCAAAAGTCAACTCTTGGTCAACTCTAAGTCAAGGCTAGGTCAACACTAGTCCAAGTTAGGTCAAACAATGTTAAACTAGTTATTTAGGTCATTCCTAGACATTTCTAGGTTAACTAGGTCAAACTTGACCTAATGTTGACTTTGGTCAACCCTTAGTCAACAAGGGTCAACATGTTGGGTTTTTAGGTCATTAGGTCAATGGGGTTGGTCCCAAGACTATGGGCTAGTCACTTAGGCCATAGGCCATTGCTCTTGGCCATAGGCCATTGTCTAGGTTTTCACATAAACCTATAACTAAGGCTATACATATATATATATATATATATATATATAGGCCTAACTATATATTAATATGGAAATACCTATATATAATACCCAACCCTACATATATATATATAAATAACACTATGTATATATCTAACACAAAATATATATCATATATATATATATATCATATATAGAGAGAGGAAAGAGAGAGAGTGAAATAGAGAGAGAGAGAGTTAGAGATAGTGAGACAGTGAGAGAGAGAGACTGTGAGGAAGAGTGAGAGATCAGACAGGGGGGGAAATTCCAGAACCTGGAACCCAGAATCAAACCCCCAAACACACACACACATAACATATATACATAGATATGTATATATATACATAACTATACACACACACATCCAAATCCCCTCAAATTCGACCCACACCCTCAAATATACATATACTACACATATACACATTAAAATACACTAATACAATGCAAAAATCAATAGCAAAATCGATTCAAAAATCGATTTTGCGAAAATCTGGAATTTCCAGAAAACTGGAAATTGGACAGTGAAAACCCAACTTGGGTTAGTTCAAACATCACCTAAACCGAACTAAGGTGACCCAAGCTCGGTTGGTAATGACAGCCCCTAGGTTAGACTAGGTCCCTAGTAGCCTGACACGGTGCCACGACACGACACGGCGTGTCCACAAGGATTTAAAGTCACCCGGGTAAATTAGGTTTAACTGACACAGTGTAAAACCAATAGGGGTCTAGGACACGACACAAAGCGACACAGGCCTCGTGCTCGTGCCCGAAGGTGCGCCTAGGGTTGGGCTTCGTGTCCATGGGCCTGATACGTGTCCACGTGTTGTGTAGAGGGGACACGACACACGTATCAGAAGCCCTAAATTACGTGTTCAGACTGCGTGTCAGCGTTTTCGCGTGTCTCGTGTTCGCGACACGGGACACGTGACACCACGTGGTTGTGTCCAATGTGTTCGCCTATATACAGGCTTCGTGTCCATGTCAGTACCAAGTGTCTACGTGTCGTGTACAGCGGACACGACACGTTCAAAGTCTAGTGTCTGCGTGTGTGTACACTGTGTATAGAACGACCCTTGCGGGGACGATTCCGTGTCCGACACGACACGAGGTCATCCCAAACTTTGGGGATGACCTGTCAGTCATTGCCCCGTGCTCTGTGCCAATTTTGGCGTGTCCACGCGGCTTGTACAGTGCGTGGGGACACTGTGGTAGCAGGACACAATTTCTGTGCATTGCACTGTGTCCCGAGAGCTTGTGTGTCCAATTTTGGACACGACACAAAGTCAAATTGTGCTCAGTGACACAGGGTTAGGGTTAGGGTTAGCTAGGCTAGGTTTTTGTTCAATTAGTTTTGCAAAAACAGTAAATCCCTTCTCTGTGGCATTTAACCAAACACCTATGCATAAAACATGATACGTGTCCGATACGGACACGAATCAATTCCTAATTTCACCAAACCCTACCCACAGCTAGGTTATGCCTATGAGCATGCATATGTGAAGAAAAAACAGTGTAATAACTAGGTTTGCATATATATACCTTGTGATGTGGTTTTCTTGAAAAAACACAAAAATGAGAAGTGGTGTCCACTAGTCTTGGTGTGTCCTAGCTTGTGAATACTTGCTTGCTAGCCTCCTTAAGCTCCCTCTAGATTGTAGGAACCCAATGCAAGAAGTTTGAAGTGATTTGGATCACTATGGTGAGAGTTGTGGATTTTTCAAGGAAAGGCTATTTTGATGGTTTAAACATGTAAATTTAAATGCAAAGAAATGAACCAATATATATAGAATGATCACCCCAAAGGGGGGGGGGTGCCTTGGCCGGCCAAGTATGGCCTAGGACTAGGGTGGCATGGTGTGGTTTTACTTCTAGGCTAAGAGAAAGACTTATGTGACAATTAATTGATATTTTGCACAATTTAAGCAAAATATCTATAAAGGTGAATGTAGATATTTTCCCTTCCTTTAACTAAATGAAAATATCATCCTTAGCCATTCTAGGTTAGTAGCTAACCTATGGATTAGGGTAATTAGGTTAGGGATTAGCAAGTCACTAATTAAGAAGTCCATGAATAGTAATTTCTCACTAATCCAACCTTAAACCCAATAATTTCCTAGAAATTACCAAAATACCCCTATGGCTAAAAATCACCAAAATGATATTCTAAGCCTATGGTCAAGTTCACATGGTCATGGCAATGTCTAGGTTTAAGGAAACTAGGGTTTACAATAAGTTATACTAACCAAAATCACAAAGTCATAAGTCATGACTTAGCATGACTTAGAAAATAGTTTAATCTAACTAAAATCACCAGAAAATCATACCATGACTAAAATACCACTAATAAATAATAAAAATAATAAATTTTCAAAAATTCCCAATCTCAGAAAATAGGGTGTTACAAGTCTACCCACCTTAAAATAATTTCGTCCTCGAAATTTAGATGGTCGTACTCCTTCTAGGTCAAACCTCCAATAATCAAGGACGAAGCCACTACCTAGGCAACATACAAGGTCAATCAAGCCAAATAGGGGTAGTAGACCTATACTGGGTCATGTCAAAAAATTGGTTGGCAGTTTTAGGTCATAAGGTGTAGTATGTCATGTCTAGGTCATGTATGTGAAGTCAGTTTTGAGAAAACAACTAGTCTTGTGCTCCAAATTTAAAAGTCACGGTAATGTACCTACGATGATCATAATTTAGAGTGGGAAAAGTCTATGGCCTAAATTGAACCAAAAATCATGATGAATAGTAGTGTAAAGGACAGGTTAGGTGGGACAATCCTGGTCATAGGTATAGACTAGGAAGATAAGGAAACAATAAATCACAGGGCTAAAAGGGTTACCATTCTATGGTCAGAGATACTATATCAAAAAGACATAACATATATATACACTAATTTATTTAGAGGAAAATTCTTGACAAAAGAGTTTAGTCAAGAATTATATTAACAACTAAACTACTCCTACTCCTACTCCTACTCCTACTCCTACTCCTATGTAAGAGATGAAGAAACAACAACAATCGACAAAATCAAAGAACTAACAGGTCAAAACTGATCACTAATAAAGAACAGGTAGGAGCAGATGGAATTGGATTTTAAGATAGATATAATGAAGCAAGGTGGGAATGGAATTTAGAATAACAGAACCTGCAAGCACATCACCAACTGCCTGAGCATCCTCAACTGTCATGGCGTAAGCACGCCCCTGCTGACCTCTTCCAGCCTGCTGCTGAAACTGCAAAAATCTCTGCTGCTGTGGCTGTAATGGTCCTCTCTGCTGCTGTCCTACCGGAGCCTTGGCTCCTGCTCCTGGTGCTGCTCCCTGTGCTACTCTGCCTGTGTACTGGGAACACTCCCTCAGCTGGTGGTCCGCTGCCCCACATAGTAGGCACGAGCCCAACCTCTTCCTGCACTCTCCCCATCCATGTCCCGATTTCTTACAGTAGGGACAACTGGTAGTCTGCTGTCTCGGGACCTGCTGCTGCTGCCTCGGCTGTTGATACTGCTGTGGCTGCCTCTGCTGCTGCTGATAGTGAGGCCTCTTGGCCTGACCTCCACTGCTGCCTGCTCCCTGTGTATCACGGCCCCTCTTGAGCTTCAGCTCAAGATCATCCTCAGCCGCCATCGCTCCTGCTAGAATATCCTCAAATGTGGCACTCCTCTCACTCTTGGTCAAGGACTTGACTTCCTTGACCAAGCCCTTCCTGAACCTCCTCGCCTTCGCTGCCTCGCTAAGGCCCTCCACGAATCTGCTCAACCGGCAAAACTCACCGGCGTACTCCTCTACGGTCTGGTTCCCCTGAACCAGGTTCTCGAACTGTGTCTCCAAAGCGCCGACTGCCTGATCTGGGAAAAACTTCCCCTTGAAGAGCTCCTTGAAAGCTCTCCATGCCTGCCCTGGAGTACCTACTCTCGGATCCGTCTGATACCAGGTACGGGCAAGATCCCGCATCTGGCTAGCTGCTGCCTCCACCTGGAGTCCGGCTGGTATCTCCGCCAGTCGGAAGATCTCCTCGATGTGCTCGATCCAGTCATCAGCATAAAGAATCCCCTCAGTCCCCAAGAAGTCCCTGGGGTTCATCTTCTTGAAGTCCTGTATGCCCGGAATCTTCTGCTGCTGCGGCTGTCCTGATCCTCCCTGTGGCTGGGCTGCCAACCTCTCTATCGTCGCCGTGGCCAGCTGATGGACATCATCAATGCCTCTGGTAAAAGCCGTCGTCTGACGCTGAGTCTGGGTCTGGTGCGACTCGAGAAACTGCTGGAAGTAGGAGAACATCTGTGCAGCATCCACATACCCAGATGGCATCTGCTGCTGGTACCCCTGCTGGTACTGCTGCTGCTGCTGATACTCCGGCTGAAACTGAGGCTGACGAAACTGCGGGGGAGGCATGTCTGGAGTAGCTGGAATGACCCCCTGAATAGTAAGAGGTGCACCCCCAACTGGGGCAGAAGCTCCCACATGAGCTGGAGTATGGGGAGCTGCAGTCCCCGGGTCCTGGTAAGCTGGACGAGAGGTGGCAGACCTCTCAGTGGTATCACCTGGACCGAGACGCTGCGATCGTGTCTCCACCATCCTGAAGACAGATCAATAAGGAAGTCAATAACGGTACAAGGATGATAGTATCAAAGGACAATATGAAGTAGATTATATAGATTTGAACAAAAGTCAGTAGATTCAAATCCATGGAAATTTTTCCTAATTTGTGATTGAGTATCCACTCTCTCTAAGCCTATTCCTTAAATCCTATCGCAGGCTGTAGTGATACTCTAGTTCGAATACCACTACATAAACTCGAGACCTGCATGGGCCACCACTAAAAACGTGTCACGACCCGCACCCTAGAGTAAGGGCACGAGAAGTGGGTACGTCCAGCCTACGCCGCAGTATCGGCGGTAGAACGCTGTCCTAGTAAATCATCTAACAATATCAAGTACCTGTACAGTTCATACTCTCCGAGTGGAGGTAACAAACAGAAATAATCTCGATCACATCTAGGGTAGGAGAATGAAGAACAGATAGATAGTAACTCAAAAGAAACCATAGCATAGATGAAATAAGACTAAGTGTCTAAGATACATAACATCCAGAATGTCAACTCATAATACAAATAGTCTAAGAGTCTACAACTCAACATCTCAAAATACAACTCAGATGTGAGACAAAATGATATAGAAAAGACTGCCTAGACTAAACTGGTCTAGACTACTGGAACATCCTCCTCAGCTGCAGGTAGATCCTGCTGAGGGTCCACAACATAGGTATCATCTAGTCCTGCTCCATAATAGGTAGACACCAGGGCCTCCTCCTCATCCTCTGTAATATTTTCAACAGGTCCAATCAGGACGGGAACGAGCACAATACATCTCACGCAGTTCATAGTAAGATAGGAAATATAAAGCATGCAATAGAGTAAAATACAGGAAACGCTGAAAGAAGATACATGTAGCAAGAGAGAGAACTGTAATGAAATATCTACTATAATAGAGAACTAGCAGTGTCTAGTGAGTCAGAGTAAAATATAGACATGTGAAATGGCATAGGAGATTCATGACTACAGCTAGAAGTGATTCATGACTACAGCTACTGGGGTAATATCCACATGACTATTTCCACTCCCCCATCCCCAATCAATACACAAGGATCCATTCAGGTTACGTTAAGATTCGTGATAAGCCCATAAATGGGAGATTCATGAGAGGCTCTGTGAGCATGAGAGTACATGAGTCACAAGCGATTCGTGAATCTATGAAAGCATAGAGATACATGATGATAGTGAAAAGCACAACATGCTGTATCTGATGCTCCCGAGGGGGATAACATCTCATGAAAAGATCCATATAGTACCAATCCGTGATAACAATCGTGTCAGCATCAAGTAAAGTAATCTAGAGCAAGAATATAAATTCAGGCAAATATGAAACGGTCAGAGAATGTACTCGCCTGATAACTGAATGTCTGAAGAAGATATACTGCCTGAGGAGAGGTGTGTGGCTCCTAGTCAGAGCAACACAGGTCACAATGTATCCACAATGATAAAAATAAAGTATACAATGCATACTACATGATTCTAGGTCAAACTGGTCAAAAGTCAACTCTTGGTCAACTCTAAGTCAAGGCTAGGTCAACACTAGTCCAAGTTAGGTCAAACAATATTAAACTAGTTATTTAGGTCATTCCTAGACATTTCTAGGTTAACTAGGTCAAACTTGACCTAATGTTGACTTTGGTCAACCCTTAGTCAACAAGGGTCAACATGTTGGGTTTTTAGGTCATTAGGTCAATGGGGTTGGTCCCAAGACTATGGGCTAGTCACTTAGGCCATAGGCCATTGCTCTTGGCCATAGGCCATTGTCTAGGTTTTCACATAAACCTATAACTAAGGCTATACATATATATATATATATATATATATATATATACATATATAGGCCTAACTATATATTAATATGGAAATACCTATATATAATACCCAACCCTACATATATATATATAAATAACACTATGTATATATCTAACACAAAATATATATCATATATATATATATATATCATATATAGAGAGAGGAAAGAGAGAGAGTGAAATAGAGAGAGAGAGAGTTAGAGATAGTGAGACAGTGAGAGAGAGAGACTGTGAGGAAGAGTGAGAGATCAGACAGGGGGGGAAATTCCAGAACCTGGAACCCACAATCAAACCCCCAAACACACACACACATAACATATATACATAGATATGTATATATATACATAACTATACACACACACATCCAAATCCCCTCAAATTCGACCCACACCCTCAAATATACATATACTACACATATACACATTAAAATACACTAATACAATGCAAAAATCAATAGCAAAATCGATTCAAAAATCGATTTTGCGAAAATCTGGAATTTCCAGAAAACTGGAAATTGGACAGTGAAAACCCAACTTGGGTTAGTTCAAACATCACCTAAACCGAACTAAGGTGACCCAAGCTCGGTTGGTAATGACAGCCCCTAGGTTAGACTAGGTCCCTAGTAGCCTGACACGGTGCCACGACACGACACGGCGTGTCCACAAGGATTTAAAGTCACCCGGGTAAATTAGGTTTAACTGACACAGTGTAAAACCAATAGGGGTCTAGGACACGACACAAAGCGACACAGGCCTCGTGCTCGTGCCCGAAGGTGCGCCTAGGGTTGGGCTTCGTGTCCATGGGCCTGATACGTGTCCACGTGTTGTGTAGAGGGGACACGACACACGTATCAGAAGCCCTAAATTACGTGTTCAGACTGCGTGTCAGCGTTTTCGCGTGTCTCGTGTTCGCGACACGGGACACGTGACACCACGTGGTTGTGTCCAATGTGTTCGCCTATATACAGGCTTCGTGTCCATGTCAGTACCAAGTGTCTACGTGTCGTGTACAGCGGACACGACACGTTCAAAGTCTAGTGTCTGCGTGTGTGCACACTGTGTATAGAACGACCCTTGCGGGGACGATTCCGTGTCCGACACGACACGAGGTCATCCCAAACTTTGGGGATGACCTGTCAGTCATTGCCCCGTGCTCTGTGCCAATTTTGGCGTGTCCACGCGGCTTGTACAGTGCGTGGGGACACTGTGGTAGCAGGACACAATTTCTGTGCATTGCACTGTGTCCCGAGAGCTTGTGTGTCCAATTTTGGACACGACACAAAGTCAAATTGTGCTCAGTGACACAGGGTTAGGGTTAGGGTTAGCTAGGCTAGGTTTTTGTTCAATTAGTTTTGCAAAAACAGTAAATCCCTTCTCTGTGGCATTTAACCAAACACCTATGCATAAAACATGATACGTGTCCGATACGGACACGAATCAATTCCTAATTTCACCAAACCCTACCCACAGCTAGGTTATGCCTATGAGCATGCATATGTGAAGAAAAAACAGTGTAATAACTAGGTTTGCATATATATACCTTGTGATGTGGTTTTCTTGAAAAAACACAAAAATGAGAAGTGGTGTCCACTAGTCTTGGTGTGTCCTAGCTTGTGAATACTTGCTTGCTAGCCTCCTTAAGCTCCCTCTAGATTGTAGGAACCCAATGCAAGAAGTTTGAAGTGATTTGGATCACTATGGTGAGAGTTGTGGATTTTTCAAGGAAAGGCTATTTTGATGGTTTAAACATGTAAATTTAAATGCAAAGAAATGAACCAATATATATAGAATGATCACCCCAAAGGGGGGGGGGGGTGCCTTGGCCGGCCAAGTATGGCCTAGGACTAGGGTGGCATGGTGTGGTTTTACTTCTAGGCTAAGAGAAAGACTTATGTGACAATTAATTGATATTTTGCACAATTTAAGCAAAATATCTATAAAGGTGAATGTAGATATTTTCCCTTCCTTTAACTAAATGAAAATATCATCCTTAGCCATTCTAGGTTAGTAGCTAACCTATGGATTAGGGTAATTAGGTTAGGGATTAGCAAGTCACTAATTAAGAAGTCCATGAATAGTAATTTCTCACTAATCCAACCTTAAACCCAATAATTTCCTAGAAATTACCAAAATACCCCTATGGCTAAAAATCACCAAAATGATATTCTAAGCCTATGGTCAAGTTCACATGGTCATGGCAATGTCTAGGTTTAAGGAAACTAGGGTTTACAATAAGTTATACTAACCAAAATCACAAAGTCATAAGTCATGACTTAGCATGACTTAGAAAATAGTTTAATCTAACTAAAATCACCAGAAAATCATACCATGACTAAAATACCACTAATAAATAATAAAAATAATAAATTTTCAAAAATTCCCAATCTCAGAAAACAGGGTGTTACAGGACGAGTAGGTCATTCTATTTTATCGACCATGTGCCATTGCACATGCACTCATTTTCCAACTATTGAGGAACGACCCTTGACTTGACTTATACCTACCGTATCCTTTACGCCATGCCTTGTTCTCCATTAATAAGAGTCGATGTACAATAGCTGGACTTAGGAATCCTCTTAACCTCTTTATTCCTAAAACCATGTCCTAGCTCCTAAGGTGGGTAGAAGTCCTCGAGATTTCGTAAATACCAAGTGACTAGAGCAGGCCATAAATAATTTTGAGGAACTAAAATTTAAGGAGATTAAGGTTCAGGTAGGCTTCTTATTGAATATTAAGGAATAGTTACGAATTAGAATTACGAGGACGAAATTATTTTTAAGGTGGGTAGATTTGTAGCTTCCCTTCCCGAAATTATTTGAATTTTTATTATTATTATTTACTGTATTGCCTGTATAGAAATTGTGGTATAGTTATATATAAATATATATATATATATATATATATATATATATATATATATATATATATATATATATATATATATATATATATATATATATTGAATTGTAATTATGTTTATAATTTATTAATATATATATGTATTTATATGTGGGTAGGAATAAGTATATATATACCTTGTTTTACAGACTTTCCAACTCCGTCAGTGAGGAGATTAATCAACTTCAGATATTTATGTGAATTATTTTAATCTTTATGATTATTATAATAAACATAGAGAGAGATCTCTATGGAGGGTCGACACTAATCACTTGAGTAAACCTCTAATTAATCATCCCTTAATACACATCATCTTCATGATTGTATTGAAGCCTCCACCTGTAAGAGGATGTCCCTCTCTCTAGCCTTGTCCCTGTCAAGAATAGGCTCAAGGTCTTCACTCTAATGATCATGACCACAATTGGGCAAGGGTCTAACCACATCCATCCATGCATGCTGTACGTATATTATTGGACATATATATGGCATATAAAGAAAGTAAAAGTTGCAGAGGAATAAAAGGCAACCGCCAATCCGGGCTTTACAAGCTCAAACGGACCCCAGCTCTCTGCCGAAAACAAGCAGAGCCCAGCCCCTGAACTCGGGCCCAACAACCGAGCTCAGCCTGGCCCAGAATTCCCCATCCTGAGCGGATTAAGCCACCCGCTCTGTTCAGGTTTGGCTGAGTGTTATACGTATACCTATATAATGGAGGGATAAGAGAGAGATCGAGAGTTAAGTTTTAACATCAAAACCCTAGCCGCTCTCCTCCTTTTTCCCTCCTTCGTCTCCGACGCTCTCTCGACGTCCAATGAGATCAGTAGTCGAGCGCCGTGCTTGCAGCCAGGGCGACGGATCCGCCTCCTCTCCCCGACAAGGCGGGCTTGAGGACTCGAGTAGGCTTCCTCCCTCGCGATCCCGCCGACTGCGACTCCTCGGCACGACATGGGTGTTCGAGTCGACGTTCCGTCGACGTCGGCGAACGCTACAGTGGGCTCGACATCGCCCCGTCGTGTTTTCTCGTCGAGCAACACCCCCGTAACCACCACCGGCACATCGATTCCGGAAGCGGGCCAAGCCGGGAGCGCTGCAGCGTGAATGGGTGTTTAGCAGCAACAGAAGCAGCGGTAACCCTCCTCTCGTTGCTCCCTATAGTTGTAATAGATAGGAAAAGATAGCAGTGCACGTTGGCACCTATGCCATTGTGCATGCAAAGGAAAAGAACTATGTTCTTCTTCTTTTTGTTATTATTCACATATAATATTTCTCCTTTAGTAAGAAAAGCCAATCATTACAAATAACCCACGTGGGACCATGACCCCTTTGGTACACTTTGATCCAAGAAGTGTTTGGACTTGTCTTGTATAATTTCATTTAGACCCTTCGCTTTATGGTAATTGTATAACCACACTAACCACAAATAATATAGTTTTTTTTTTTTTTTTTTTTTTTTTGAAATCCCACTCACACACACAATTGGGGGGCTCGAACCTTGCCGGCCCCTCCGGGTGTCCGCTCTAATACCACTAGGCTAGAGAGCTCGGACACCACAAATAATATAGTTGCTAATGTAACTTAATTAAGGTAATTAGAAATTTAGAAAAACTCATCCACACGACGTGCGTCCCGCCATTCCGGGCGACGTGGTCGCGAACTGAAGGCATCGAAAGCTGCGTAACGGTTTCGTGGTCGTGTAGGCTTTGACGGAATTCGAATTGGTCGCGTATGCGCGACGAATTTGATGCGTATCCGTCGAAATTCCCCGTATCGTGCACCTTGTAAATTCTCCAATTACTTTGTGCACGCTCGTCAGATCGAGACGAAACTTGCGCCAACAGAACCGTATCGTTTTTTCGGTCCTGTATGCCAAGTTTGGTCCGATTTTGAGACCGTTGATAAAATCACCGTTTTGCGGGCCCCACGGTTCCACTCAACGGGCGATTTTGTGCACGACCCGCCGAAATCCAACTTTGGACATACGGTTGGGTTCGTATCGGAAAACTGAATCCGTAGACATGTAGTTTGACGACTTTAGAGACCATTGACTCTGGCACGCTTTTCAGTACAAAGCGGGTCCAATGGCAGACATCGTTTTTGTCCAAAATTACCGTTTTGCCCCTGTGTCCAGAATTGGACTTAAGGACAGGTAATCCTAGCTAATTTTACTATTCTGAGAACGTTGGTACAGTTTATTTCAGCATCCGGAGACTTCTGTACGTGCAGATTGATTGTGGCTCATTGAGTGGTATAGTGTTATTGGTTTTTCCCCAGCTAAGGACCTCAGGCAAGTGCACTTTCTGATTGCTTTCCGATTCATAGTAGTCTTTTCATTTCATGTCTATACATATATCTTGCTGCTTGTTGACACGCTCGTCACACGGAGTAGTCGGGAGGAAAAATATCTTAGTAAACATGTGAACTACCCAGAACTATCCCACGAGTCTATTCTTGAACAATAGCATCTGCACACGACACGTGTAGATGCCAGATTTACCCCCTAGCCGTTCACATATCGAAACAGATATTTTACACCACCTAGATAGATGTCTTTTATTAGCTTTTTCCTTATTTACTTTTCTATCATGCTATGTCATCAGTTTTCTTGCTAGCTTTCATCTCTCATATGCTATTTTCATGTCTTGTTAATTCTGTTATGTTTTGCATTGCCGTCGGTTTGTGTACTTGTTCCAATCTTGACTGGATAACCAATATTTTTCAGGTTTAGCCGCGATCACTGTTAGCATTGGAAAGACTTGGGTATGCTGAGGCCAACCTAGAAATAGAAAGCAATTGTATCAATTTTATTAATTATAAAATCTTGTATTTTCTTTAAATATAAATGTTGTAATAAATGTAGAATTGTGAATGAGCATCAAATGTTATTTCTTGAGCATTATTTCTTGCGGGCTTGACAGCGTTCTACCGCCGACTCTACGGCGTAGGCTGGCTTGGACACGTCTCGTATCCGAAAAGCGGGTGCGGGTCGTGACAGGACGTATCCAGTAGGAAGTTCCTGGGCTTCGTCATCACTTCCCGAGGCATTCACATAGACCCTGATAAGACAAAGGCAATCCTGGAGATGAGTCCGCCGAAGAACCTCCGTGAACTCTACGGCCTTCAAGGAAGACTAGCCTACATCAGGAGGTTCATATCTAACCTCTCATGGCGATGTCAACCCTTCACACAACTTATGAAAAAAGGCGTCTCTTTCGTTTGGAACGAGGAATGCCAACGCGCCTTTGACATTAAGGAATACCTAACAAATCCGCCAGTTCTGGTAGCCCCGGTTGTCGAAAAGCCTTTCCTGCTCTATGTACGAGCAATGGAACACTCCCTCGGTGCCTTGCTAGCACAAAACAATGATGCGGGGCACGAACAAGCCATCTATTATCTCAGCCGAATGATGGTGGGGCCGGAGCATAGGTACACCGTCGTAGAGAAGGAATGCCTTGTCTTGGTGTTCGCCATTCAGAAAACACGATACTATGTGTCAGGGCAGACCATCCATGTTATCTCGTGAGTCAATCCCCTCAAGGTTCTCTTGACCAAGCCAGGCGCACTCAGTTTTCGTCTAGCCACATGGGCGATACTGTTATCCCCCTACGACATGGTCTTCATTCCGTAGAAGGCTGTCAAAGGTCAAGCCTTGGCCGACTTTTTGGCAGCCCATCCAGGCTCAGAAATAGTCAGAATTTATAAAGAAATCCTAGATGAAGTCATTGACTCAAACATGACTTCACATGAAGACTTTTGGCGAATGTTCTTCGACGGTGCCTCAAGAACGGGGCCCAAATGTGATATCGTCGCTGGAGTCGGGATAGTGTTAATTTCTTCCTCTAGATTGGTGGTCAATCGGGCATATTCTCTCACGAAACCCTGTTCAAACAATGTAGCTGAATATAACGCTTTGGTCATATGGCGACTCGCAGTTGGTTGTCAATCAAATCCGAGGCTCGTATGAAGTTCGCAATACGGACCTGATTCCTTATCATCAGATAGCAATTACAATCATAGAAACCTTGGAGGGATTCTTTATAGAACATGTTCCTAGGCTCTAGAATACTGAAGCCGACGCCCGGGCATGCCTCGTTTCTTTTTTGGCGTTTCCAAATTATGCTCATCATCCAGTTGACGTTATAGGCCATGAGCTGGTCTTTACCAGAATCAACGTTCAACTGGATATGAGTTACTCCGCCCAGATAACCAATGATGCGCAAGACTGGAGACTCATGTTCATCAATTTTGTAGTCTACGGAATCCTGCCTGAGAATGTGAAAGAAGCAACATCAATCAGAAAGCGTTCTCTCATATTCTTTTATGACACCGAAACAAAAATACTATATCGACAATCTTACGACGGACTATTGCTTAGATGTCTGTCAAATACAGAAGCCAAAGAAGCCTTACGTGAGGCTCACGATGGCATTTGCGGGGCTCACCAACCGGGCTCGAAGTTGCAGGACCGTCTCCGTCGGATGGGTTACTTCTGGCCTACGATGGTAGCAGACGCAGTTGATTATGCAAAGAAGTACAAGGCTTGTCAGATCTACACAGATTTCATACATATGCCATCTGAGTTATTACACCTGACAATGGCTTCTTGGCTATTTGAAGCATGGAGAATGGACATTATTGGCCCAATCACCCCGTCGTCGTCCAAAGGATACTGGTTTATTCTCGCAATCATCGACTACTTCTCCAAATAGGCGAAAGCTGTTCCGTTGGCAGAGGTAAAGACATCAAATGTGATCAGTTTCATAAAACATCACGTCATTTACCATTTTGGACTGCCAAGGAGGATCATTCATGACAACGGTCCGCAGTTCGCAAGCCATGCCTTCTATCGATTCTGTGACAAGAACCGAATTCAGAATATGGCTTCAACGGCCTATAATTCGTCAGCTAATGGTCTGGCCGAAGCCTTTAACAAGACCATAATCAAGCTTCTCAAGAAGTTCGTGTCCTCAAAAAAGCGTGACTGGAATGAAAAGCTGGGCGTATGTTTATGGGCATACCGTACTACGAGTCGGACGGCTACGGAAAATATATCATTCTCTCTGGTGTATGGGAGCGAGGCAGTTCTACCATTGGAGACTCAGATTCCCTCACTTCGTGTGGCCCTTACTTACCGGTTAACGTCAAACAATAACTACCGCCGACGGCTACAAGAATTGGAAGCGTTAGACGTGAAGCGCTTGCAAGCTCAACAAAGCATCGAGATCTATCAAGCGCGCATCTCTGGAGCCTTCAACAAGAAGGTCAAACTGAGAATATTCCAATAGGCGACCTCGTCTTGGCAGTTCGCAGGCCGATGGTTATGACTTACAAAACTGTCGGCAAGTTCCAACCCAAGTGGGAGGACCCATTTGTCATCAAGACCGTATTCTCCAACGGCGTATACCATCTCGTAAAACAAAATGGAGACTTGCTCATGATGGCCGTCAACGACAAGTTCCTCAAGAAAAATTTTGTCTAAACGACATCTTCCAACTATCTCTCAGATTGTGAGTTATGTACCCTCTTGTACCGTTGAACTTACACTCTGACCCTAAATCTCCTAGATTGTTGAGTTATGTACCCTCAGGTACCGCTGAACTTACTCTCTGACCGCTCCGAGTGGATTCATATCACATCTTTTGGGCAACAAGTCATGTATGATCATACCTCTGAACTTTTACACTAAATGCTTTTCCCTACCGGAGTTTGCCTCAAAATCTATTACTCGCACCACCAGTACACAAAAAGGCTAATAGGTCCACAAAATTCTCTAACGGAAAAAACAACCACGTCCATATTACCTCTGAGTTGTTTTCCCGTCCATCACAAACAAACCACCCAATACATAGAACTTCCACGTTGATAGCACCTCTGAGTTGTTCTGTGTATCCTCATTAGGCCCACTCCTACCATGTCCTCATTACCACTGAGTACGAAGGCTCTACTTTAGACCCATATTTACCACGTCCTCATTACCTCTGAGTAAATATGTTGGTTTTCTCTCCACTTATTATCCGTACTCGCACCGTCAGTACACAAAAAGGATAATAAGTCCACAAATGTCCTCTGTTGACCATAAACGCTGTATTAGATCCTCTAGTACATGCACCCCTTCTTCACAATCATATGCTTCTGGAACCCAGTTGTCCCGTGGCATTCATTACCCGTTACGTAGAACTTCCACGTCCATATTACCTCTGAGTTGTTCTATGTATCCTCATTTAAGTCTACTCCCACCACGTCCTCATTACCATCAACCCCATATTTACCATGTTCTCATCACCTCTGAGTAAATATGATGGTTCCCTCTATCAACTTATTACCCGTACCTAAAACTAAGGTACGCCAAGGATGATAAGTCTACATAAAATTCCCAGCAGAAGTACCCAAACCTATCACGTCCATGCTACCTCTGATAGGATTGCCACACCTAAACAGCTCTACTTTCCATACTTCTTATTCAAAGTATTCCAAATTTGTAATTTGAAAACTTTGAAGGGGGTCTTGTAGAAGCATGGAAAAAAGGATATTGCTTTTAGTCCCATATCGGAAAGGAGAAGAAGAAAGGGGCTCATTCCATTCTATATATATAGAGCCCCTTGCTTCCTTTGAAAAGGGCACCAAAAAGAAAAAAAAGAAAAAGAATCACTCAATTGAGTCACTCGATGTCATGGCGAGGATGAGTTGGGTTCTGAGTACTATACGCCTTCACGGGCTAGTATGAAGAAATCCAAGACTGCACGGGCCATGCGCTCCAAACGTGCTATGCCAACAGTATACCAGAGAGGCGCGCACAAAATCATACGCACTACTGGTGGTAAACTGTACAGAATCGTCTCAGGTGCGTTTGCACCAGATATGAGCCAACTCTTAAAGTCCCTCTCCCACTTGGGTGCAATTCTTGCGCTTGAACCAAGTCAAAAGGGGAGGAATCTCTTGCGGTCCAGACCCCTATGCGGCCTATTGAGAATGTCGAAGCTTCCAACTTGGACTCTTCCTACTACGCACTTTGGGTGCTAAGTCAAAGAAGTTCAGGGCCATATCGCATATTTTATGCACGGGCCTGTCATAGCTCGTCCTGTCTCGTAGTGCTTTACTAGTCTCAGATCAGGGAGCAAATATGACGGTCTCAAAAGTCTCCCTACAACGATCGAGAGCAGTGCTTTACTAGCCTCAGATCTGGGAGCTAATATGATGGTCCCAAAAGTCTTTCTACAACGATCGGGAGCAAGTGCTTTACTAGCCTCAGATCAGGGAGCAAAGTGGACTCGAGCCGCAGAAACAAGTGGACTCATGTGGCCAAGTGGACTCGATCCGCAGAAGGAATGCTCCTGAAAATCCAATGCGGCCAAGAGAAACCAATCCGTAGAGGGAAGTTTCTCGAAGACCCCATGCGGCTAGGTAGACTCGAGCCACAGAAGCAAGGCTCTCAAAGATCCCATGCGGCCATGTTGACTCTAGCCACAGAAGCAAGGCTCTAGAAGAACCCAAGCGGCCAAGTAAAACCGGGCCGCAGAAGCAAGGCTCTTAGAGACCCCAGGCAGCCAAGTGGACTTGAGCCGTAGGAGGAAGACTCTTCAGACTTCATGCGGCCAAGATGATCCGAGCCGCAGAAGGAAGTCTCTTGAAGACCTCATGCGGCCAAGCCACTTCGAGCCACAGGAGGAAGACTCTTCAGACTTCATGCGGCCAAGATGATCCCAGCCGCAGAAGGAAGTCTCTTGAAGACCTCATGCGGCCAAGATGATCCGAGCCGCAGAAGAAAGTCTCTTGAAGATCTCATACGGCCAAGCCAGTTTGAGCTGCAGAAGGAAGACTCTTGCGACCTCATGCGGTCAAGATGATCCGAGCCGTAGAAGATTGATTTTACTCTGTTGTGGGGGGGGACACATGGTAATTTGACCAAGTCTCAACCTCCCAGATTTGCTCTAACAAACAAATCTCAACCAACCACCAACTGGCAGTCAAAGAGTGAGTCTTCATGTGCTGTTGCAGTCACGTGGCCACGTGGCCATCTATGCGGCTCAAAATATCCTTCATCTCGTAATCACTATAAATATCAGGGCACCACACCCATGCAAATGGTTGGCAATCCAAGGCTGGTAACCTATGAAGGGCAATTTCTTCAAGAGCTAAGACTGCATCAGATAGTCCAAGGAGTAAGGCAGAGTTGATACACTTTCCCGAGCCTCCACCGTTACCCCCAGAATCAAAAACTAAACCATTGTACTTAGATTGTTTCCTAGGATTTCTTTCTAGGCTTTTCTTCGTACAAGCGAGTTTGCAATCAATTTTAGTGTTCCTGTAATACCTGTCTTTGATATTTTAATGGCAAACATCGGGTACTTCATGTCTTGTGTTTCAAGTACATCACGTATTCTTTGCTCTTGCGTTATTCATGTACTCTCATGTGCACTCATGTACGCTCATGTGCTCTCATGTACTTTCATGAGCTCTCATGCACGGCCATGTTTTTTCTATGTGCTTCATATATAACCAAACCATCATGTGCGTAACGTAACTTGACTAGATCCTTGTGTATTAATTGGGGTAGGGATGACTATAAATGGTTATGTGATCTTTTCCATCATGTGCAACTCTGTTACTTATTCATGTGAAACTGTGTTCTTCATGTGCAACACAGCTCTCATGTGCAACTGTGTTATTCATGTGCAACTCAGATTATTCATATGCAAACCTAAGCCGATTATATACCATCTTGTGCTCTAAATCACTTAGTCACTTATAATTCTTACTTACATATAGATATTTCCAGTTTACAAATATCTCTTTTATCTTTAATGTATATTTCTTACAGTTCATGTATCTTACTATATTGCTTGCTTTATATTTTTTGCCATGATATGAACTATTTGAGAGATATGTGCTCGTTCCTATCCTAACTGGACCTGTTGAAAATATTACAGAGGATGATGAGGAGTTCTACCCTACCTACTACGGAGCAGGCCTAGATGACACTTGCAACCTGGACCCCTGGAGGTTCAGGAAGCTGCTGAGGATGTTACCATTGTCTAAATTAGGTAGCTGGACTGCTTATCTTATTTCTTTATGTCATTTGTGTTTGTGGATTCAGAATTTGTATTATTTAAAGATGTTGAGACTTGATGTTTTTAACGTAGATTTATTTCCTATCTGTTGTATCTTCATTTGAGGATTTTATTATCTATCATATCGTGCTATTTCTATCATTAGACATGTGATTGAGTTGTACCTTCTGTGTTTTGGCCTCCGTTTGGAGAGTATATCATATTGTGGTTAGTTTAGATCATGACCTATAACAGCGTTCTACCGACGACACTGCGGCGTAGGCTGGACGTATCCACTTCTTGTGCCCCTATACTGGGTGCGGGTCGTGACAAAAGGTCACTGGTTCATCTTGGCTATAATCGACTATTTTTCCAAGTGGAAGAAAGGAGTACCACTCGTCGATGTAAAAACGTCGGACATGATCAAGTATCTTAAACATCATGACATCGACCGGTTGGGTTGCCACAGAGGATCATCCATGACAATGGCCCACAATTCGTCAGTAATACCTTCCTTCGTTTTTATGACCACAATCGGATCCGAAGTATAGCCTCAACCGCGTATAACCCAATAGAGAAAGGGATGACCGAGGCTTTCAAAAATGATTATCAAACTCTTCAAGAAAGTCGTATCTTCTAACAAACGTAATTGGGATGAAAAGTTCGGTGAATGCCTCTAGCCTTATCGAACTACGGTCCGAACACCTACTGGCAGTACACTATTTGTTTTGGTATACGAAAGTGAAGCCCTACTCCCTTTGTGTCACACCCCATAACCAGAATACTGGAGAGCGGGGGACAGACACAGCCAGCTACGTACATTGACGTATAATCTACCTCGATATACGGTCACGGCTGTCTAGATGCATGGGGGTTTATCTACAAGCCAACAGTCTCTTATGGTCATGAACAAGCCTAGTATCTCAATATCAAGCAAGTAAGTAAATGTTACAAGATGTTAGATCATCATATATACAAAGTAAGGCGTCCCAAACATTAGGTATTCAGATTATCATGAAGCTAGTCATACAAAATATGAAGACTAGCAAGAGTTTCAGTCATGCATGATCAACCCTAGGATGTGTCAATCATGTTACAGTCCGTAGGCAGACAGTAAGTAAAGTTGCAAACGAGCTAACACTTGCTTGGCGAATAAATGCCTCAAAAGAATATTTTTACAAGAGAATGGGAGAGCAAAATAAGAACCCACTCGTTGCTAGGGTTGCGCCTAGTGGTCACCATCTGGCTGGAAGGCTGGAGGATCCTCGATTCCTACTCCAAAATCTGGCCATACAAAACTAGCCGGGTCAGACCTCAGAAGAGCAAGTGCCACAAGGAAGGCTTCACTTAAGAACTAAAACTAGCATATTAGCACATGGGAACATAAATGGTAATAAAAGACATGAGTTAGAGGAAACAAGGTGAAAAATGATAAGACAAATAATGGACTATTCCGGTAGCCAAGTTACAACCCGTAAATTAAATAAGGACCGGGGTGGTAACCCTTCACCTGAACAGAGCTTAGTCTCCCACCAATTATCGACAAGAGTAAAGCATAAGCAAGAATGTGCTGACGTAATCACAGACTGGCATCGATTAGACAAGACTAGACTGGACTACATACATCATTCACGGCCAAGCAAAGAGAACGGCTTAATGCTTTAACTAACTAGGGTTATCACAAGCCTAGTTACTAGCAAGATGCAATGAGATATTTCTGCAGTCACAAGCCCTACAGCTATCCAGGTTATCTAGACGAGGTTCATTTAAGAGTTATCAAGAATTATTAGGTGGCTTGGAGTGCAACATATGACAATGTGCATAGAACTTGTTTCATGAAGTGCCCCACATGATAGTGGTCTGGAAATGTGCCCTATTCGACAGCAGGCTACAAGTCCCTCAGGTGTGGCCGGGATAACGGAATCGTCTGTAACTGGAAACATCTCTCTATATGAACTACTTGATCAATCTAGTCATTAACTTAGTCAGATTCAGTATAAATCCTTGACCGTAGGAAATCAGGAATTTATGTCCGAGTCATGATGCAAGACGAGACATGTAGCTTATACAGGCACAATCAAGAAAATCAACCACGGTGTCAAGACAAGAGTTACTTAGCAAGTCAGGGTAGCTATCATAACAGCGTTCAAGATTATCACGTCATGCCAGGTTACTTGTTACTTGTCAATATTACTTGTCAGGAGTGCGCCTCGATGGGCCACTATCAAGATTGTACATGCCTTATCAAGTTACTTATCATGTCAAGAGTGCTTGTCAAGAGTGCGCCTCGACGGGCCACTATCCAGATTTTTATGTCGTATTTATGTCAACATCAATACTGGCAAGTCATGCTATGCTCAACAAGTTATCGAGTCTGGTCATCACAAATAGGTCAAGTACAAAGGATAAGCAATTAACATAAAACCAATAATTAAGTGACAGATCATGCAAGGGGCCAGGGGTACCATGGCCAACAAGTGGCATTAGCCATGTTACGCCAGGGTAATAAGCTGCGCCAGGCACTAGGGGGTGCCAAGGCTACAGGTTGCGCCCAAATAATATGTTGCGCCTAGGCATTGGGGTGCCAGGTACTGGGGTGCACCAGGTCAGGTCAAGTTGCGCCAAGGCAAGTCGAGTCAAGACAGGCTGGGTTGCACCAGAACTAGTCGGGCCAAGTTAGGTTGCGCCAGGCACTAGGCTGCGCCAGGCTAGGTTGCGCCAGGCACTAGGCTGTGCACGCTGGGTCAGGTTACGTCGTGCTAAGAAGCGCACGCGGGTCAGGTTGCGCCGCGCTAAGAAGCGCATGTGGGACAGGTTGCGCCGCACTAAGAAGCACGGGCAGGGCAGGTTGCGCCTGGCACTATTCTTCTTCTCCAAAACAGCAAAGAAGAACCTATAGAACCCGAAAACTTCAAAATGCCATAACTTGCTCAAAATAAGTCTGAATTGAGACTTCCAAGGTTCTAAACTGCATAGAACGAGATTTTTTACAGTCTGGAATGACTGATTTTAGGAAATACCAAGCTTTAACAGATCAAAAAAAAAAGATCTACAAAAATCCATCTATCAAAATCGAAAATGCCAAGCTCTAAAGAGGCTTAGAATCAAGTAGAGAAGAGAATGGAAAAATAAAATAGGAGATCCATCATGAATCAAGTTGTACTTGCCTAGGGCTTGGGTGTAGGTGGGAGGAGTAAGATGAAGAAGTAAATGAAAGTTATGGAGGATAGAGAGTGTAGTTGACTTATATATTAAGCCCAAACCATCTCAAACCAACCAAGTCATCATGTTGAACCAAACCAAAATAACTAAGTCAAGATTAAACTAAGACTAGGCTAAGCAGGACAAGTCTAACTATGATCCACCTGACAAATGTCAGAAATTCGTACACGTATAATAAAAATACGTATAACGGGAAATGGGAGTGACAACTCTACCCACCTTAAAAGAATTCTGTCCTCAGAATTTAATCAAGAGGCTAGACATCTCAAGGCAAGCTACACTAACCACAGGCAATCTACGACTAGCAGTCAATCAAGCAATCATTTATGCAAGCAAGAAAGTAAAAGCATAAGGCATAAAAAGACATTTTACCTTATGAGTCAAACAGGTGTGGATATCGCGATCTGATATCATCCTCATGCTCCCACGTTGACTCACCCAAAGAGTGATGACCCCAAGCAACGCGGACTAACTTAATAGTCTTGTTCTTGAGTGCCTTCTCTCTTCGGTCCAATATAGATACGGGCCTTTCCTCATACGAAAGGTTGGTACCAACAACCAATTTTGAATGATCAAGGATATGGCTCAGATCCGGGATATACCATCACAATTGGGATACATGGAATACATCATGTACCTCACGTAATAACGATGAAAGAACGAGACGATAGGACACATCGCCTACTCGCTCGAGAATTTTAAACGGCCCTATATAACTAGGACTAAGCTTTTTTCGTACGCCGAATCGAATGACGCCACGGGTAGGCGAGATCCTAAGGAATACATGGTCGCAGATAGAGAACTCAAGAGGACGCCGATGAGAATCGGCCCAATGACGCTGACGATCTTGTGCAACTCGAAGATGATCCCTAACTTGTCTGACCACCTCGATAGTCCGAGTAACCATTTTTGGACCAAACATCTGCCTCTCGCCTACATTATCCCAGGCTAAAGGTGATTTGCACTTTTTACCATACAGTGCCTCAAACGGTGCCATCCGAATACTGGCCTGGAAACTGTTATTGTAGGAAAAATCTACGAGTACCAAAGTCGAGTGTACATGATCGTAACATATCTTCGAGAGTTTGAATCGTGCGTTCTGACTGACCATCTGTCTGCGGATGATAAGTTGAACTAAACTTGAGACGAGTCCCCAAACTCTCTTGAAGACTCCGCCAAAAGTGCGATGTGAATCTTAAATCTCTATCTGATATGATACTAACTGGCACTCCATACAATCTGACTATCTGCCTGAGGTACATCTTTGCAAGCTGATCCGTTGACTGACCAGTTCTGAAAGGGATAAAATGAGCTACCTTCGTGAGTCGGTCAACTATAACCCAGATAACATCTCTCCCAGCTGGAGATTTAGGTAATCCGGTTAAAAATCCATGGTAATGTGCTCCCATATCTATTCTGGGATCGGTAAAGGTTGAAGAAGTTCGGCTGGTCTCTGATGTTCAGCTTTAACTTGTTGGCAAACTAAACAACGAGAGACAAACCGGGCTATCTCCCTCTTCATGCCATTCCACTAGAAATGCTGACGGATATCACGATACATCTTCGTGCCACCGGGATGAATTGAATACTGAGAACTGTAAGCTTTTGCCGTAATCTCTTGCCTGATATCACCACTAGGTACACAAAGATGTCTTCCATATCGAAGTGTACCGTCTTCGTGAATATATAACTCTGTTCTCCTTCCTGCTTCACATTCTGCCCTAAGCCGCTAAATCTTAGAATCTGTTGATTGAGCTATCTTGATCCTCTCAACTATACTGGACTGAACTTGCATATTGGATATCAATGCCACATTGGTAGGAAGAACTACTTCTATTCCCATCTTTTGAAGATTTGCTAGTAACTCTGGTTGTGCTGTTAGAAAATAAGCTTCTGCTCTTCTACTCAACGCATCTGCAACTACGTTGGCCTTTCCAGGATGATATTGTAAGTTGATGTCGTAATCCACAAGTAGCTCTGGACATCTCCTATGACGCATGTTAAGATCCTTTTGAGTAAACACATACTTAAGACTCTTGTGGTCGGTGAAAATCTTCACCCGATCTCCATATAAATAATGCCTCCAAAGCTTAAGTACAAAAACCACCACTGCTAACTCTAATTTATGGGTTGGGTAATTCCTCTCATGATCACGAAGCTGACGTAACGCATAAGCTACTACCTTACCATGATGTATTAAGACACATCCCAATCCTCTGCCAGAAGTATCACAATAAATTAAAAATCCTCCAGTCCTATCTAGAAGCGTGAGAATGGGAGCCGTCATCAATCTTCGCTTCAACTTCTCGAATGAACTCTGACACTCTACTGTCCAAGCAAACTACACATCCATGCGGGTAAACTGCGTCAATGGTGCCGAAATCCGAGCAAAGTCTGACACAAATCGTCGGTAATAGCCGGCCAATCCTAGAAAACTACAAACTTCTGCGACGGTGCTAGGAACTGGCCATGTCTCTATGGTAACTATCTCTGGGGGTCTACTTCCACTCCACCTTGGGTGATTATGTGACCTAAGTACGAAATGCGATCAAGCCAAAATTTGCACTTACTGAACTTCACGTACAACTGGTGTTCTCTGAGAATCTGAAGAACTACACGAAGATGCTACTCATGCTTCGCCTCATTCTTGCTATAGACCAAGATGTCGTCTATGAACACTATCACGAACTGATCCAAATAGGGCATGAATATGCGATTCATGAGATCCATGAATACAGCTGGCACATTAGTCGCTCCGAATGGCATAACGAAAAACTTCCAATGTCCATATCTAGATCTGAATGTTGTCTTCGGGATGTCGTGCTCTCTGACTCTGATCTGATGGTACCCTGACCATAAGTCAATCTTCGAAAATACTGCTGCCCCACTGAGTTGATCAAATAAATTATCTATCCTTGGTAGAGGATATCTGTTCTTTATTGTTACAGAATTCAAGGTATGATAATCAACACATAATCTTGACGTAACATCCTTCTTTTTCACAAAAAGCATCAGGGCTCCCCAAGGTGATCCACTAGCACGAATGAATCCTTTGGTTCTGAGTTCTTCAATCATCTTGTACAGGATCTCCAACTCTGATGGTGCCATTCTGCAGACTCTCTCTGATACTGGTGCAGTCTCTGGAATCAAGTCGATAGTGAACTCTATCTCTCTCTCCGGTGGCATACCTGGAAGCTGTTCGGGAGATACATCAGAAAACTCTTTAACGACTCTGGGAAACAGAAATGCCTCTGCTACTGCCATCTGTAAGACTGGGGGAGAAGGTTCTACCTCGCCCCTAGAAAATAAAAACTCCGGTTCACCTGGAATACCAAAAATAATCCTGCCAATATGGCAGTCTATTCTTGCATATTAATCCTTCAACCAATCCATTCCTAGGACCACGTCATAGTCGGCCATCGGAAATTCTATCAATCTAGCGGAAAACTCTCTACCGCTAACTACGATTCGACACGAGGAAAAGACTCTATATACTCCAACAAGACTATTACCAGTAAGTGTATTGAGCCTTACAGACAATGACTCAGGCTCCAGTCCTATCCGTGTAGTGAATCGTGCAGACATAAATGAATACGATGCACCCGAATCAAATAATACAGATGCTGGAAAATAGTTGATGAGAATGGTACATGCCACCACCTCACCTGATGCCAATTCTTCTGCCACGGTCAGAGCCATAGCTTGACCTTGTCCTCTTGGTGCTGGTCCTCTCTGTTGGTGACCTCTCTGCCTGTTCTAAATCTGAGCTTGGGCCTGAGCATATTGTTACGGCCTCTGCTTCTGGAAAGCTTGAGCCTGAGGCGACAATGGCCTCGGAGGCTGGTACTGTTGCTGCACTGGTGCTGGTCCCCTAACAGATGGACTGGTTAGTGTTGATGAAGAAGAACTGGCTCTATGCGGGCAGGACCCTATCAGGTGATCTGGTGCCCTACAAGCCAAGCACAACCCCTGTGCTCTGCGACACTCTGAGACTACGTGTCCTGGCTTTCCACAATGAGTGCAGCCCATCGCGGAAGACTGCTTCTACTTCTGCTTCTGTTGCTAAGGGTATGTCGGTGTCGAGCACTGAACCGACGAAACTGTAGTCGTTCTCCTAGGAGCTCCAATGGTCAAAGCCCTAGCTGCCGGGGATAGTGTTGATGACTAGGACAACTGTCCATAAGACCTTTTACGTCATCCAGTTTGATCTATTATCCTCTGGGAGGTATACTCATGCCTCTTCGCTGTTCGCAAGAAAGCATCAAACGTCTGGTGCTCAAACTGCTCTACTACTAGAATGATCTCTAGGTAGAGTCCCTGCTGGAATCGATGCGCTCGGTCCAATTCGGTCGCCACCAAGGTATGAGCAAATCGACTAAGCCAAGAAAACTTGGTCGTATATCTATCGACCGTCCTTCCCATCTACTTGAGATTGCTGAATCTGGTCTGCAGATCATACCGAGCTACTGCATCAAAGTACTTTGTCTGGAACTTGTCGCTGAATACCGCCCATAAGACAAACGTCGCCAATCCAACTGCTTGCATCGCCCACCAGTTGCGGGCTAAGTCCAACAACTGCAGGCGTACGACGGCCACCTTCTCACCCTCAGGAATCCTAGTTGCTTCCAGGATAACCTCTGTGTCCTGAAGCCATGCATCAGCAGCAATAACATCTTTACTGCCGTCAAAGAAAGGAGGGTTCAGACGCTTGAAGCTGTTGGCCGCGTTGTTCCTTTGGTAACCAACTCTGCCCATGGTATCTTGTACTATCTGGTGTAGGGCATCGCCCCGTCGATCTTGAGATACAAGCAATTCTCTGATGAGACCCACCAGGGTACCATTATCAGGCTCTGCAGGCTGGACTGGTTAAACTGGGGGCTCTGGATCCCCGAAATACATGACTCGAAAGGCCGCTCCAGAGTGTTGGGCTTGGTCTCCAGGTTGCTGCTGGTCTACTGGAGGTGCTACGCCTTGCTGATCGGTAGGACCAGGAATAATGTCGCTGAAGAAACGACATGGGGAACAATAAGGAAGGACCATGATAGATCGAGAATATAAACATGTGATCAGGTCAAGATTCTGGAAAGATTAGAAGACACGAGTAGAGATCAAGGGCGAGTGCTGATTGAGACATCTATTCAGTGAAACCCTCACATATCTTGATTTACAAGACATGCATGGGCCACCACTTATACCGTGTCACACCCCAGAACCAGAATACTGGAGAGCGGAGGACAGACACAGCCAGCTACGTACATTGAGGTATAATCTACCTCGATATACGGTCACGGCTGTCTAGATGCATGAGGGTTTATCTACAAGCCAACAGTCTCTTATGGTCATGAACATGCCTAGTGTCTCAATCTCAAGCAAGTAAGTAAATGTTACAAGACGTTAGATCATCAGACATACAAAGTAAGGCGTCCTAAACATTAGGTATTTAGATGATCATGAAGCTAGTCATACAAAATGTGAAGACTAGCAAGAGTTTTAGTCATGCATGATCAACCCTAGGATTTGTCAATCGTGTTATAGCCCGTAGGCAGACAGTAAGTAAAGTTGCAAACGAGCTAACACTTGCTCGACGGCTAAACGCCTTAAAAGAATATTTTTACAAGAGAGTGGGAGAGCAAAATAAGAACCCACTCGTTGCCAGGATTGAGCCTAGTGGTCACCATCTGGCTGGAAGACTGGAGGATCCCCAAGTCCTATTCCAAAATCTGGCCATACAAAACCAGCTGGGTCTGACCCCAGAAGAACAAGTGCCACAAGGGAGGCTTCACTTAAGAACTAAAACTAGCATATTAGCACATGGGAACATAAAATGTAATAAAAGACATGAGTTAGAGGAAACAAGGTGATAAACGATAAGACAACTAATGGACTATTCCGGTAGCCAAGTTACAACCCGTAACCAAACAAGGACCGAGATGGTAACCCTTCACCTGAACAGAGCTTAGTATCCCACCAATTATCGACAAGAGTAAAGCATAAGCAAGCATATGCTGAAATAATCACAAACTGGCATCGATTAGACAAGACTAGACTAGACTACATCTATCATTCACGTCCAAGCAAAGAGTACGGCTTGATACTTTAACTAACTAGGATTATCACAAGCCTAGTTACTAGCAAGATGTAATGAGTTGTTTTCGCAGTCACAAGCCCTACAGCTATCCAGGTTATCCAGGCGAGGTTTATTTAAGAGTTATCAAGAATTATTAGGTGGCTTGGAGTGCAATACATGACAATGTGCATAGAACTTGTTTCATGAAGTGCCCCACATGACAGTGGGCTAGAAATGTGCCCTACTCGACGGCAGGCTATAAGTCCCTCAGGTGTGGCCGGGATAACGAGATCGCCTGTAAGTAGAAACATCTCTCTCTATGAACTACTTGATCAATCTAGTCATTAACTTAGTCAGATTCAGTATAAATCCCTGACCGTGGGAAATCAAGAATTCATGTCCTAGACATGATGCATAACGAGACATATAGCTTATACAGGCATAATCAAGAAAATCAACCACGGTGTCAAGACAAGAGTTACTTAGCAAGTCAGGGTAGCTGTCATAACAGCGTTCAAGGTTATCACGTCATGCTAGGTTACTTGTTACTTGTCAAGATTACTTGTCAGGAGTGCACCTCGACGGGCCACTATCAAGATTGTACATGCCTTATCAAGTTACTTATCATGTCAAGAGTGCTTGTCAAGAGTGCGCCTCGACGGGCCACTATCCAGATTTTTATGTCGTATTCATGTCAACATCAATACTGGCAAGTCATGCTATGCTCAACAAGTTATCGAGTCGGGTCATCACAAATAGGTCAAGTACAAAGGATAAGCAATTAACATAAAACCAATAATTAAGTGACAGATCATGCAAGGGGCAAAGGGTACCATGGCCAACAAGTGGCATTAGCCATGTTGCGCTAGGGTAATTGGCTGCGCCAGGCACTAGGGGGTGCCAAGGCTACAGGTTGCGCCTAAATATTAGGTTGCGCCTAGGCACTGGGGTGCCATGTACTGGGGTGCACCAGGTCAGGTCAAGTTGCGCCATGACAAGTCGAGTCAAGACAGGCTGGGTTGCGCCAGAACTATTCGGGCCAAGTTAGGTTACACCAGGCACTAGGCTGCGCCTGGCTAGGTTACGTCGGACTGGGGTACGCCAGGTCAGGTTGCGCCTGACTGGGGTACGCCATGTCAAGTTACGCCAGGGCCCAAGGGGGCCCTGGGCAAGATTGCGCCAGACTGAGCTGCGCGAGGTCGGGTTGCGCCTGACTCAGGTTACGCCTGACTCAGGTTGCACGGCGCTAAGAAGCACACGCTGGGTCAGGGTACGCCGTGCTAAGAAGCGCGCGCTGGGTCAGGTTGTGCCGCGCTAAGAAGCGCGCACGGGGAAGGTTGTGCCGCACTAAGAAGCACGCGCGGGGCAGGTTGCGCCTGGCACTGTTCTTCTTCCCCAAAATAGCAAAGAAGAACCCATGGAACCCGAAAACTTCAAAATGCCATAACTTGCTCAAAACAAGTCCGAATTGAGGCTTCCAAGGGTCTAAACTATATAGAACGAGATTTCCTACAGCCTGGGATGACTGTTTTTAGGAAATACCAAGCTTTAATAGATTAAAACCAAGAAAAATAAGAAAATATCAAAACTTAGATCTACAAAAATTCATCTATCAAAACCAAAAATGCCAAGCTCTAAAGAGGCTTAGAATCAAGTGGAGAAGAGAATGGAAAAATAAAATGGGAGATCCATCATGAAGCAAGTTGCACTTGCCTAGGGCTTGGGTATAGGTGGGAGGAGTAAATAAAGAAGATAAAGAAGTAAATAAAAGTTATGGAGGAGAGAGAGTGTAGTTGACTTATATATTAAGCCCAAACCATCTCAAACCAACCAAGCCATCATGTTGAACCAAACCAAAATAACCAAGTCAAGATTAAACCAAGACTAGGCTAAGCCGGACAAGTCTAACTACGATCCACCTGACAAATATCAGAAATCCGTACACGTATAATGAAAATACGTATAACGAAAAACGGGAGTGACACTTTGGAACTCCAAATTCCCTCTCTAAGAGTGGCTCTTAATTAGTCATATGACCACGGAAGACAACCACCGCCTATGATTACAAGAATTGGAAGCAATGAACGAGAAATGCCTCCTAGCACAACAGCGCATTGAGCTATACCATGCACGAATATCAAATGATTTTAACAAAAAAGTTTACAAGAAGGTTATTCCGAGCCAGCGATCTCGTTTAATCTGTTAGAAGGCCAATGATTATGACCCACAAGACGGCCAAAAAGTTTTTACCCAAATGGGAAGGGTCATTTGTTGTAGAAATGGTCTATTCTAACGGAGCATACCGGCTAGCTAAACCCAATGGATATTTATTCATTATGCCTATCAATGGTAAGTTCCTCAAGAAGTATTATGTTTAAACAAAGATGGAAGTGAAAAGCGTCTCCAACTGTAACCTCCATTCCTACATCCTTATCCTATTTTGAATGCCTACCATGTCCATAATACCTCAGAGTATGCATTCTTGACTTCTTTCACAATACATTCATATTACCTCTGTTGATAAGATCGTTATTCTAAAACTTACCATATTCACATTGGTACCTCCACAAAAAAGATTCCTAGATGAACAAATATGTCCATTTAACCTCTGAGTTGTTCTTATGTTTCTTACCATGTTATTTCTAAACCTCTGAGTAAGTTACCAATCTAGAATCATATGTTTTTCATGTCCAAAATTACCTCTGAACAAACCTTCTCTATCCTTCAAGAAATTACCCCACAGTAATATTCGTAGAGTAAAAGAAGACAAGTCCACAAAGTCCGCAATCACAAGAAACTCACATAAAGCAAGCAAAAGGCGATTAGATTTTCATTGATATTCATGATACATATGATGGGAATCTACAACATGATTATATTTTTTTTTATAGATATTCATGCTTACATATGATGGAAATTTATTTAATAGAAGACCTCTACTGAAGACTCTGGCTCACTTCTTTCTCATTATAGAGATCAATGATGTGACAAATGCATCCAATGAAGAGGGTAGAGATGTGACAAATGCCCTACTGCAAAGGGCAGTAATGTTATAAATCTCGAGCATTGGGCCTGCATTAATTTTTCAAGACAAGCAGGAAGGCCGTCTCGAGTGTGCAGGATGGTCGTCGCGTATGTAAAACCCCTCAAAATTAAAAGAATATTTACTTTGGGTTAAAAATATTTTATTGGATTTTTATTTATTTTTAATTAATTTTTATCCTATTTTTATTATATAAAAAGGGCTATAGTCATAATTGAGTTTGAATGTGCAAGTTGACTAGAAAGTATAGCATGCCTAGCGTAGTCGGGTGCTTTAACTAGTATACTGGCCATGTTATGGATGTCATAGTCATATTTTAGTCTCTTGTATGTTAACAATTCAAATTGTGGCACAAGTCATATTTTAATTAATTAATTAGTTTATATAAGCCTTTATGATTTTTTAGGAGACCCGGTTACACCAAACCTTCCCGAACATCTTCCAAGCCAAATCCAAACGTATGTAAGCACGTTGGATATTAGAATACATTAATAAATATATATATATTTTATATATATTCAGATTTTTGCAATTATTTTGGCTCAAAGGATAGAATGTTCTATATAAGGATATATATATTTAAGTCCTTAGCCTAACTAACTAACTAACTAACTACCCAACCAACCCACTAAATAACCTAACCATCTAACCAAGGACGACCAAGAGTAGCCCCCATGTAATTTTCGTTCAAAAATAAGCCCCTATATTGGTCGTTCATGTCATGCATCGAAACACCCTCCTACATATGTGTGTGTGTGTGTGTGTGTGTGTGTGTGTGTGTGTGTGTGTGTATATATATATATATATATATATATATATATATATATATATATATATATATATATATGTATCAATCTTCATCAAAACCCAAACCCTAACACCAAAATCTCTCATTTATCACCCAAGAGCAGCCCCTTCCCCATTAATTTCGAAAATAGCAATCTCTCCCCTCTCCTTCATCATCCTCTTCCTGCACAACACCTACCAATCATCTCCTCCCACTCAAAGTCTCTCCTTTACACCATCTCTTATATATATGTATGTATGTATGTATGTATCAATCTTCATCAGAACCCTAACCCTAACACCAAAATCTCTCATTTATCACCCAAGAGCAGCCCCTTCCCCATTAATTTCGAAAATAGCAATCTCTCCCCTCTCCTTCATCATCCTCTTCCTGCACAACACCTGCCAATCATCTCCTCCCACTCAAAGTCTCTCCTTTACACCATCTCTTCACCTAAATACCATTAAACCTTCAAAAAGACTTATATACATATATACATATATATATATATATATATATATATATATATATATATATATATATATATATATATATATATATATATCCCCTCTCCTTCATCATCCTCTTCCTGCATAACACCTACCAATCATCTCCTCCCACTCAAATTCTCTCCTTTACACCATCTCTTCACCCAAACACCATTAAACCTTCAAAAGGACTTATATATATATATATATATATATATATATATATATATATATATATATATATATATATATATATATATATATATATATATATATATGTATCAATCTTCATCAAAACCCTAATCCTAACACCAAAATATCTCATTTATCACCCAAGAGCAGTCCCTTCCCCATTAATTTCGAAAATAGCAATCTCTCCCCTCTCCTTCATCATCATCTTCCGGCACAACACCTACCAATCATCTCCTCACACTCAAAGTCTCTTCTTTACACCATCTCTTCACCCAAATACCATTAAACCTTCAAAAAGACTCCACCTTCACCATCAAACCTACCAAACCACCATTCTCATCATCTTCAACCCATCAAGAAGGGGTTAGAAAGCAAGCAAGACAAGAAAGTTGGAATCTTTGGCAAGGAGGAGCACCTACAAGCCTTCTAGTAAAAGATTTTGGTAAGATTATATATTTTTTCCCATCTCAAACCCTATGATAAATTCTGTAGGAAATATGAGATTAATGTCTTAGAAATTAGATTTTGATCCCTATTTATCATATATTTTTATTCATAGAACTTGCATCTAGAATTGTTGAGAAATCGAGTTACGATAATGTTGATTTTTAGTAGGGATGTGAAGGAACTCTATTTTATTGTTGGTGTTTTTAAAAAATGAATCTAGTGTAGGTTTATTACTATAAAATATATTTTTAAATAATTTTTTTGATTTTATCATCTTAAATCTGTCCGAGAAAAATAGGAGTCGAAATATTAGCTTTTCGGGTAGAACTGCTGACCTAGAAAGACTATAAATTAGGATATATGTGGATGAATTAATGAGTTATTTTATGAAAAATAATCTATATTAATTTTTTTTAATATGTTATTTAACATATTTAAGCCATGTTGGGTAGTTGGCGATGTTCTGGACAAGTTTCGGGTCGACTAGCCGACATGGGAGTCAAATAGTCATAAATTTTCTTAGAATTCCAAATCTGAAATTCAGAGCTTATTTCAGTGTAAAATAATTTAAATTTTTTATTTTTATGATTTTAGATGATTTTTAGGCATACCCTCGACGTAGGGGCATAACCAATACTTTTGGAAGTCGAAAACCGTAAAACTAGATCCCGGTGTCTCATGAAGTGTATGTGTTGTTGTGTATGAATCTAAGTGGTTTCATGAGATATTTGGATATAGTTATTATGGTTTAAAATATTAAATTAGTTAATTAAGTCATACCATATGTTTTATGATTAAATAATTAAACTAGTTAACTAATTATTTAGGAGCATTGGGTTCCGGAGGCGTAGACACGAGACCTACCTTTCATCTTCACACCGCAGAATCAGGCAAGTACACATTGCCAAAATTTTCCATTCATATAGCATGTTTAAATTTTTTTTCATCATTGTTATCATCGATTCACATGATTCTAGTTTATCAGTTATTTCTGTTCCTTTTTATTAGAGACATTTTCATATACCCTGTATAGGATTTGGATATACCAGATTGTTGTACCCACGTGAGTGTTAGATGCACAAGAACGACTATAAATATATGGACTATTTTTCTTTCCCTATATCGTTATTTGTGAACCTGTGGCCTCTATGGCCGGGTTATCTGTTGTAACCCTGTGACCTCCAAAGTCGAGTGAGTTTTCTAAGTCGTGGTTTACCTGTGAGCTATGGTATTTGTTGTCCGTCGTTATACAGTTCATGTGTGGTTAGTTGTTCTCACTCATGTATGATTATAGTATAGGTAATGCCTAGTTCATTTTTCTTGCTTTATCACTATCTATTTAACTGCTATACTTTGAGATACTTGGCTTGTATATTATGTGTCTTGCTAGTCCCACTGAGGACCTGGTGATCTCTCCAGGTTTAGTCGAGGTTGATCTAGGTACAGACGAGCATGTTTACGAGCCAGCACCAGACCACGGTACCACTGAAGCTGACGACGTTATCGATGCTTAGCATAGCTTGGACTTAGTTATTTATTTTCCTGTCTTTATATTCTATTTACGTCTACTAGAAGTGGATTTGTCTCCACCGGACGTGACTTGAATACTTGATTACTTGAACTTCAGTTTACATTATTTCTCATTATTTGGTTCATTATCTCTTATTTGATTTAGTTGTATCTTTTTACTTCCGTGGATGAGATATAGATTGCCATGTTAGTTCTAGATTTCTATGACTTGTGAGTTTATAGACAACTTAAGTGCATTCTTGAGGGTTTCATAGATTTGGTATTACCCTTGAGTATGTACTAGCTGGGCGTTGTAGAAGCATGAAAAAAATGCAGACATATCAAAAGTGCAAGTGGCGTTCTCACTATACATGGCTTCACAAAAGCACAGGTAGCCCAAAAGCGCAGACAGACAACTAAAGTCACACAGACGAAGAAAAGTGGTACATAAATAGTTCTTTATTAAAATCATGTCTACAAAAGATCTATTATAGATTCTTCATGATTACATATAAAGGACTAAAACACCTAAAAGAAGTCTACAAGGGGGTTAATCTTCAGCACGCGCGCAGCCCCCCAAACATGCAACACTTCCTCGTCGGAGCGAGCCACTTCCTGATGCATCTATTGGCCCAAAAAAAACTCAGTCTACAGCACAGGGTATGCCACCGCCATTGAGCAGGGCAGAGCACAACCTGTGGCTCTTCAGATTGGCAATCAATACAAACCCGAAAGCTTGGATCTCGAAGACCTCCAAGATGTTGTTCAGGTTCGAACTCCTTACGCCAAACGCTCGTGCATCTCAAAATTCAGTAGTAGTTCTTCTACAAAGACAAAGCTTCTTTAAACGATGGGATCCACAACCAACAGTCGACTTGTGTAAGGCCAACTGCCGTTCGAAGCTAAATCGGGATCGAGCATGACGGTGGGAATGTTAAGAGAAAGAAGACAAAACCCTTCGGAAAGCTTTCCATTGTATAGGGTGAGTGTGGTCCAACCCACATGCCATGTGTCCATTGGTCAAAGACTCCCAAATTAATGGGTTGAACCTAAGATTTAGCACAATGAGTCTAATTTAATAGATTCATTCGACTGAATCCTAGGCCACAGACTTCTTGAATTCTCCAAATGACGACGGTAATTAAAGAAGAGGATGACCGACTCGTCTATCAAAAGAGCAGTCATTAATTGCTCTTATGACTTCGACAGAAACTAGCTCCTTCGACTCAGAAGCGCAGCCAGTTCATTCCTTCTACTGCGCCCTCCTTTCAACTCAGAAGAGCAGCCAGTTCACTACGCCCTCGCTTCAACCCAGAAAGTGTAATGACTTCATTGCCTGAAGCACTTGTCCACTCGTCACTCTAAAAGCGTAGTAACTACGTTGCCTGAAGCAGAAGTCCACTCATCACCCTAAAAGTGCAGTGACTCCGTTGTTTGTAGCACTTGTCCACTCATCGCCCTAAAAGCACAGTGACTCCGTCACCTGAAACACAGTCTACTTATCGCCCAGCAGCGCAGTGACCTCAAAGCCTCGCTAGAAGTATAGCTTGCATAGATGCACAGTCTTACGGGGTGACGTGGTTCCACGTGGCCAGATGGGTGTTTATGTCCTTTTCAGATTGGTTTGTTTAAAAACCACCGTTCTTAAGGTAGGACCGAGTTTAATTCTGTTGATAAGAGCAATATCATATCGGTTTGTTTAAACCACAGATAAGGACGAAATTTATTCTTATAGACGAGGGCCATATCTAATTGGTTTGTTTAAACCAATGGCCCCCTAAGATAAGACAAAATCCAACTTCAGGAATAGAAACAAAATCTGCTCAGGTTCATCCGATCAACAGTAAACACACGCCACGTGTCGTTTATTCGGTCATGTTGATAATTTCCCCCAAGATCTTAATAAAGAAGAATCCTAGCGTCCACCACATGTCAGCTCAGCAGCAGTTCTCACCGTACAACTTCGAGATTCTCTCATATCTCTACGTGCAGCATTCTTGCACAATTCTTATGCACATTGTATGTTTTTTCCTATAAATAGAAGGAGTTTTCCTTCGATAAAGGGGCCCCTAAATCTTTACAAATTCGACATCCTCTTGATTGGCAACCCCAAAGTTTCAATTACAAGCACCAGAAAGCTAGAGCAAGTTCAACTCGTTGTCAGATCGCCAACGGAGTAAGGGAGCTGTTGCAGTGCTCGATCTCCACCGTTACACTTTCCTAGAAAACTTTGTACTTAGATCTCCTGTTTAGGAATTGATACAAAAAATTCGTAGAACCTTTTGTTAGGCAAACAAGATAGCGACCCTGCTGGGGACTTCCTTCTTCTCCAACGAGAAGGTGGTGGCGCAATCTGACGAAAACTTGTTGGGATCTTCTCAGAAGACATTGGTTATACGTTTCAACCAATAAGCTTTTGAAGATCTCCTTTCTGAGGAGAAGTCGAGTCTTTCGAAGCGGTTCGTAAAACCGAAGAAGACTCGATGCACCTGGGTGCCGAAGGCGGCTGCTACGAGCAGCATGACGGAGGAGACTATGCTCTAGAACCCCCTGAACGACAAATCCCAGAAGAAGATTTTGGCTGCTACTGACAGGCCACCTCACTCAGTTCCCACTTCTGGAAAACACAGCAAAGAGTACGGCTCTCCTACGATGGGTCTGACAAAGGCACAACGCCAAAAGAAGCGCACCGTGGTCCACCCATGGACGGAGGAGGCTGCGCAGGTGAGAACTGCTGTCTTTGACAGAATTGCCTACCCATCGGATAAGGCTACGTTGGATTCTAAACGTTACGCACCTTCTAGGGGTAACACAAAGAAGTCTAAGGCGGCACGTGTCTTACACAGCCAAAGTGCTATGCCAACCACTCTGTTGGACTCTGAATACTGTACACCTTCTAGGGGTTGTAGGAAGAAATCCAAGACAGCATGCGCTTTGCGCAATCAAAGTGCTATGCCGACGGCAGACCAAAGGCCTACATTGACAGTCACGTGTACAGCCAATGGAAAACTATACAAAACTGGTCTGAGTGCTTCGATGCCTCGACCGGTGAAAACCTTTTGTCACTTGAGCACTCATGTGCATGATTCAAGCCAGGGGGTACCCACTATCGAGATAGATTCATGCAAATAGTATTCCTGTAAGCATGGAAGGAGTCTACCTCATCAGCAACTCTCTAATCAGGACCTAAGCGTGTCTCATGCGCAGGAACTAAGAAGAGAGAAGCTATCTCCACACCCTCACTCCTGCGTACAGCTTCCTTGCGCGCACGAAAGGAGTGCAGGAATGGAGACCTCAATAACTCCCCACAAGCGTAAAGCGAGGGAGGAATCTGCGGTGCAAGGCGTGTCTAAACTAAGGCATAACTGTAACCAGATCACCATCAACTGCTGCTATTGCCAAATAGCCGCATCGCCACCAAAGAGGCGGTCCGTCTTCCAAAGACCGCAACCGATGGTATCGGGTAAAGAAGAAGATGAACTCCGCGTTGCTTCATGCAACGCGATACGGGGTTCTTCGTCTCTCAAGAAGCTTTCCAAGAATCCTCTCGTGTCGGCCAACAAGCCCAAAAACTGGCCTGGGGTAGCAAGACAGCGGTACCCAGTATTGGTGTATTCCAAAGCACATGTGCTAAATTTGGATCCTTGGCGCAAGGAGGTGATGCTGCGGATGCAACATTAGCTGGAGGTGGTCAGCCCTTCATTATTCGTGACAATCCCACCTTCCAATCCAATAAGGGACTATATGAAAGATACCACCACAGGTGCAGGCAACAAAAAAGCTTGGGGTAGCAATTGCAATAAATCTGAGGATGATTGCAATCTGCCGGTTTATCCTCAAGACGACGGGACTCAGGCGTTTGTGCCAGAGAGCAAAAGATCCACCATCCCCTCTACCCATCCACACATGATGTCCGTGTTCATGATCGAAGGCGACAACATGGACAGCAGCGAAGGATCCAGTCAACAGAAATGTATAGATGCCCTTGAGACGGGCCTAAATACATTGAACAATACTATGAAGTCCTTGGCTTTCGTCGTCTTGAAGATCAAGGAGAAATTGACACCTTTTGTCTCCGCTCCTGCGAGCCAAGACCCAAGGACTAACGGCGGGTCCAATGTGCCTCACATCATGAGCCAAGCAGCACCTCCACCATCTACTTCATCAACAACAGGACCTGCAATGTCGAGTAAAGTACAGCAGGCCCTGAAAGAGTTGTACGCTCACCACGATGCCAGAAAAAAGCGAGAATTACTCCAAAAGATGGGAATTCGACAACCATATCCTGCCGAATGGGATAATGTGATCTATCCTCCCAAATACAATCCGCAGACGCTCATGTCGTTTGCCTCAGTAACAGGGCATCTACCAAAAGACGTCGCTCTCCTTACCAACATATTCTTAGAAGCACTGCAAGGGTAGCCTACAAATGGTTTTGTAGCCTTCCGGACAACTGTATTTCATCATTCGAAGACTTGAAGCGCCTATTCCTCATTCGACTCTATAAAGGGGAATAGACATGATAATGTCGACTCTCATGGACATTGTCCAGAAGGAGAAGGAACCAGTACGTGCATACATTAAGCGCTTTCACCAGGCCGCTCTGAGATTACCCCCTGGTATACCAGAGCCCATGCTTATGGACTCCTGCCGCAAAAACATGCTTCCCGTAATCAAATTGCGGTACAGTGCTCCTTGTATAGAGTGGACGCCCTTTATTACAGAGACAGACGTGACGGAAAGAAAAGCTCGAGACGCACAGCTATTGGGACTGAGTTTTGCATCGCTCAAAGACAAAGGGAGGTGCTCATCTAGCAACAATCTCGCTCCCAAGGACGGTAAGGGGAAACAAGCCATGATCGTCAACATCTCCAAGGGTTCAGCAACAATGAACCCTAAGCTGGCCGAAGCACAGAAGTCGAAAGAGACTTACTCCTTCAAGGACGAAGACACACTAGAACTCTTCGATATGCTAACGAAGGGTGGCAAGCTTCAGCTACCACCTCCTAAGCGTTCAGATGAAGTGGAAATGGTAGAAAATCCAAAATACTGCCACTACCACCAGTATGTTCACCATTCAACACGTGACTGCTACGTGTTGAAAAGACAGATGCAATGCCTCATCGACGCCAAGGTTATTTCGCTCGAATACGAGGAAAAGACTGTTACTGCCAACATGGTCACTCTCCAGTTCGGAAGTTTTTCGTGAATAGAAGCTCAAGACGGTGTAGTCCTCATCCCAAGAGCAACAATGGAAGTAGTCAATCTTCCACCGGCCCATGACAATGCTCAAGGCCTTATCCTATTTACAACGTCGTGAGGCAAAGTGATGTGGATCCATCCTGATCTCGCCCCAGACATGATGGTACCTACAGTGCACCCTGTCAAGGAAAAGAAAGTCATGTCATGTCGTATGGTCTCTACATCTGCTGATGACACTCTGGTTACCACTCGTTCGGCTCATCAGCGAGAAGAAAATCAAGCTTCGAAAGAGAAAACAGCTCCCCCTGTTGCGGCCATCGCCCCCGATACATTGGAAGCTAGTCCATCTTAATCCCCTGTCGTAGACAAGCAAAGACAGAAGGAGGTTCGCTTTGACAAACCTCGAAGAAAAGACTCGGTTGTAGGACCGATCAAGCCTTATAACTTTGACATATTGGCGTAGCTGGCCAATACTCTGACTCGACTGTCACTCTTCGAGCTCCTCCGTCTCTCCAAAGAGACTCGAGACACCCTCAGTGAAGCTTTGCAGAACGCTGACTTCTTCCTGACTTAGGTGCAACTGCCTAAGGAAGACCCTACTGCATGCCCACATTGTCACAGTATGGTCGAGGTAATTCCTAACATCACCTTCACCCAGCAGGATATGTTGTTGAAGAACAACCGGCATAATAGACCCTTGTACTACATAGGGTATGTTGGTGCCATTAAGGTCGATCGCATCCACATCGACCATGCATCGACTGACTGCATCAAATACTACAACCAGTGACTTCAACGCTAGAAAAAGTGAGCCCCTAGGCAAGATTCACTTGAAATGCCAAATAGGTGATCTCCAGACTGACGTAACTTGCTACGTCATTGACACCGATATAAACTATAACATACTGTTAGGACGACTATGGATCCACGAGTACATGATCGTGCCTTCCACTCTCTATCAATACATGAAGTATGTGGCTAGCGACAGGACCATCAAAAATAAGTTCGCTGATATCGACCCATTCCGAGGACTCGAAGAATATTGTACAGATGCTAAGTTGTATAAGTCAGTCCCATGGGACAATGATGCTAATGATGTCGATGATGAGGCAGATACTCTATCAAAAAGTGCAGCTGTCGTGAAAGAACTATTGAAGGTTCGATTGAAGGAAAAACTTCCCAAAACATCAGCTCCTCTCGTCATCAATCTTTGAGGTAAGGCTCCGGCTCGATTACGTTCGACAATATCAGCCGTTAGCCAGGAGCCTATGCAAATAAGGCTTCCCCGGAAGGCCCCAAGGCCAACTCAGAAGTCGCAAGAACCTCCGACTACAACCCCCTTGGTAGTTAAGTTGAAGGGAAAACCGCCTCCACCTTCTCCTATGGCAGCCCTAGTGCTCACAGATGACGAGTTGGAAGACTACTTGTGTGCCAATACTGAGGCGCACTCTTTAGATGATGTAATCCCTCGGGATATAATTTTGTATTTCATTAATAGGAAGTTGTCTTTGAATTACTCTTGTGCGCATTAGAATACTAGGTATTTTTTAGACAACGCTCTATATATGTTACAAATATAAGTGACAACCGCTAGTCTCGCGAGCCGAGTTGTCCCCCCTCAAGGTACCTACTTCTTAGTTCCAGCAAGGAAGAAGGAGGACCCATCATCTTCGGTCGATTGAAGCATCCTTGGCAGCTGGCTCCGGCAGAACTAGATCCCGATAACGGCAAGATGCAACTCTACCATTACACTACTCAAGCCAAACATCTTGTCCAGAAGATAGGCTACGACTTGAACAACAATAGAGGGCTGAACTATGGCAAAGGTCAATGCCTTCCCCTATGACTTCGTGCTCCAAAGGGAAAGTCCTAAAATTACTACCAATGCACTCGTTAGGGGTTAGGTTACGTTACACCCACAACAACTTCAGAGAGTTCAGAGCCGGAGGTCTTGATGCATTCATACTCTTCCGACTCCTCAACCTGGGACTCCGATACCAGTATCGGCCGAGCCTTCAAGAAGATATTATCCGTCAATATGGTCTCTACAGATCCCCCAGTCGAGAAGGAAGACCAAATACTTGAATTCTTTGAAGATGAACCCTGGGCTCAACGCTTGGGATCCCAATGGGAATGGCGCTTCGAACAGCGCAAACCTCCTACTGAAGATAAAGTCGTCCAAGTCGAGCTAGGAGATGAGGCTTCCCCAAAACCCATCTTCATCGGCAAAAGCTTGACGGAAGAAGACAGAGAATCTCTGATACAGCTTATCCGAGAATACATCGATATATTTGCTTGAAGCTATGAGGACATGCCAGGTCTAGACCCGTAAGTCGCCATGCACCGTCTCAACATCTTACATGACGCTAAGCCGGGCAAACAGCAACAGCTTTATTTCTGCCCCAACGTCATGGATGCTATTAAGAAAGAAGTCGACAAACTCATAGAGAGTGGCTTCATTCGCGAAAGCAACACCCGAATTGCCAATATTGTCCCAGTCACTAAGAAGAATAGAAAATTTTGGGTCTGCATAGACTTCAGGGATCTTAACTCGGCCTATCCAAAAGACGAGTTTACCCTCTCGATCACCAACGTGATGATCGACAACACATGTGGATTCGAGCGCATGTTCTTCATGGATGGTTTCTCAGGCTACAACCAGATCAAAATATTCCCCGAAGACGAGAAACATACTTCATTCCGGATTCCAAAAGTGGTATACTGTAATATAGTGATGCCCTTCGGGTTGAAGAATACGGGAGCAACATACCAGCGGGCTATGAGCACCATATTCCGCAAGCACCTTCGAAAGACGGTAGAATGTTACGTTGATGATATTGCCATCAAAGGCAAAAAGAAATCCAGTCATTTGGCTGACCTAAGGACGGTATTCGACTTAATGCGGAGACATCGACTAAAGATGAACCCGACTAAGTCTTTCCTAGGGGTTTCCAATGGCAAGTTTCTAGGCTTTATTGTTACAGCCAAGGGCACTCATATTGACCCTGGAAAAACTAAGGTGATCTTGGACATGGTTCCTCCAAAGAATCTTATGAGCTTCGAGGCCTACAAGGATGCCTGACATACATCAGAAGATTCATAGTAAATCTCTCTGGTCGATGTCAACCCTTCACCAAACTGATGAAGAAAGGGGTTTCTTATGTATGGACCGAAGAATGCCAGTGCGCGTTCGACGACATCAAGAAGTACCTCACTAGTCCTCCAGTACTAGTAGCATCGGTCGTAGGAAGACCCTTCCTGCTATACGTCCGAGCTTAGACCATTCTCTCGATGCTTTGCTAGTCCAGAAAAGCAATAAAGGCCTTGAACAGGCGATCTACTATCTTAGCAGGACCATGATTGGGGCCGAGCATCGGTATAGTCTTGTAGAGAATGAGTATCTTGCTCTGTTCTTTGCCACCAAGAAGACACAACATTACGTGGCCGAATAGACAATCCATGTCATCTCCCGAGTCAACCCTTTCAGGGTCCTCATGACCAAGCCCGGGGCCTTAAGCTCGCGATTGGCCACATGGGCAATACTTTTGACTCCTTATGACATGGTATTTGTCCCACAAAAGGCAGTCAAAGGCCAAGCATTGGCCGACTTCTTGGCGTCACATCCTGTGCGAGAGACATCAAAGCTCTATGACGACATTCCCGATGAAGTCCTAGAGTCCAATGCCATCTCAGATAACTCAGTTTGGCATATGTTCTTTGACGGCGCTTCAATAACAGGACCCAAAGGCAAGATTATCGCAGGGGTCGGAGTCGTTCTCATCACTCCCGATGGCCTGGTCATCCACCGTGCATATTCTCTCATGGAGTCGTGCACTAATAACATTGCTGAGTATAATGCGCTCATCATTGAACTCCAGCTCGCTAAACAGTTAGAGGTTGACTGCATCGAGGCCTATGGCAACTCGAAACTGATTATTAACCAGGTTCGAGGATAATACGAGGTCCGTCATAAAGATCTGATTCTTTACCACCAGGCAGCAATCGATATCATTTCTACCTTTACAGGTCTTTATAGAATATGTACCTTAGTTGCAAAACTTGGAGGCCGACGCACTCGCTGGCATCGCCGCTTCTCTGGTAGCTCCTACTGGAACCCAATATATCGTCACGGTGATGGGTCGAGAGCTAGTTTGCCTGAAGAACAACCTACATACATGTCTTAGTTACTCAGTATAAATAGACACTAATGTAGACGTTCAGGACTGGCGATTCCCGTTCATAGACTACGCAGTCTACGAAATCCTACCCGAAGACCTGAAGGAAGCTACTTCTGTCAAGAGACGCTCGCTCTGGTTCTTCTACGACACGGCTACCAAAATGCTGTATCATCGTTCATATGATGGGCTTCTTCTACGATGTTTATCCAAGATAGAAGCGTAAGAGGCACTCCAGTAGGCGCACGATGGCAACTGCGAAGCCCATCAGCCTGGTCCTAAGTTACAGGATCGATTGCGTCGCATGGGTTACTAATAGCCCACTATGATGGCAGAGGACGTTGATTACGCAAAAAAAGTACTTGGTATGTCAGTTGTATGCTGACTTCATCCACCAACCTTCTGAGTTTCTACACCCCATAGCGGCCTCCTAGCCATTTAAAGCATGGAGAATGGATATTATCGGGCCGATCAGTCCAACGTCCTCCAAAGGACACTGGTTTATACTCGCCATCACTGACTACTTTTCTAAGTGGGCAGAAGCAGTACCTATGGCTGAGGTGAAAACCTTAAACGTGATCAGTTTTGTCAAGCATTACGTCATGTACCGCTTCGGGATTCCTAGAAGGATTATCCGCGACAACGGTCCTCAGTTAGTGAACCACACATTCCATCAGTTTTGTGATAAGAATCGAATACAAAATATGGCATCAACGGCTTACAATTCTGCAGTGAATGGACTAGCCGAATCATTCAACAAGACTATCGTTAAACTGCTCAAGAAAGTCGGTTCCTCTAATAAATGCGACTGGAATAAAAAGCTCGACGAATGCCTGTGGGCTTATCGTACAACTGTTCAGACACCCACTGGCAACACACCATTCTCTCTAGTTTATGAAAGCGAGGCAGTACTTCCTTTGGAGAACCAGATCCCGTCTCTACAAGTAGCCATCACCAACCAGCTAACTGACGGAGATAATAAATGCCGGCGGCTACAGGAGCTAGAGGCGTTGGATGAAAAATATCTACTATCTCAACAATAAATCGATATTTACCAAGCTCGGATTTTTGGGGCCTTAGGTCCGAAAAAGAACATTCTAAGTGGGTGACCTCGTATTATCAGTTCGAAGACCGATAGTGATGACTCACAAGACAGCTGGAAAGTTCGAACCCAAGTGAGAAGGACAGTTCGTCATAGAGACGGTCTACTCTAATGGGACCTACCGACTGGCCAAACCTAACGGCAACTTGCTAATGATGCCAATCAATGGCAAGTTCCTGAAGAAATACTATGTCTGAGGTTCAAATCAGCATAGGTTCCCACATCCCCCGTAGGTGTCCGTGAATTCTATTACTGAGTTCACCTCTTTCATAACTCCTCCAGTAGAAAACCTTTTACATCCATACTACCTCTGAATTGTTATTTTACACCCTAATGAAGTTCGCGTCTACCACGTACATATTACCTCTGAGTAGTCGTCCCTTCCATGTTAACCTTGTGTTGTAACAACTATCTAGAAAACCTTTCACGTACATACTACCTCTGAATTGTTATTCTATACCCTAGCAAAGATTGTGCCTACCATGTCCATAACACCTTTGAGTAGACATCTCTTCCATGATAATACCCCGTGATTGTCATAATTATCTATAGAACATTTCACGTCCATACTGCCTCTGAATCGTTCTATACACCCGTAGAGTCTATCCTTGCCATGTCCATATTACCTCTGAGTAAGAAAGATCCTACCACCAAAAAATTGTGTTACCATGTCCATATTACCTCTGAGTAAAACACCCTAACCCCAACGGAGTTATCTCCATTCCCTCATGTCATACTTCGTCCGAGGGAATTCTCACTCTTGTACAAAAAAGTATACAGCAAAAAGACAAGCAGAGAAGCAAAACCAAATTTTCATTTATATAATGGAAATATTTTCTTTCTTTGGCTACAAAAAAGAATCTCTTAAAAAGCGAGAGAAAGAAAGACAAAAAGGAGGTTAAAACTGTAAAGACCGATACAAAAGTTCTTCTAGTCGACCCTTCAAAAGAGAAATCTGGGGGCCAACTAGTGCTTAGTCTCGACGTTCGGCCTCCTGGCGTCGAACAGCTTCATCTTCAACCTGTGACAGCTTTTGGCGCACAAGAGCCAGCTTCATCCTCAGTGGTCTTCTCAACCAACGCTTCAGCAACCGGCTCGTCAGCAATCTTCTCGGACAATTCTTCCACAGTCCCCTTGGCCGGACTCCTGGTAGTTACGTCGGTGGGCTCATCAGCAGTACTATCAACCATCGTCTCAATGGCCCCCTCGGCTGGAACCTCAGATATCGGCTCGTTAACAGCCGCATCGACTTGTTCTACATTGGTCTCCTCGGTCGTCTCTCCGAGGACCATATCAGCCAACTCCTCAATCGCTTTCTTGGCGACTTTCCGAATAACCCCGTCAACCAGTTGTTCGACAGTCATTCTTGTCAGCCCTTCAACAGTTCGGCCGGCCAATGCTTCGACAGCCTTCACCGTCAAGCCTTCTAGGGGATCTTCAACCAGCCGATGAGACAAGTCCCTGAAATTCGTCGAAGGCAGCTCCTCGGCCGGACGATCTTCCTCATCTCCCGGCGCATCGGGATTATCCTCAACAATTCTCCCGAGATAAAGAGGAGGTACGATGGAAAGGTTCTGGGTAATGTCCTCAGCATCTACGCCCATCTGGCCCGTCACGGGTACAGAATCTGGAATACCGCCCTCAGCTGCTACCACGCCGACCTCGGGGACCTCCATGGGCTTGTCCTTAATCAGCCCCATAAAAGTTTCCTACTGGAGCGAAGGCAATGACTCCGAAGAGCCTCGAGTCTCATAATCAAAGGGAGCAGGAGGAGAGTCACCTTCTGGGTCAGTAGTTTTATCAGCTGCAGTCTCACCCTCGGTCCTTATGACTCGGGACACCTCTGGGGCAGGTTCCTCAGGAAGATCCTTGAGTCTTTCAGACCATGTGGGCCCCACTTATAAAATCCAAGCAGCGACAAACAGAAATTATAGAATGAAATCCCGAAAAGAAAATACTAAGGCTTGCCCGTAAAGGAGACCTAACGGGTAGGGCACTCGGTTCCAATAAAGGCTGTTGGGAGGGTCTACCCCGCAGAGGCACAGCTATTCTTATTTTCTTAATAGGAGGAGGGCTCACCACTGAAGAAACCTGACGTTTCTGCGGGTTATTCAGGTGGACTTCCTCCTCTCTCCCCTTCTGCGACAAGCTGGAGCCATCGATGGATCTGCTCTCCGATAATACAGGCTCCTGAAGACGCTTTGAAGCCAATCGAGGATTCTCGAACTTCGTCCCTTCGAGCAAACTTTGCTTTCGATCGTACTCCAATGAGAAGTTGTTCGCAATGCAGTAGAACTTCACAGCGGAATACAAGATATGAGTCTCCTTATGCATAGAGGAGATCGTAAATTTTGCTCCAGTACCACCCGCATTATAATAACACCATGCCCTGGTGCCACCCAGTAGACTCCCTTCATAACCAAGACATGAGCTTGGATTTCCCATCATGGTCTAAATATAGCCAAACTGACGGGCGAATCGGCTCGACAAATAATGCTCTAAGTACACCCGATTCTGGTTTCGATACACCAAATAGGAAGGACGGATGGACTGCAACCAGTAGAAGGCATCGAAAGTGAGATCACTATCCACTAACTCATCATCTGCAAGAAAACCCTTGTATATAGGCAAAACCTTGTTGAAAGCATATCCGTCTAAACGGCCCAACATCCACTTACAGACGGGGACCTTCTGATTGAGCCATTTTGTACGATGATAGTTATGTAGTATCGCATCCCCTTCCTCGTAACCCTCAAGAGTGCTGGGGACTATCAAACCAGGGTGGTGTAAAGCCAACCAATCCATCAAGTAGTGGTAAGGGAGTCCAACCCAAGGAAACTCATCGTTCCCCCCATTACACTCTATTATCCTCTTAGAGAACTCCTACAAACCGTGCAGGATATCACATATCATAGCCGACAGCAGAGCCAAAGAATGTTTGAAGGCAAGCCTTACAGCGTGCAGAATAAGTTCTTGACTAATCCATCCCGTAGGTCCAGAACCTCTTGGAACTACGGCCTTCCGCAACCATATCATCAGAAAAGCGGCTAAGGTTGCTTTCAGACTTAAAGCAGTCAGATTCTGATAGAAATAGTGGTGAATAGTATAGGTGGTCTTTCCCTTGACATCTACGGAGGGAGCAGAGACCCCCGCTTCAGCCATCAAATTGTCCACTTCGTCAACAGTATATGCCTGACGTACGGTAAAATGAACCTACTCCGGCATTGATAAATGCTTTGTGAAGATATAATCCGTCCAGGCCTTGATGTATGGAGGAGCCTTCGTCCTACCCAAGCGCGTGCATACTTGGTGGTGGCAAAGCAATTCCTTATACACAGCCATCATCTCCGAACATTTGTTCTCCAGTACTAGAAACTCCTCCTTGCAAGGGATATATTCCTCATATGGCACTTCCCCCATGGCAACTTTGAAATAACACGAATCTCATAGAGGGCTAAACCCATCTCTCTACGAGGGGTGAAGAAAGTCCTGGTGTCGTGATTAAATAGTTCCAGAAAAGCCATAAACAGAGGCTGATTGATCTCTATACCATGCTCGGTGGCCTTGACGGCACGATGCAGGCCAGTACCTAGCAAGTCTTTCTTGAACCTGCCTACCACCCATTGGGTTAGTTCGCACCATTCCACCTTAGGATAAATCCAACCTTTGACTTAGAAGATATCCTTCGAATATGTATAGCCTGTGCCCATAAGCCTGTTAGCGAAAAGAGAGGCTCATAACGAATGCACCTCCATGGTAAAGTCTATGAGCAGACAACCAGGGAGTAACACCCACAGCGTACAAGATGGACATCAGGAGCAATCTTAAAAGAATCCCTCTGATTAGTGTACCCTTCCACTTGGATATGGCCGGTCATTAAACTCCCTCGTTTCGCGGTCAGATCCCATTTCATAAGACGCTTCTCAGCCAAGCAGAAGAAAACTGAGAATGGGATATGTCAGTTGATCGACGGAACGTACAAAGAGAGAGCATCATTCTCAAAGTACCAGTTTTCGTTTATCTCTAGAAGCTTGGTATGTTCCAAGACCAGCTGATCGCCAAAGAGAAACGAAGGTTTCAACATCTTGACAGGATCAGAAGGGAGAGACAACTTGCCTTGATCCATCATACGGCGGAAGTATATGAGCTGTTGATCCCGTATCATGGCTAGTCGCCCTTTTGGTTGACCTTGGGCAATCAGATGCCTGACGGGAGTGGTGAGCGCCTCGTCAATGTTCATGCCTGAGGCAGAGACCATCGCGTTCCAAAAGATATCCTCGAAAAGAGACGCAGATATAAGAAATACACATAAATAAAGTGTGTCAAAAAGACACAAAATATTTTTTGCAGACACAGAGAGCAAAAGCACTACGCTAGGATAGAAAAGCATCCGCACAGTCACTACGTGAACATCCGCGCAGGCACTATCTGCAGTGCCCTATCCCTACATCGTGCCCCGTTCTTCGTCCATGGGGTGCACGAGAAAGGAACATTGTCGCTATCGATTCGGTCGGGACCGATAGGCCGGGATCGATCGAATCGGTCGAACAGGAACGGTTGAATTAGGATCCATTCCCTGTTATAGAATGGCTTCTTCGGAACCAAGTCCCATATTCAGCGGGTTGCGCCTCAAGGATTGACTCTGCGGCTGAGTCGGGAGAGACCTCCCGTTGCTCTGTTTTTCACGCCGCTTGCGTTGATTTTGGCCTTGGTTTTCTGAATGCATTTTCGTGAATGTTTTCGATGGTTTTCATGGCTTGCATTTTGAACTCGCATTTTCTATCGAACTTCTTGAATAATATAGTGTTCTAATCGGTTGCTTGTGCGATTTCAGGTAATCGCGTAGGCGACGACTAGCACGACCAACAAGTTCTCTCATCTCAAGCAAACTCAAGGTGAGTGGCTGACCCTTCTCATCTCGACCCCGTCTTAGGTAAATCGATAATGTTGTTACGAATGAAAGAATAAATGCAAGGGCACGGACACGATAAAATGATCAAGTTTTCAAAGAGAATGTAGGCTATACCTTAATAACTAAAAATTGTCTTTACACGGTCATGGACAACTTGTCGACAAGGTGATAGTTTCCTCGAGCGGCAACCCGGGGCCACGGGACCATTTCGGCCTAGGAGGAAACGGGGTATAGTTGTGCTGGATGATAGCATGGGTTAAGCGGGAACTTGCAATGGGGCTTGCTACTCGCGTTGGAAGGACCCCGATTAACAAAGCTATACGTCCAGGATGGCTTGTTATGTCAGGGGCCAATCACATGAAATTTTGCACTTGGTATAAAAATGATAACAATTGACAGGGAAGAACATGGTAAGTCTCATAAGGCGCGGCGCGGTCCGCCGTGGGTAAGTTCCAACGTATTTTATATTATGTTTGTCATTGCTTGTTTGAAATTCATTAGGATGGTTAGAAACATTCATAAACTAAGTCATATAAACTCTTCAACCAAATAAGAGCTTGGAACTTAAATAGCCACGCACCAGTACAAAGTATAATGTACTGATCCTCGCTCTCCATGTAGGTACCCAGAACTACAAAGGGCGTTCTACTTAAAGCTCAAGGCGACGGAAACACTTTTGAAGCCTCGTCTGTGTGTTAAAGGCTTGTTTCTAAATCCATTTGAAGACTCCGTACTCAGTACAAAAGAAAATATGACGACTCGACTTCCCTCAATAGCAGGTAGAAAGTATAATTATTTTGCTTGTAAAAAGGGATGTAGTGTATGGAACGACTATCTCATCAGCATTCGTTTTTGTAATCGAGTCATGTTGTAGCCCGCGCGGCAATGATTGTAAAGGAGTTATGTAAACGAAGTTTTATTATAACTGAAAAGTTTACTTCTATTTCAAATGTTTCAATCAATTTCTTGGCGTGCTCTAACTTGATGTTATGTTTCGAATAACCTTATGACTATGCCTTGTGCGATCGCAACTTAGGTTCGCACGACATCACGTCCGGGGGACGACTATCGATTCTACGGAATCGGGATGTGACATAATGGTATCAGAGCACGGCTTTACATCCTTTGGCCTCATGTCTTGAGTTTTAAATCTTTGACCTCGCATCAATGAGATAAGTTGTTTCATACAATAAGTCCGTAATAATTTGAGACTGATGTATTTGCCTTCGTATTACAGAAGTGCCGAAACCTGCGACCGAGCAAGAGCAGAGTGCTTCTAGCGGCTCGAGTAGTTCGCGGGCCGGAGCTTCTAACAATACTATTGAGAGGATGCTGTGCATGATGGAGGCACAGCAGAAATAGTCCGAGAACCGACATCAACAGACGGAGGCATGACAGTCCCAGTTCGAAGCTCGCTTCGACGCACAAACTAAGCTGCAACAAAAATAGTCAGATACTCTGCAGCAGATCGTCCAGACAATTGTGGCCAACAGAAACTCCACGACTGTACCTACTGTCACCGTACCGACGTCCCAACACGTCGACACCGATCAAGAGGAGCCCGAGCGTTAACTGGCGACACCGAAGAGATACAACTTTGAAGTGTCAGAATTTAAGAAAGCGTGTCGTACTTCTTTCGACGGCACCGAAGGCCCATCTATTGCTATCAACTGGTTGTAAGAGCTGGAAGATCACTTCGAGCTCCTCGACATTGAAGAATCAAAGCAAGTCGCATGCGCTCAACTTCAACTACGGTTGAACGTGCACGACTGGAGGGCCGTGCACAAACGAGCGATTCGATGCGACAACAACACAGCGCCGATCTCTTGGGCCACATTCCGTAAAGCTTTTGAAGTCGAGTACCTTCCGTCAGTCGTTCATCAAGCGAAGGAAAATAAGTTCATGTAGTTGAAGCAAAGGAACCTGGCAGTGCAACGGTACGTCGCAGAGTTCAACAGATTGTCCAAATTTGCTGGTGTGTTTCTCCACACAGAGGAGTGTCATGTGCGACATTTCGAAGTGGGTCTATGGCCTTCTATTGCTACTCATGTAACGGTTCCGGAATATAAAACCATGGGCGAGGCTCTGAATTATGCTCTCCGTCTTGAGAGCTAGTACCCTCCTGTTGCTGCACGTTCTAGCTATACATGGGGCAACAATCATGCGTCAAAGCATCCAAACCATGGCATCTACCAGGGACATTACCCACTACCCTATTGTGCCAAGTGCAATTTCGTTGGACACAACGCCGATAAGTGCTTCGTCCGCGAAGGAGGATGCTACTTTTGCGGAGAAAGGGGCTACCGAGCTCGAGATTGCATGGCTCGAAAACAATATCGCAATGTCCTGCCACAACAAAACCGTCAAGAGAATCGAGGACAGGTGCCCCGACCTCCTCAGCCCACTCAACCCAACAACCAAGACCGACGTCCTAATGCTCAAGGGCGCATCTTCGCCCTGACTCGGGACGAGGCGTTCGTCTCCGACACTGTTGTGACAGGTATATTGAATTTCAATAATGTACCTGCTCGTGTGTTATTTGATTCAGGCTCTTCGTATAGTTTTATATCGTCGGACTTTGCTGCCGAGCACAAATTTCCTATAATGTCATTAGACCTCGATCTTAGCGTAAGTATGCCTTCGGGTGTGCCACTACTCATAAATTTAGCCTGTGAGAGGGGAATTATATGTATTGGGGGTCAAGAGATCGGTCTTGATGCGATAGTTCTAGATATGAAGGACTTCAACATCATACTGGGTATGGATTGGCTCGGTCCTTGCAACGCTACCATCGACTTCGTAGGAAAGAAGGTCACCTTCCACATAACTGGAGTGCCCAAATTTTGCTATTCGTGTGGTGAAGCATCGTCGACCTACATGGTGATCTTGGCAATTTCTGCTCAGAAGCTGCTTCATTCTGGATGCAAAGGCTACTTGGCGTCCGTTCGTGACGTGAGACAGGATGGTGCAAACGCGGGTTAAACCGACGTTGTGGCAGAATTCTCAGACGTGTTCCCGGACGAGCTATCCTGTAACGCTCCAATCCCAAAATACTTAGGACTAGGTACGTATACATGCCAGCTGTATACATACGAAGTACACTCCAATGTATGGAAACCTTGTATGTATACATAAGCTGTAAAATACAGTAAAACCAAGGCTAACTAATCTCATCCACAAAATAAAAGAATAAAGAGTCATTGGTACATATAGTTGGGCGGAGACAAATCCACTGCCAACTATGAAAAGAAATACATAACAAAAGAAAGTTTGGTGAGCGAAACGAAGACGATCAAAGTGCAATCATCCCCGAAGAATAGCAATGATCATGGCCACGGCTAGAACACCTGCGAAAGACAAGAGCACACACCTGGCGAGATAACCAGGTCCTCAGAGGGACGTAACAAGATACATAAAGAATATTCCACATAACTGAATATATATACTATGCCATAAATCACAAGTAAAGTAAATAGTCTCACTCGTAACAAGATCCAATACCTCCTCATCGAAACAGTAGACTACCCCTACAACCAAACAAGGACAAGATGTAGTACACTATACCACGATGCGATATTGTCCCAAGATACTAATGGGACGGGGTGATATGACATTGACGAGGGTTACCTGACCATTCTAATATGTTTATGCAGTAAGAACAAACCTTCAACGCATGGGCATCTGGCTCAGGAGCAGTAACTCAGATATGGTCCCATCAGGATACCAGGGACCTCAAAGCATAACATTCCTCGAATGTCAGTGGCCAGCAGGATCAGTAATAGGAAAGTGCATAAAGGACCCATACGTTAAGGAACTGTTCTCCCCACCCAATGCCTAACAGAGTCACATCCATGACTCATATACCTCTACTAACTGCTAAGTCTCCTAACCTGCCTCTATTAGCAGTTAGCCCTAACGCATGCACATGGGGGATCATCCCACACATAAGAACCTCTACATGCTACTCATCTCACACATCTTCGTGGTACAACTGTGTCAAGGTATATGCGATACACTACAGACGGTAGTCCCTTAACTCTAGGTTCATATGCAATCAAAGTTAATAACAAAGTAAATTGATAATCACTGAGCAGGTAGTAAATCATGAACTGTAAGAACCAGAAATAATGAACAGTTATATATAATAAATAAATGTAGACATAATATAAACAGTTTAATGGCAAGGTATCTTGCCTGGTGTGTCGCCTAGTGTGGTGCAGTGTTCTCTGACAAGTCTCAATAGTCCAATAGCCATGGTCGATGTAATGGTCCAAAATCGGGAGAAAATAGGAACATGGGATTAGTCATGGTCAGATGTCATATTATCTAAAAGAAAGATTTGATTTATGTAAAAGATACTTCTCAATTTAAAATATATATATATATATATATATATATATTCACAAATATATATATATATATATATATATATATATATATATTTGTGAATATATATATATATATATATATATATATATATATATATATATATATATATATATATATATATATTCACAAATATATATATAAAAAAAAAAAAATATATATATATATATATATATATATATATATATATATATATATATATATATATATATATATATATATATACTCATTTAGAAAAAAGTCATAACTATCTAGTAAAAATATATTTTGTATTTGTTTAAAATCAATATTTTATTATGAACAATATTTTACATAATATCTAAAATTTTAAGAAAATCTTTTGAGGCTTAAAACTCTAAAAATTCTTCAAACTGTAAATTTAGAAAATATTTATAACTTATTATATATGGAAACTATATTTTATGGATCAAATTATTTGTAGGTAAATATTCCAAAAAATTATTTTAGATAAATACTTGAAAATTCTAATAAAATCAGTTTAGGTCAAAACTATAATTGGTAGATAAAAATAGCTATTTATTTGAATAGATCAAATAATTAAAAAACTATATTTTATTTAGATGATAAATTTTTATAATAATACAATCTCTTGAAAACATTAATTTACATGTGTAGATATTTTATAACAGTAATAATATTGTAAAGGATGAAACCCCTCGTGATAAAATAATAATTATACTAATAACAGTAATAATAATAAAAATAAACATAATAATACTAATATTAAAAAATAATAATAACAATAATATAATAATCATAGTACTAACAATAGTGACAGCATTAAAAATAATAATAATAATAATAATAATAATAATAATATTATTATTATTATTATTATTATTATTATTATTATTATTATTATTATTATTATTATTATTACCAATCATAATACATCAGTTCTTTTTAGAAGAAGTAGAAAATAAAGAAAGGAAGTGGAGAGGAGAAAGAGAGTAGTCGAGAAAGGGTTTTTACCAGAGGCGGCCCGGCGTAGCTCGGAGGTGCGCCGAGGCTCAACGGCGGCGGCGCTCGGAAGGCGTTGGCGTTCTCCAGAGGAGGCCAGGTGGGGGTCCAGGTCCGACGAGCGCGGCGGGGTCGGGGTTCTGGTTGCTCGCGGGCGACAACCGTGGCAGTGTGCTGGAGGCGCTCGAGCTGAGGATGCGGGACGGAGGGCGCGAAGGCCTACCCGTCGCCGGCGGTGACGGTGGTCGGATGGAAGAAGACGGGGAGGAGCGGAGTCGGTTGTCGTTGCCGGTGGGCGGAGCGCGGTGCCAGCACGACGACCGGAAAGGCCAGGGCGGCGAGGAGGACTGGTGGCGGTGATCCGCGACGGGCGGCCAGTGGACGACGACACAGGTGTGCTCCCATCATTGGCGGCGAAGATCGGGCCATCCGCGGGGACAAACGGCCGGTGCGGCGGATGTGAGCAAATTTTCATTCTTCCTCATTTTTCTTTTCATCTGGTGTTGGTGATAGTGGTGTTGTAGGGTTCCCCGGGTGGCCGCGGTGGTGCTCATGGTGGTGAAGATGGTGGTCGGAGGTGGAGATAGGCCTGGTGGTGGTTGTCTGGGTTGGGGTGGTGCCAGCCTTGGTTGCTGGAGTGGGGTGAAGAAGTGGCGATGGTGCCACGGTGGTGTTGGTGGCTGCCGATGATGGTAGTGACGGAGGTCGGATTGGTAGTTGCGAGGTGGTCGGTTGTGTGGAGGTTGGTGTCGGCAGCATTGGCATGGTGGTGTTTGCGGGGTGATCGGGAAAGGATGGTGGTGCTATGGTTGCGACGGTGGTCTTGCGGTGAAGGGGTGGCGCTGCAGCCTGGAGGGTAGGGTTAGGATTAGGGTTTGATAGGAATTGGCCATGTCGGGTGTGTCCGACAAGGTGATGGTGTAAAACCCCTAAATTTCTACTATATTTTTTTATTAAAATTTGTACGGATTTAAAATTTGTATTGTACGTCGCGTAGTCGTATTGTACGTCGTGCGCAAAATTTTATTTTTTGAATTTGCTCGACGAGTGCGAATATGTGCGAGCGTACATATTTGTGAAAAAATATTTTTTTATTTTTTTATGGTTTCAAAATAATATATATAATAATTATTTTGTTATCGTCCAAAATTTCCAAGTTTGTTATTTTATTTATAAAGCCTTTCATTTACACAGTTATAATAATAAATAATTTTTCCTATAAAATGGTATATTAAAAAAGTATATTTATGTAAATATTATTTGGACATACATATATAATTAGTAATTATTTATTAGTTTATTTTTTAATAATAATAAATTTTCAAAATTATTATTATTAATATTTTTGGAAAATATATTTTGGAATTATTGTGACAAATTAAATCCTTGATTAGATTTTTGGATTTAATTTAAATAATTTAAATTTAAAGATAGAATTTTTAATTTGAGTTAGATTATCTAGATTTTGGATTTGGATTATTTTTTTGGATTGATTTAAATTGAATTATTTAAATAGATGAATTATCTACTTGGGTTTTAAATATTTCTAGTCCTTATCCAATTGGGAATTCCCACATCCTATAAATAGGCAGGTACTCTTCCATGTTATTTTCTCCACAATTTATCTTCCACAAAATTTCCACGTGTGTGCATCGTGTCCTTGTCCATCTTTTTCTTCCATTATTTTCATTACAATACATATTTCTCGCGTCCGACAATTCCGGACGTCCATCCATGTCGTGCCGGACACCCCCGACACGACGCAACCCCAACAGACACAACCCCCCAAACAGTACACCAAGGCCTAAACCCTAACCCAGCACCGCCTCCTCTCGTCATCTCAGATCTGCGCCCACCGCCTCCGACGTTCCCCGTTGGACTCGTCCTCCTCCTTTACTATCAAACTCACAACCACCACATCATCATAACCACCGCCGCCACCCAAATCAAACCCTAAACCTAACTTAAACCCTAACCCTAGCTTCTGTCCCTGACCATGTTGTCCGACCCGATGATCTTCGACCTTGTCATTACAGACGAACTACCCCTGCACCACCGCGGCCACCGCATAGCCCCAAACCCTCACCAACAGCTACCACCTCCGACACACTGCCAGCCTCACCAAACAACCACCCTAATCCCTGCCACCACGGCCACTGGCCGGAACCCGACGCCACTACCAAAACAAAACCCAAACCTAACAAGGATAGCCGAACCACTCACCTTCGTCGGCGACCACCTTGGCCGCAGCCTCGATCGGCCAACCGCCGCTCGCCTCTCCGTCCCTACCAGATCTGGCTCCGTCTAGGCTGTGCTCGACTCACCGTGACCTCGCTAACTGAGTCGCACCGTCGTGTGCTGTCGTGCCGTGCCAGATATGCTCCTCTGACCCCACGCTCCGCCGCTCCCCGCCGGAAAAAACCCTCTCCGCCGGAGAGCAGACGCTCCGCCGCTTCCCACGCCGGTGAAACCCCATCTCCGCGCCCGCCTCCTTCCCCGGCCGGCGCGCCACCGAGACCCTCCGCCGGCGCCGACCCATGCCGCCGAGATCTCTATCCCCGACCGCGCGAAGGCCCCGACCGCCGGAACCCTTCTCCTCCGTCCCGTGTCCTCGACTCCCCCGCCGCTAAGTACTCGCGTTCCCGTCGAGACCCGTGGCCGGAGACCTCCGCCCCCTTTCCTAGCCGCCGACGAGCTCCCGACCGCCGCGAGCCGCGCCAAACCCCCGAGCTCTTTCCCTCTCCCCCAAACCCCTCTCCGTCGTTTCCCTCTCGTCCGCTCCGCCGCGCGCCCGCCGGCGAGCACCCGCGCGAGCTTCCCCCTTCGCCTGGAACCGCTGGCCTCCGACTTCCTCTCCCCGCAACCTTCTTCAGCCCCGACGCCGACCATCTCACGTCGAAGACAGCCCCTCACTTCCCCTGTCGCTCCTCTCTCCTTCCGTTCTCTCTCCCTCTTGGTTTCTCTCTCCTCCCCCCTACACTACTGTTCGTTCTAGTACAGAAGGAATTGGGTTTTTTTAGGAAAACTAATGGTTTTGTTTTTACTATTATTATTATTATTATTATTATTATTATTATTATTATTATTTTATGGTTTCATCTTGTTACAGCAGAGTAAGCATATTATTAATATTGTTATTATTATTATTTGAATATTATTAATACTGGTATAATATGCTATTGTTATTTGATATTATTAACAATTGCCTTCTTATTTTATTATAGTTATCATTCCATAAAAATATTTATATAATTATTTTGACAAAAGATAGTATTAAGTTTGACCAATATATATGTTGTTACATGTATATTATTTTATCAGTTATTATTTTCTTAGGAACAATCAAAATATAGTGTAAATATTATTAAATTTATTAATATTAGGCTTTACTAGTATTAATATTATTATTTATTAGTAAATTATATTATTATATCTTATGGTGTGATTTTTGACCTAAAAAGTATAATCATAATATTTCCAAAAAAAATAATAATAATTTGACCAAAATTAAGGGTTTAACCCTAAAATAATTTTTTATGTTTCAAAATATTTTTTTAAAATATTTTGATTGGTAAAATCATAGTTTCTAATTATATAGTTATTTTCTAAAAAGGTTATTAAATATTTTGACTAAGTAGAGTTCTTCATATATATAATTTTTAGAATATTTATGGGTAATTATCTATACCAAATCTATTTGTATATCAAATCTTGTCCATGGCCAATCGCCTATTTTCTTTTCCTTTGCGAATTTCGAACTTCCTAATATCGTCCTTAGCCAATTGGACCATTCCGGACCTACTGACACGGGCCGTGCTATCACTTAAGATCATCTTGCATAGTTTTGACTTCTGTGACTATTTCTGTGCCGACATGATCACATTATGCGTCAACTGCAACCAACCCAAGAGGTCACCTTGCATAGTTGTTGCACCGAAGTCACAATTCGTGCCATATTGATCATTGTACTACACCAGGCGTCCTACCAGGCAAGACACCTTGCCATTTGCTGTTTATTTATTTTAGCTCATATTTCATGCATTATTTATTTTTCTTATGCAAAATAAACTGTGATACATGGCATAACCTGTTAGAACTTACTGTTCTTTATATTTCCTGCTATGTATTATTTTTCTTACATATTAAACCTAGATTTAAGGGACCACCTTGTGTGTTGCATTCATTGGCCTTGACACGTTATAACACGAAGTTGTGTGTCGCATGTAGAACACGGACATGTGTGACTGGCTGGCCACCGGTACGTATAAGATGTGCGATAGGATTAACCGCTAATAGAATTGCATGCTAGTTTGACTTAGCGGTTATAGAGATTACTGTTGTAGATACAACATAGTAGGCATTGGGCGGGGAGGACAATTCCTTAGTGTATGGGCTTCGATGCACTTTTCCTTGTGACCCGGATTCTCCGCTGGAGATACGGGGTTGATGACTCATGATTACTGACGGCCACTGACGTTCTGCGGAACGTTATGCTCTTACTGATGGGGCCTCTGGTGCCCCAAGGGGGGACTATGCCGATCCTATTTAGCCAGGGCCCATGCGTAGGAAGGATTGTTCTTAATTACATTTCACTTAGAACGGTTAGGCACCTTTATCCGTTAGGTACGAGTATATTTGGTTTGGGTACTTGTACCTGACCGTGGCTTGGAACAATAATTTGTCGCAGATTAGTTCATCACATCTTGTCCTTGTTTGGTTGTAGGTGTGACTTACTACTTCGATGAGAAGGTATTGAACCTTGTTGGGGTCCGGATACCATATTGGATTAATAGCATGGAAAGATATGTCACCGTGAATTAGTTTACCATCTCCGGTCCTTGTTTGGTTGGGGGGATGGTACACTCGTTCAATAGGTGTATATTGGACCATGTTATAAATTCAATTGACTTGTTTATTTGAGCAATATTTATTTAGTTTATGGCATGATATTATGTGTCTTGTTACGTCCCTCTGAGGACCTGGTTATCTCTCCAGGTGTGTGCTCTTGTCTTTCGCAGGTGTTCTAGCTCTAGCCGTGATTAACGCTATTTCTTCGAGGATGATTGCACTTGGATCGTCTTCGCTTCGCTCGCCAAAAACTCATTTCTTTTCTTATTTATTTTTTCTTTACTTGTTGGTAGTGGATTTGTCTCCGCCCAACATATTGTACTAAGATAATTCATGATTTGATTATATGATATCTTTTATTATTTTGTGTGGATGAGATTAGTCATGGTTCTACTGCATTTTACAGCTTATGTATTCATATGAGATTTTCATATATTGGAGTGTACTTCGTATGAATACAGCTGGCATGTCTACGTTCATAGTCCTACGTATTTTGGGACTGGGGCGTTACAGATGGTGACGAGGAGATGCGTCCGGAATTGTCGGGCAGGACAGAATTTTTTTGTATTTGTAATGGGGAACATATAGTGGATGGGAAGAGGCACGGGCACGGACACGATGCATGTTTGTGGATGGTAGAATTTATGGATGAGTACCTCTCCTTATATAGGAGGTGGGAATTCTCAGTTGGATAAGGATTAGGGAGGTTTAAATCCCAATGGATAAATTCCATATTAATTCAAATCGATTTAAAATTAATTTATCAAATCCAATTTAATATAGATAAAACTTATCTTTAATTTAAAAGCTATTTAAAATGAGGTCATTAAATCTTTTCCAATTTAAAGCATAATAATTAATTAAATATTAAATCAAACAATATTTCAAATATCATTTTAATAAATAATAAAATATAATAATAATTAATTTCGAAAATCATGATAAATGTTTAAATATTTGGAATATCATTTTGCAATAAAATAATTATACTCGTTTTCGTAAAATCAAAGTGGACATGAAATAAATTTCATGTCACTTGCACACAAATAATATTTTTACATAAAATAATAGTTTTCTAAATTAATACTTATATTACAATAAAACATAAGTTGTGGCACATCTCGATGTGACGTTTTTACAACTTTATGTAATTAAAGCATTTATCACGTATTATTTTGAAACTAAAATTCTTCTATAAAATCTCCAATAAAAATGTTTTACAAAAATATGTACCTCGTACATATTCGCACTCGACGAGCAATTTCGAACCGAAAAGTCGCACGCGATGTACATTACGAGAATGCGAACTTGTACGCGGCGTATAAATACGAAGTACTAGTAAATATCATTAAATACCAATTTATAAAAAAAATCATAGTAGAAATTTAGGGGTTTACATCCTACCCAACTTAAAAGAATTTCGTCCTCGAAATTTAGGATTAGGTAGGGTACAAGAGTTTAACGATAAGAAAGTATGAACAATTCATTTGGTGAGGCAAGGAAGCAGTGTTTAACATAAATGTGCAATTAGAAAGTCATGAATTCGTTAAATAGGAAAATAATTCACGAATATGGTAATGGACGAGGGTCGCTAGCTAAGACAATCATGGTAACACAATTCAAGAAATAATAAAGGATTGGGTAGATCAAAGAGAATAGCTTAGGGACTTGGGAGGTATGGTTCCTTGAGAAAATATGGTCGTCTGGGTTTAGGTTTGATTAAGGAAATGATTTGAATCATTCTTAAGTCTCAAGAATGATTAGAAGTCGTGGTAATGAATCTAGTGTCACGAGGAGGACGATTAACTCAAGATGGAGTTACAGTCACATCGGTTGGAAACTGGCTAACTATCTTGGCAATAGGCAGTGGACAACTAAGAGAATATCAAGTACGGGTGTTTGTCTTTCTAAAACAGGCGAGGGGCAAAAATAAAGAGTTCGAATAAGACATTATCGAATTCGAATGAGTGGTTCAAAGACGACTGAATAAGTTCCAAAAAGAATTGCCAAGGCAGTCGCGGATGAGACTCTAGGGCCAACTGAAAGTCAAGCCATATGACGTGCCGAAGTCAAGCCGGATATAAGCCGGAAGCAACGATGTTTTCGAAGATTGATCTACAATCACTGTCACGCCCCAGAACCAGAATACTGGAGAGCGGGGGCAGACATAGCCAGCTACGTATATGAAATGGAATCCATCTCGCTATACGGTCACAGCTGTCTAGATACATGAGGGTTTATCTACAAGCCAACAGTCTCTTAAGGTCATGAACAAGCCTAGTGTCTCAACCACAAGCAAGTAAGTAAAAGGTTACAAGAAGTATGATCATTAAATATACAATAGTAAGGCGTCCCAAACATTACATATTCAGCTGATCATGAAGCTAGTCGTTACAAAATGTTATGACTAGCAAGAGTTTAGTCATACATGATCAACCCTAGGATCTGTCAATCATGTTACAGCCCGTAGGCAGACGATAAGTAAAGTGCAATCGAGCTAAACAGGTGCTCGTCAACTAAACGCCTCAAAAGAATATTTTTACAATAAAGTGGGAGATCGAAAATAAACCCACTCGTTGCCAGGGTTCCGTCTAGTGGCTCTGGCTGGAAGGTCGGTAGATCCTCCGGAGCTGCTCCGAAATATGGCCATACAAAACCAGCTGGGTCAGACCCCAGAAAGAGCAAGTGCCACAAAGGAAGCTTTACTTAGGAACTAAAACCAGCAATCAGCACAAGATATAAATAAAAGTAAGAACTGGAAATAAAGAAAATACATCAGGATGATATACGACGAGATAACCATGGAACTATTCAGATAACCAGGTTACAACCCGTAAACCAAACAAGGACCGGGGTTGTAACCCTTCGTCTGAACAAAACTTGGAGTTCTCACCATTTATCGGTAAAACAAATACAAGCATTCTGGTCATTCAATAATCTGGAACAGGATCAGGGCAAGACTAGACTGGTTAGACTCCATCCAATCACTTCACGTCCAAGCAAGAATTACGGCTTGATACTTTAACTAACTAGGGTTGTCACAAGCCTAATTACTAACAAGATGCAGTGAGATTATTCCACAGCCACAAGCCCTGCAGACCATCCAGGTTACCCGGGTTAAAAGAATTAGAGTTGAATTCAGGTGGATACATCGTCCAGGAAACAAATGTACCCTTAGGTAGCTTGAAGGGTGCAACACATGACAGTGTGCTGGAAATGTGCCCTACTCGACGACAGGCTACAGATCCCAAGGCGTGCCCAGGTAACGGGATTGTCTGTAGCTGGGAAATCTCGTCATGACTAATGTATTAACCTAGTTATTAGCCTTAGTCCATTTTAGTAGGTACTCCTGACCGTGGTACTCAGGAGTCCCTGTCCTAGACATGATGCAAGACAGGACTGAATTATTTGTACAAGCACAATCGCCCACGGTGTCCAGGATTAATTATACAAGTCATGTCATGTCAGGTAGCCATCGCAACAGCTGTTCAAGATAATCATGTCAGGTGTACTTGTCAGGAGTACGCCACGACGGGCCACTATCAGGTCATGTCAGGTTTACTTGTCAAGAGTGCACCACTACGGGTCACTATCGTGTCATGCTCAGGTATCATTAAACATATTAAATAAATCCATGATTTTCAAGTTCATGACCAAAGGCGTAAGGATATAAAATGGACGTAAAATATCTAATAAAATATCAATATACAGAGCTGTAGGAGAGCCATGCGGCTAAGACACATGCGGCCAGGATGGATCTCATGCGGCCGGGGAAAGACTCATGCGGGTCGGGGGAACTAAGGACCCATGCGGCCAAGACAAGGGAGCGCATGCGGCTGGAAGGGAGCAAGGGCGCATGCGGCCAAGGGGAGTGAGTCCATGCGGCTGGGTCAATACAGGTTCATGCGGCTGGGACTGCACGCTCATGCGGCTCAGGGAGCCCAAGGCGCAGGCGGCTGGAAAAGGCGGGCTCATGCGGACGAAAGGGAGTCAGCTTATGCGGCTGCGAAGGGAGCAATCGCCATGCGGCCGGGGTTCAACAGCATATGCGGTTATGATCAGACGAAGTCCTATGCGACTGAGCATGGGCGATATATATGCGGCTGGATGATGGATGGGCCTTATGCGGCCCAAAACAGTAGCGCATATGCGGCTGGGTGCGAAGGAACTCATGCGACTAAAGGCTAGCCGCATGAAGTCCATGCGAATCAAGATAACAGGGGACTCATACGGCTGAGTCGAACAAGGCTATGCAGCTCATTTACTTGCCGCACGAAGATTCATGCGATCAAGTACTCATGCAAGTCTTATACGGCTAGGAAGGACTTTCCATGCGGCTGAGCTCGAACGAGTCTCATGCGGCTGGAAAGGCCATGCGGCCAGAGACTTGCCGCATGAGGATTCATGTGGCCAAGTACTGCTCTTCTTCTCCACTTGTCCGAGAAGAGGAGCCAAGCAACCATGGCTTCCAAACTACACAAAACCTTCATCCGGAGCCCAAATCGGAACTTTCTTAGGTCAAAATAGGGTAGAACGAAATTCTCTATAATATAGAACCATCAAATCTCGAAAATAACAAGATTAAGTAGATCAAAACCCAAGAAATCCGAAAATAAAATAAACTTAGATCTACAAGAATCTAGCCATGGAAATGAGAAATGCTAAGTACTAAAGTAAGTTAGAATGCTGTAAGAAAAAGAATGAAGCAATAAAATCGGAGTTCCTCCATGAAGCAAGTTGCACTTGCCTAGACCTCTCTCTTCTCTCTCTGGTAGGTAAGAAGTAAATGAGGAAGAAGAAGATGATAAATGAAGAGAGAGAAAGGAGAAGGGGTAATAAATATGAATGGTGGTGGTAGGTAGGGGTTCATCCATGGGTTCATCATGAACCAATAGCAAATCTCAAACCGAACCAAACCAAGCCAATGCAATGTCATGATGAACCATGCTAATGCAACATGCAAAAAAAAAATCCAAGACTAACTAATTATGACAAACCAAAAATACAAGCCCGAAATGCGTACACGTATTCCCAATACGTAATGCGAACTACGGGCATTACAATCAGGTTACCACCAATTGAAAGTCAAGCCAGATGACGTGCCGAAGTCTGTCTTCCGCACTCGCTACGGCAACTACGAGTTCTTAGTAATGCCATTCGGTCTGAAAAATGCCCCTGCCGTCTTCATGGATCTAATGAATCGGGTGTTCCGTCCGTTCGTTGACAAATTTGTAGTAGTCTTCATCGACGACATCCTCGTCTACTTGAAGGATCGAGCGCAACATGCAGAATACCTGCAAATGGTACTCCAAACTCTTCGAGAGAATCAGTTGTATGCGAAGAGGAGCAAGTGCAAATTTTGGCTGAACATCGTCTCATTTCTCGGGCACATCACCTCCGCTGCGGGCATCTCAGTCGAACCGAAGAAAGTTGAGGCAGTTGCTGATTGGAAACAGCCCGCATCAGTTAGCAAAATTTAAAGCTTCTTAGGCTTGGCGAGATACTACCGACGCTTCGTGAAGGACTTCGCGAAGATTGTATCGCCGTTGACTCGCCTCACCCAAAAAGGAGTCAAATTCGAGTGGTCAGACGACTGTGAAGCTTCCTTCCAGGAGCTCAAACAACGGCTCATTTCGGCCCCGATACTTGCTCTTCCTGAAGGGACTGAGGGATTTTAAATCTTTAGCGATGCTTCTGGCCATGGCTTGGGGTGTGAACTCATGCAGCGGGATAAGGTGATATCTTTTGCTTCCCGGCAGTTGAAGCCGGACAAGAAGAACTACCCCACGCACGACCTAGAACTAACGGCAATTGTGTTCGCGTTGAAGCTGTGGCGTCACTATTTTTATGGCGTGGCATACAGGATTTATACGGACCACAAAACCTCAAGTATCTTTTCACCCAGAAAGAACTAAATTTACGACAGAGGCGATGGCTTGAATTGATCAAAGACTACGACTTATTAATCGACTATACGCCGGACAATTGTAGCGGATGCGCTGAGCCGAAAGTACTTAGCTTCGTTATGCATCAACAGTCGACTGCTGCGTGACTTGGAAGGAATGGGCATTGAACTCAGAGTTCATTTTAGAGACGTAAAATTGGCGCAACTGCAGCTGGAACCGAGCCTATTGGAGAGAATCAAGTCTGCTCAAAAGGACGACCCATACCTGGAGAAGATGGGAAGCTGATATCAACAGGAAAAGCGTCCGACTTTGCAGAGGACGAGTCGGGAGTATTGCGAGTGAAGGGGCAGCTATGCGTTCCGGATGATGCAGAACTTAGAAAGGAGATAATGTCATAGGCGTATTATGCAAAATATTCCTTGCATCCTGGTAGCACCAAGATGTATAAGGACCTCCGCGTTGTCTTTTGGTGGCACGACATGAAGAGGGACATAGCGCTCTTTGTGTCGAAGTGTATGGCATGTCAACAAGTTAAAGCCGAGCACCAACGACCGGGCGGGGAGATACAGAACCTTGCCATTCCAGAGTGGAAGTGGGATTATGTCACTATGGACTTTGTTATTGGCTTGCCGAGGATGCCGCGGGGAAATGACGCCATCTGGGTCATCATCGATTGACTAACCAAGTCAGTGTACTTTGTAGCCATTAAAGTTACTTGGAGCGTCGACCGCCTTGCTCAGATATACCTTGATGAAATAGTTAGGCTGTACGGGGTTCCAGTATCTATCGTCTCGAATCGGGATGGACGGTTCGTGGCACGCTTCTGGAGTAGTCATCATTCAGCGTTGGGGACCAAGTTGAAGTTTAGCTCAGCTTATCATCCTCAGACTACGGCCAAATAGAGCGGGTGAACCAGATTCTTGAGGACATGTTACGACTCTGTGCGATCGACTTGATGTCAAGCTGGGACATTCATCTACCGTTGACCGAGTTCACATACAACAAAAGCTACCAGTCCAGCATCCAAATGGCACCGTATGAAGCTTTGTACGGCCGGAAGTGCAGATCGTCCATTTACTGGGATGAAGTCAGGGAACGACAAATACTCGGTTCGGAGATGGTGGAGCAGACTGTGCAGAAGGTCAAGTTAATACGGGAGAGATTGAAGATAGCACAAAGTCGACAAAATAGCTATGCCGACACGTATCGACGCCCCCCTCGAGTTCTCGGAAGGCGACCATGTATTCCTGAAAGTAATGCCCATGCGTGGAGTTTCCAGGTTCGGTACGAAAGGGAAGTTGAGCCCAAGATTTGTTGGTCCGTTCAAAATATTGAAGCGAGTCACCCCGGTAGCTTACCAAATTGCCTTGCCGCCTGTATTGTCGGAGGTACACGACTTCTTCTACGTCTCACAATTGCGAAAGTATGTGCACGATCCTAGCCATGTGGTAGATTTGGGTCAGCTGGATCTGAAGGCGGACTTATCATATGTCGAAGAGCCGATGCAAATCTTGGAGCACAAAGATAAACTTCTCCTCAACTGTGTTATTCCTCTAATTCGCGTCCTCTGGAGAAATCATTCGGTCGAGGAGTCGATAAGGGAGCTCGAATTAGAGATGAAGGAAAAATTTCCTTCATTGTTCTCTTAGAGGTAGGTTATATTCTTAAGTTTCGAGGACGAAACTTTTTCTTAGTTGGTTATGTTATAGTACCCCGTCCCTACATCGTGCCCCGTTCTCCGTCTACGGGGTGCGCGAGAAAGGAACACTGTCGCTATCGATTTGGTCAGGACCAATAGGTCAGGATCGATCGAATCAGTCGAACAGGAACGGTTGAATTAAGATCCATTCCCCGTTATGGAATGGCTTCTTCGGAACCAAGTCCCATATTCAGCAGGTTGCACCTCAAGGATTGACTCTGCGGCTGAGTCGGGAGAGACCTTCCGTTGCTCTGTTTTTCACGCCGCTTGCGTTGGTTTTGGCCTTGGTTTTCTGAATACAATTTCATGAATGTTTTCGATGGTTTTCATGGCTTGCATTTCGAACTCGCATTTTCTATCAAACTTCTTGAATAATACAGTGTTCTAACCGTTTGCTTGTACGATTTTAGGTAATCGCATAGGCAACGACTAGCACGACCAACAAGTTCTCTCGTCTCAAGCAAACTCAAGGTGAGTGGCTGAACCTTCTCTTCTCGACCCCTTCTTAGGTAAATCGATAATGTTGTTGCGAATGAAAGAATAAATGTAAGGATACGGACACGATAAAATGATCAAGTTTTCAAAGAGAATGTAGGCTATACCTTAATAACTAAAAATTGTCTTTACATGGTCATGGACAACTTGTCGACAATGTGATAGTTTCCTCGAGCGGCAACCCGAGGCCACGGGACCGTTTCGGCCTAGGAGGAAACGGGGTATAGTTGTGCTGGATGATAGCACGGATTAAGCGGGGACTTGCAATGGGGCTCGCTACTCGCGTTGGAAGGACCCCGATTAACAAAGCTATACGTCCAGGATGGCTTGTTATGTTAGTGGACAATCACACGAAATATTGCACTTGGTATGAAAATGATAACAATTGACAGGAAAGAACATGGTAAGTCTCATAAGGCGCGACGTGGTCCACCGTGGGTAAGTTCCAACGTATTTCACATTATGTTTGTCATTGCTTGTTTGAAATTCATTAGGATGGTTAAAAACATTCATAAACTAAGTCATATAAACTCTTCAACCAAATGAGAGCTTGGAATTTAAATAGTCACACACCAGTATAAAGTGTAATGTACTGATCCTCGCTCTCCACGCAGGTACCCCGAACCACGAAGGGCGTGCCACTTAAAGCTCAAGGCGACGTGAACACTTTTGAAGCCTCGTCCGTGTGTTGAAGGCTTGTTTCTGAATCCTTTTGAAGACTTCGCACTCAGTACAAAAAAAATATGACGACTCGACTTCCCTCAATAACAGGTGGAAAGTGTAATTGTTTTTGTTGTAAAAAGGGATGTAATGTATGGAACGACTATCTCATCAACATTCATTTTTGTAATCGAGTCATGTTGTAGCCCGCGCGGTAATGATTGTAAAGGAGTCATATCAACGAAGTTTTATTATAAATGAAAAGTTTACTTCTATTTCAAATATGTCAATCAATTTCTCTGTGTACTCTAACTTGATGTTATGTTTTGGATAACCTTATGACTATGCCTTGTGCGATCGTAACTTAGTTACGCACAGCATCACGCCCGGGAGACGACTAACGATTCTACGGAATCGGGGCGTGACACTATCAAAGTGCACTACGCGTCAGCCAACAAGCATCCGCACAGGTACCTTAAAAAAAGAACTGCACAGGAAGAATGGTTACACATCTACGAGAAACTTCAGCACATTGATAGCTATTACTTTATAAAAAGTAACAACTATGCGCGTCAAATTAATAAAGCTTCAACACATCTACGGAACACCACTCCGAAGAATGGCGCCCATACGCATCAGCAAGAAAAAGCATCAGCATATCTTCAAGATGACGATCCTAAGAGTCGACGCTCATATGCATCAGCGAATCAAAAAATCAATGGCAGTCAGATACCTACTAGCAACGGGTGGCTGCACGTCTCTGTGCACTGAGACTCCTACGATGGAAGCTTGCTCAATAACGATGGCTTCGGAAGCCAACTACTTTCCTTCGGCCTGTAGAGTGCTCGTCGTGTCCTCTCCAACTTGCCTCATCGATGACGCTATAGTCTGTCTCGCACTCACTACAGCTAGTCTAGGGCTAGCCAATGACCCACTGGCCTTCTTAGAGCTCGCCGCAGGAGCTTTTTGGGTTCTTTATTTCTTGGGGGCCATGGCAAAAAAAAGTTAGGGTTTGAAAGAGGAAGAAGACTCTAATGAAAAGCATCTGTAAGAAGAAAAGAAAGACAGAAATCTTTTCTCTCCTAATAGACCCTACTTATAGGGTACGGCCACGTCAGCAAAAGAAGATAAAATGCTTCATGAACGAGGAAACTCTTCGGATGACGTGGGAATTAAAAGTAAAGATCATGATGACCGTTCCCTAGAAAAGTGGAGTTGTGATCAACTTTTAATGAAGTGACGGCTCAAGACATTTAATGTCGAAGGCTAAGCGTGACAACAGCCTGTCAGTAAGCGTGCTGGGCATTCGCTGGCAAAGGACACTTGTCTTCTGTTCAAAGTATTCCGAGCTTGGCTCAAGTTCGAAACACTTTGAAGGGGGTCTTGTAGAAGCATGAAAAAAGTGCAGACATATCAAAAGTGCAGGTGGCATTCTCACTACACATGGCTTCACAAAAGCACAGGTACCCCAAAAGTGCAGACAGACAACTAAAGTCACACAGACGAACAAAAGTGGTGCATAAATAGTTCTTTATTAAAATCATGTCTATAAATGATCTATTACAGATTCTTCATGATTACATATAAAGGACTAAAACACCTAAAAGAAGTCTACACGGGGGTTAATCTTTAGCACGCGTGCAGCCCCCCTGACGCGCAGCACTTCCTCGTCAGAGCGAGCCATTTCCTGAAGCAGCCATTGGCCCGAGCAAAAACTCAGTCCACAGCACAGGGTGTGCCACTGCCATTAAGCAGGGAAGAGCATAACATGTGGCTTTTCAGATTGGCAATCAATCCAAACCCGAAAGCTTGGATCTCGAAGACCTCCAAGATGTTCTTCAGGTTCGAACTCCTTACGCCAAACGCTAAAGTACATCTCAAAACTCAGTTGCAGTTCTTCTAGAAGGACACGGCTTCTTTGAACGAAGGGATCCACAACCAACAGTCGACTTATGCAAGGCCAACGGTCGTTCGAAGCTAAGTCGGGATCGAGCATGACGATGGAAATGTTAAGATACAGAAGACACAACCCTTCAAAAAAGGTTCCTTTTATATAGGGTGAGTGTGGTCCAACCCACATGCCATGTGGCCATCGGTCAAAGACTCCCAAATTAATGGGATGAACCTAAGACTCAGCACAATGAATCTCATTTAATAGGTTCATTCGACTGAATCCTAGGCCACAGACTTCTTGAATTCCCCAAATGACAGCGGTAATTAAAGAAGAGGATGACCGACTCATCCATCAAAAGAGCAGTCATTAATTGCTCTTATGACTTCGACAAAAACTAGCTTCTTCGACTCAGAAGCGCAGCCAGTTCATTCCTTCCACTGTGCCCTCCCTTCAACTCAGAAGTGCAGCTAGTTCACTGCGCCCTCGCTTCAACCCAGAAAGTGCAGTGACTCCGTTGCCTGAAGCACTTGTCCACTCGTCGCTCTAAAAGTGCAGTGACTCTATTACCTGAAGTAGAAGTCCACTCGTCACCCTAAAAGTGCATTGACTTCGCTGCCTAAAGCACTTGTCCACTCGTCACCCTAAAAGCACAGTGACTTCGTTGCCTGAAGCACTTGTCCACTCGCCGCTCTAAAAGTGCAGTGACTCCATCGCTTGAAGCACAGTCTACTTATTGCCCAGAAGCACAGTGACCTCAAAGCCTCTTCACAAGCGCAGCTTGCATAGAAGCGCAGTCTTACGGGGTACCGTGGTTCCACATGGCCAGACGGGTGTTTACGGGGTACCGTTTGTTTAAAAACCACCGCTTTTAAGATAGGACAGAGTTTGATTCTGTTGATAAGAGCAATATCCTATAGATTTGTTTAAACCACAAATAAGGATAAAATTTGTTCTTATAGATGAGGGCTATATCCAATTAGTTTGTTTAAACCAATGGCCCCCTAAAATAAGACAAAATCCAACTTCAGGGATAGAAATAGAACCTACTCAGGTTCATCTGATCAATAGTAAACACACGTCATGTGTCATTTATTCGGTCATGTTGATAATTCCCTTCAAGATCTTGATAAAGGAGAATTCCAGCGTCTGCCATGTGTCAGCTCAGCAGCAGCCCTCACCGTACAACTTTGAGATTCTCTCATATCTCTACGTGCAGCATTCTTGCATAATCCTTATGTACATCGTATATGTGCTTTCCTATAAATAGAAGGAGTTTTTCTTCGATAAAGGGGCTTCAAAATCTTCACAAATTTGGCATCTTCTTGATTGGCAACCCTAGAGTTCCAATCACAAATACCAGAAATCCAGAGCAAGTTCAACTAGTCGTCAGATCGTCAAAGGAGTAAAAGAGCCGCTGCAGTGCTTGATCTCCACCGTCACACTTTCCTAGAAAACTTTGTACTTAGATATCCTATTTAGGAATCGACTGTACTCTTTTATACGTTTAATATATAAAAAGTTTGTATGACCTTTTCTTATGGAAAACAGGCATGTTACGTGCTAGTCCTGTGATTTTAGGATTGGGGAGTGACAGGTTTTTGTGGTGGTCCATGCAGGTCAACGAATAAATTGTTTGGTTATATGAATATACCAAGCAAGCGTACATATAGGATCCGAATCTAGGATCTCATCCACATACTTGATCTTCTTCCTTGATTCTATTTTCTAACTCTCGTTTGACTGCTTTGAACTGCATCTTGCTTGATTCCTTTTTCTACCGTGAATCTTATTTCTCAATAGAGGTTAGGAAGATGACTTGTAGGCTCCATTGATTCAATTATACTACTAGTTGAATTCATATAAGTTGGATAGTATGCCTCACAACCTAGCATCCCATTGTCCTTACAATCCATTATTGAATGACCCTAATAGGTTATCTAGATGTCCATAACCCATTTGGTCGATCAAATCCAAAGATAAGAAGTCAGTAGGATAACTGTTTTGGCACAAACACCAGATGAGTTTTAGATTTTAAGAAACTTGAACTATTTCTCACGTACTTATATTTTTGACTATCTTGATAGATACTATTACTATAGCCTAATTTTGCAAACTTATTTCTTTTATCGAGCTTGTTCAGAACATATGTTTTATTGGGTGCACCCACTAACATATTGTCTATTCAAAACCAGTACATTATGGTCTGATCAACCTAGTGCACTTGGTTCGCTCTTCTTATGATCATTCTATGTGGATTGAGATATAGTTAACAAATATACTTGTCCTCTAGGATCTCATCCGCAACTACTTTGACAACTCTCTCTTTTTTAACTATTCAATCATCTTTGAACCATGTATTTGTATTCGACCACATCTCACTTGAACTCTTTATTGTTTTTCATCTCTACTCATTCCGAAAAATAAATGCTCGTACTTGATAGATAGACACAGAGTATCTCTTTAGTTGCCCTATCACCTATGGCCAAGGTAGTTGTATATACACAAGTGTAGCTAGTCATCGACCAAGCCATGTAACTACATCTTCGTCTTGAGTTACTCCTCCTTTCCCTCAAACCCTAGATATATTATCATGACCTTCTAATCGTTTGGAACTTTAGGATGACTAGAATCGTTCCCTTGGTCGAACCTCCACCTAGGAGACTATTTTTCTCTAGGAACCACGTCTCATGAATCTCTACTTATTCTCATTTTGATTTACTTAACCGTTAACCTTTTATTTTGTACGTTAATTAGCGACCCTCTCATTCATTACTCAAACCCTACCACGATCATTAAATCTAACCGTATGTTTCTTCCCAATTGAATTGCTTCACCCATTGAAGATTTTTCATTAAAACTCCTCCGTGATTCATGCAACCCTTATTTCTTATATGATTCTTTTATGCGAAGATGGAAATTGGATCATGACACCCTTCAGTTATATAGACTAGATTATGTAGGTCCTGAAAAATCAAGTTGTATCAATCAACAAAGTCAAAAATTCAAGATATTCATCATTTTGATGAGTTGCGCAGACAACAGATTGCGCAGACGTCACTTTGTGCAGGTTGGTTTGCGCATGTTCCCAACTGCGCAGGCTGACGTGGCAGAAGTCATCATTGACTGAATCAAATCAGATCTTCCTGACAGCTGACAACACGAATAACGAGGAGACTGTTCGTCTTTGGCACCGTACAGTGCTCGAGGACGGCTGACAGTTGGCAGCGCAATCCGTGGTTGCGCAAACGAAGCCTGCGCAGTCTGAGTCTGCGCAAACCAGTGTATGCGCAGTTCACTTTGCGCATTCTACCAACATAACTGATAAATTACATGTGGCATTCATGCCATCAATTGCTCATTACGTGGCAACTGTCTATGCACGATCATGCGCATTTCAATCAAATAATGCCATGTGTCTCAGATAGTTGGCCCACGATCCAGTAACTACCTGCGCAGTCTATATCTGCGCAAACCAGTTACTGCACAAATCAGCTTGCGCAGTCCAAAATAACTGAAAGTTAGTTATTTTCAGAACTCTATAAATAGAGTTTCAAGTCTTCATTTCAAGGGGATCAAGATCAGAGATCAGAAATCAGAGAGTTCAGGAGTTCTTGTAAAAGTGCTACTAAATTCTTCCGAGACTTTTGTCTTCAACTTCAGAGGCTTTTGCCTTCGATTTCCAGAGTTGTTTTCAACTTCAAAGGCTTCGTCTTCAAAGTTCACATCGTCCAAGGGTTAAAGCAATCGTCATCAAGATTGGATTCCTATAGTTGTAATTTTCCCAGAATTCTTGTAATCTTTATTACAGTTTGTATCAATAAAGTTTTATACTTTTGTTTTTGCAAACAAAATGGCGACTCTGCTGGGGACAACTTTCTCCTCCGACGAGGAAGTAGCAACTCAATGTGACGTAGCGTCTATCGGGAAGACGCAGAAGACGTTGGTTGTTAAGGTCAACCAGACAGCCTACGAGACGATGCTCAACTCCAAGACCACTCCCCGTACTGCAGTCACTTCTGCCAAGAGCAAAGTGCGCTCAGTTTGGGTCTCCAAGTCTGCTGCACAATCTGACAGTTTTGCCACCAAGGATGCTGTGCCAACTGTTGCACAATCTGCTAGTCAGACTGCTGCACAAACTGCTGTGCCAACTGTTGCACAGTCTGTCTCAGGAACTGCTGCACAATCTGTTGCAGTCAAGACTGCGCAGTCTGCTGCAACTGTTGTGCAAGCTACTTCATATGCTGCCTTGTCAAAACAGAAGACTCCTATGACTCTGGCGCAATTGGCAGTGGCTTTTCCTGCGCAAAATAGCACTCCAGTAACCAAAGTGCATCCCAAGCACTCTAGTACAAGAACTCCTGATGTACTTCCTACCAAAGCTTCTAATGCACAAATGACTAGTGCACCTTCCACCCATGCGCAAACCAAGTCTGCGCAATCCAAGAAAAATAGCCTTTTGGCTAAATTCCCTTCTTCTTATAACAAAAGAAGAGATTCTGCTTCTCTTCCTAAACACCCTATTGTCCCTGCGCAATCCACTGAGGGTAGTCCTTTGGCTACTCCTCTTTCTATTCAAAGCAAAGAAAAAGGTCTATTGGTCTTTTCTCAAACTTCCTTGTCTCATGACTTGGAAGATAACAGAGGGAAATGCTCTTTAGCTAACCCTTCATCTCAAAACAAGGGAAAAGGCCCTTTGGTCTTTTCTCAGTCTTCTTCAGTCTTTACTGAAGAGGATCCATCTGAATGTGTCTCGGCACCAATCAGTTCGAGAACTCTTGCAAACAAGGATTCTTCTTTCCTTTATAACAAAAGTATTTGTACTAATCAAAGAGGTATCCTGCCTACTCCGATAGCAGAATTCCAGGACCTCCCGACTCTCCAAATTTGTCGTTCCAGACAGGGAAAAATGTTAGTGTCTCAAACAGAAACTCCTGGGGGTGAATTTGCTGACCTCAGAACTTATCTTAATCGACCCACTTCGGTAAAACGCAAACAGCCAATGCCGAAGGTCAAACATCATCAAAAACAAATCTCCAAGGTCAAAAATCCCGACACTTATGCTAATGATGTAAGCACTTCCCTGTATACTCAAGGGACTAAACATTTGAAAAATCGGAATCATATTCCGAAAATTATCAAAGAACAGATCCCTCGAAATTTTCCTCGTCCTGTTGTGGACCTTCGAGAACAATTAAGACAAAAACGGGATAATGATGCAATATCTCCATCTCAACCATCTGAGCATCACTGCAATCATAAAGTCATTATCCAATGTTGTTGTCAAACGACAAAATGATCTGTCTTCGATCGTTTAATTTTTGCTAAATCTGAACACATGTCAGATGAAAACGAAGTTTTGTATGCTTCTGTTAATATGACTTCCCGAGGCTCTGAGGGTAAAAGATGCTCTAAGCATGGTAGACTCCGCAAGCTAAGCCAACGATATTTGGAATTACTTCAAGAATCTTCCGAAGGAGTATTTCAACATACCCGTTCTCGAAGCCGAGATACAATCGGTCAAAGGAATCTTCCTCAAAACCCTTCAGGTCATCTTCCTGTTTCTCAGTCAGGAGATGATTCGTTCTCTGATTATGATGCATACAGTGAAAGTTCTGAACAAACAGTATCTTCCACTGTGCCAAGAGAAGTGACGGCTTATGTTGTCACCGATGATCCAGATGCTTCAACCTCCGCAAATCAGGAACAGCGAATTGCTGCACTCGAAGACAAATTAAAAACCATGGCTGAGATGGTTGCTAGTATGCATTCCATCATTATAGCACAGCATGTTACACCACCAACTGCACCTATTACTAGTCCAGAGATCATAGCATCTTCAATACCTGCCAATACTGGGCTGGGGGTAGTGCCTCCCCAAATGCCTCATGTACAAGTGCAAGTACAAACTACGCCTAGCCAGTCAGGAGCTGGGGGTAGTGCTTACAACGCTGTTCCTCCTCCTACCACTACAACTCAACCTGCTCCTTCTTCTTAATCAGAAGACGCCAATGAAGCTGTCAAACTCTTACGAACCCAGTTTGAAGCATTTAAAGAGAAAGACAATCTACAAAGGTTGGGGATTAAACAGCCCTATCCGGTTGAATGGAAGGACGTCCCGTTTCCCCCAAAGTACAAAATCCCTACAATCTCTCTGTTCGATGGCAGTACTTCCCCGAGTCAATTCATCAATCATTTTGAGGTAATGACTGTTCAACTTCAGCCAAATGATGCTCTTCTTACCAGAGTGTTCGTCGGTTGTTTAGCCGGTGTAGCATACGACTGGTACAGAAGTTTGCCCGATGGTTGTATCACATTCTTTTCAGGTCTCAAACAAATCTTTCTGGAACGGTTCTATGAAGGATTTAATGATATGACTATGTCAGCTCTCAACAAAATCAAACAAAAACATAATGAAACTGCTGAGAGTTTTATTGAACGGTTCCACCGTGAAGCTTTGAAAATGCCTCCAGGGACTCCAGCTGCTGTCACTATTGATACTTGTAAGGCAAATCTTTTACCTATTATCAGTATGTGGACGGGATCTACCCAATTCCAAGATTGGCCCTCATTCATCGTTAACGCCAAAGCTGCTGAAGTAAGTGCCGATAAGTTCAAACAATTGGGGGTACAAATGTCTAACCCTGATCGTGATGAGCATCAGAATTCAGGTGGTGGCAATCGCCAGAACAATCGCAAAGCGAAAGAGACTTTGAACATTAACTTGAACAAAAATAAAGAATCTTTGGCTGTCAATGTGGCCCCACCTACATCTACTCCTACTCCTTTTGCACCTCCACCGAGGGAACCTAGTCCAAAAGTGGAATATTCTTTTGATGAGAATGACACTGCAAGTATCTTCGAATGTTTACTCAAAAGCAATAAAATTCAACTCCCTGATCCAAAGAAACCTGATGAAGTCAATAAGACTGATCATCCCAAGTATTGTGTCTATCACCGATTCATTGGACATCCTACTCGAGCATGCTATGTGCTCAAAGGTAAGATTCAAGAGCTTGTCAATGCTGGTGTAGTCACTCTGCAACAAGATGAGAAGACTGTTACTGCAAATATAGTTTCAGTCCAGTTTGGAGATTTCCCTTCACAGATGATACAGCATGGTGTCATTCCAATTCCTAAAGCAACCCTTGAGATTGAGAATCTTCCGCTTCCATCCAATGAAGGTCTTATTCCCTTGTCTCTTGACAACGGTAAAATTATGTGGATCCATCCTGATCTTGCTCCAGAATTTGAGATATCTTCTAAGAAGAAAACTCGTTCTAAAGGCAAAACCAAGATTTGCAACATGGTATCTTTTGATCCCATTGTTGACGAAGAGATTCTGTTAGGCACCAGATCAGGGAAAGCTTATTTGAAAGATCATTCTGAAGGTCAAAAGGATCCTGCTTCTTCTTCCGAACCTGCTCTGGCACAACCTGCATCTGCTGAAGAGGTCCCTTCTACATCTTCATCAGTTGTAGTATCAATTCCTCTTAAGCCAACAACGGCTGACAAAGGCAAGCAACAAGTTCGATTTGACAAACCTCTAAAGAAGTCATCTCTTACTGGGCTTGAGAAGCCTTACAACTTTGATATATTAGCTCAATTAGCCAATACACCGGCTAGATTGTCAATCTTTGAACTTTTGCGTCTTTCCAAGGAGACACGAGAAACTCTAAGTGAAGCTCTGATGTAGGCTGAAACTTGTTTAACTCTTCTCAAGAAGCCAGAATCAGAACCAGTCTCTTGTCATCACTGTCATAGTGTTTTGGAACTGATCCCAAACATTACCTTCACTCAAGATGATATGTTAATGGAAGATAATAGACATGATCGTCCTCTTTACTATACAGGATATGTTGATTCAATGAAGGTTGATCGTATCCTGATAGATCCAGGGTCTGCACTTAGTATTATGCCAAAGACAATGCTAGATGCATTGAAGATACCAGTGCATAGTCTTTCAACCACAATCACTACTATTCTGGGATTTAACCAAGGAAAGAGTGAACCTTTGGGCAAGATCCGCCTAAAACTCCAAATAGGCAATCTTCGCACAAAGGTGACCTTTTATATTATTGACAATCATGGTTGTTCTTACAATGCTCTCCTGGGAAGGCCATTCCTCCATGAACACAATGTTGTTCTATCAACTCTTCATCAATGCTTTAAATACGTTGATGACAAAGGACAAGTTTACAAGAAAGTTGCAGACCTTTATCCTTTCAAGGGTGTTGAAGCTGATTGCAATGATGCTCGTATGTACAAGGATGAGTTTATGAAGGTGGTATTGGCTATGGATACTGAAGAAGATCAAAAAGCAGTAACTCAAGACACTCTTATCATACCTGTTAAGGGGCGAGTTTCTTATCCTCAATCTTCCAAGCCACTGGTTATTCACTTACCAGTTCAAAAGAAATCAGTTGATGCTGATAAAAATCAAAGGGAGCTCACCTCTTCTGAGCCATTTGTTATCGACTTACGTCGTAATAAAGACAAAAAGCAGCTCATTCCTTCTGAGCCACTTGTTGTTGATCTAAATTGCAACAAGGAAAAAAGGGAGCTCACCTCTTCTGAGCCACTTGTTATCGACCTCCGTCGTAACAAGCCTCCTCCACGTTCTTCTTCTCCCCCTCTTGTAATCAATTTGACCAAACCTGCTAAGGTTAAAGGTCCTGTTGTAAATACTGATGTACAAATCAATGAAAAAGCACCTACTTTCCAGTATATTGATGTTATTTATTATACTAAAAGTTATTTGGATATGTTAGATAGCTTCCAATCAATTACACTGGGAGTCGTACAATCTCTTCAGACAGAAGTCTCGCTTGAAAATCCAGATGATTCTTACCGTATTTACCCTTCTTTGAAGAAAGGTGAAAGTCCAGCATTTTTATATAAAAGACCGAAAACAAAGATTAACTATACGGATGATAGCAAAGTTAACGATACAGGACGTCTCCAGTTCCATCGTTATAGTCAACAATCAAAAGACATCGTCCGAAAGATGGGTTACGACTTCAAGAGCGGCCTTAACTATGGTAAAGGTAGACGAACTCCCATTCGTACAACAGTTCCAAATGGAAAATCACAAATGTATTATGGCAGGACCAAGAAAGGTCTCGGATATACTTCTCCTCCACTGTTATCTCCAGCGGCTTCTGAATTAGATAGTGAAGAACGTTCTAATTCTTCTGATTCCAGATCATGGGATTCCGATACCAGCATCGGTGAAGTCCATCGTATAATCGTATCTTCTAACATGGTCTCCGTTGAACTACCAGAAGGCTGTGATGAAGATGTTGAAGAAAGTCTGGAAACAGATCCTTGGGCTCAACATATGGATAACCAATGGGTACTCCGATTTGAACAAAGAGAACCTCCTACTAAAGATCAACTAATTCAAATTGATGTAGGGGAATCACCTCGGCCAATCTTTATTAGCAAGAATCTTCCAGAAGCAGATAAGCAAGAGTTGATTCTTCTCATTAAAGAATACATAGACGTCTTTGTTTGGAGTTACGAAGACATGCCAGGTTTAGATCCCAAGATTGCTACTCACAAACTGAACATTCTTCCTAATGCTAAACCGGTCAAACAGCAACAAAGGCGATTTAAGCCTGAAATGATGGACACAATTGATGATGAAGTCAAGAAGCTCATCGCGTGTGGCTTTATTCGAGAAGAGCAGCATCCTGATTGGGTAGCCAATGTCGTCCCAGTTTTGAAGAAAACTGGAAAAGTTCGAGTCTGCATCGACTTCCGAGATCTCAAAGAAGCATGTCCGAAAGATGAATTTCCTCTTCCTATCACAGACGTTATGATTGATAATACTTGTGGGTTCGAAAGAATATCTTTTATGGATGGATTCTCCGGATATAATCAGATTAAAATGCATCATGAAGATAAAAAGCATACATCTTTCCGTACTCCTCGAGGAGTCTATTGTTATACAGTAATGCCATTTGGTCTTAAGAACGCTGGTACAACTTATCAGCGAGCTATGAGTACCATTTTCAGAGAACATCTTCGTAAAACAGTCGAATGCTACGTTGACGATATTGCTGTTAAAAGTCGTCTAAAAGAAGATCACATCCAAGATTTGAGAACAATATTTAATCTCATGCGTCAACATCAGCTCAAGATGAATCCCACCAAGTCATTCTTGGGTGTCTCTAGTGGCAAATTTCTCGGCTTCGTCATTACCTCTAAGGGTATACACGTGGATCCCGAGAAGATCAAAGTCATCCAAGAGATGCGTCCTCCACGCAACCTAAAAGAGCTACGAGGATTCCAAGGCCGACTTGCGTACATCAGGCGATTTATTTCGAACTTGTCTGGACACTGTAGACCATTCACTCAACTAATGAAGAAGGGTGTATCTTTTGTTTGGACTGAAGAGTGTCAACGAGCATTCGACGATATCAAACAATATCTTATGAACCCACCAGTTTTGGTGCCACCTATCTCTGGTATTCCATTCTTGATGTATGTCCGTGCTATGGACCATTCATTGGGTGCTTTACTTGCCTAAAAGAACAAAAAAGGCCATGAACAAGCTATCTACTATCTTAGCCGAACTATGATTGGTGCTGAACACCGTTATAGTCCGGTCGAGAAAGAATGCCTGGCTCTCATGTTTGCTGTGCAAAAGACGAGGCATTATATCATTGGTCAAACTATTCATGTTATATCTCGAGTTAACCCTCTCCGGGTACTCATGAAGAAACCTAGTACACTTAATTCTCGGTTGGCTACATGGGCAATCCTGCTAGCTCAATATGACATGGTGTATGTTCCACAAAAGTCTGTCAAAGGTCAAGCGCTGGCGGATTTCTTAGCAGCTCATCCTGTGCCTGAGACATCTAAACTCTATGACGAAATTCCTGACGAGACATTAGAAGTCAACATGATCTCCGAAGAGTTTCCAACCTGGCGTCTATTCTTTGATGGTGCATCAAGAATTGGACCAAATGGTGCTATTGTGGCAGGTGTTGGAGTTGTTCTCGTTTCTCCAGATGGATTAACTATCCAAAGAGCCTACTCTTTAGATGAACCTTGCTCCAACAATGTGGCAGAGTACAATGCTTTACTTGTCGACCTTCAACTAGCTAAACAACTGAATGTTGAATATCTCGAAGTCTATGGTGATTCTAAATTGGTTGTGAACCAGGTTAGAGGAACCTATAAAGTCCGTCATCAAGACCTGGTGCCTTATCATGAAGCGGCAATCAATATAGCTACATCATTCAAAGCTTTCTTCATCGACTATGTTCGACGAGCTTGCAATACTGAAGCCGATGCTTTGGCCAATCTTGCAGCTGTCTTAGCCATCCCTATCAAAAGACATCAGGTGGTGGTTATTTCTAACCGAGAACTGTTCTGTATTGAAAATAATCGTAATATTGAATTTAGCAATCTTGCTGAAGTCAATGTTATTGATGACGATTGGAGAACTCCTTTTATCGATTTCGTAGTACATGACATACTCCCTGAAGATCCTAAGGAGGCTACAAGCGTTCGACGTCGATCTCTACGATTCTATTACAATCAAACCACCAAAACACTCTATCGGCGAACTTATGATGGTCTTCTTCTATGCTGTTTAGCTGGTGATAAAGCCAAACAAGTGTTACGTGAAGCTCACGATGGCGTCTGTGGAGCACATCAACCTGGACCTAAACTACAGGATCGTATTCGACGTATGGGTTACTATTGGCCCTCTATGGTATCAGATGCCATTGAATATGCAAGGAAATGTCGTGCTTATCAAATCCATGCAGACTTCATTCATCAACCCTCGGAATTCTTACACCCGACTGCTGCTTCCTGGACTTTTGAAGCTTGGGGTATGGACATCATAGGTCCTATTAATTCTCCTTCTTCTAGAGGACATCAGTTCATATTGGCGATAACCGATTACTTCTCCAAGTGGGCTGAAGCTATACCTCTGACTGAAGTCAAGACTAGCAGTGTCATTAACTTCGTTAAACACCATGTCATCTATAGATTCGATGTACCTCGAAGAATCATTCATGATAATGGACCTCAATTCATTAGTCAAAAGTTTACTAGATTCTGCGATGATCATCGGATTAACAATGTTGCTTCGACGGCCTATAATCCTGCTGCTAATGGTTTAGCTGAAGCCTTTAACAAAACCATTATTAAGCTCCTTAAGAAATTTGTATCCACTAACAAACGGAATTGGAGCGAGAAACTTGGCGAGTGTCTTTGGGCCTATCGAACTACAGTCCGCAATCCCACAGGCTTTACACCTTTCTCTTTGGTGTATGGCTGTGAAGCTGTCCTTCCTTTGGAGTTACAAATTCCTTCTTTAAGGATTGCTATTGCCAATGAGCTCACCACAGATAACAATGACCTTCTTCGACTTCAAGAGTTAGAGGCATTGGATGAAAAGCGGTTAATGGCTCAACAGCATATTGAGTTATACCAAGCCCGTATCTCAAAGACATTTAATCGTAAAGTGAAGGTCAGAGCCTTTCAGCAAGGAGAACTTGTTCTAACGATCAGACGTCCTATGACGATGACTCATATGAGCAAAGGGAAATTCGATGCGAAATGGGAAGGTCCCTATGTTGTAAGCAAAGTCTTCTCAAACGGAGCTTATCAACTTTCAGAACTTGATGGTCGAGTTGCTATGATGCCTATCAATGGCAAATTCTTAAAGAAGTATTATGTATAAATGTAAATACTTGTAAATTATCAGACAGAATCAAGTTCATAAATAAAATTCAAATTTTATTATATGATAGTACATATTAAAGGTCACTATCATCTTTTTCTACATTGGGACGAGGGCCACTGTCGTCCTTCTCAAAAATGCGGTCAGCAAAAGAGCCGAGAACCTCCTTGCTGGATCCCACAAGAAACTTGCAGGCGGCCATCCTCATGGCTTCTTCTTCTTTAGTCTTTCCTGGTTCGAGTAGGAAGTCCAAAATGTCCCGCGGTGGCTGGGGTACAGACAAACCTTCGCCTGCTTCTGCTTTCTTTGGCTGAACTGGATCGGCAGGGTGTTCTTCAATACCCTTCTAAACCTTCGAGACAGTCTCAACCTTCTTAGATGCTTCTCCGGAAGACATTTTTATGTTGAAGGGTAGAAGTGTTCGTTCCTGTCAGATTTCTGCTATATTTATAGACAGAAGTTCCTCAATTAATGAAGCATTACATTCATCCGACGGTTCATCCGTTCATTAATACCTGATGGTTCATCCGTTCATTTATCACATTCATCCAACGGTTCATCCGTTCATTAAATGCTTGACGGTTCATTCGTTCATTAAATGCTTGATGGTTCATCCGTTCATTTATAACACTCATCCGACGGTTCGTCCGTTCGTTAATATCTGACGGTTCATCCGTTCATCTATTTTGACGGTTAACCCGTTCATTTATTATCATTTGACGGTTAACTCGTTCATTTCACCATCATTTGACGATTTACCCGTTCTTTCATCATTACTTGACGGTATTCCCGTTCATTCATTTTCATATACATTGACGATTCATCATCGTTCATCTTCTACATCAGCAACTTGTCGTTTTCGATTAAGTTGTCAATAAATATATCATATCTATCTATTATTTATATCTGAATAAGATATGCAATAAATAATGGAGCCACAACAAAATGTCCTTTATATCAAAAAAAATGAGACATTACAAAAATGCAGCTACAGCAACAAAACCCAAATACAAAATCAAGAAGGAGGGACAATCAGATTGTCAATTTGCTGCTTCAATGTCTGCAGCTCTTCTTCGTGTGTTGACGCTACTATCTTTCTTGCCTCCTCCATCCCGCTTTCTTCATCAAAAATGGGCATATCTACTGTCCTGCGAGTGATCTCTTCACCATGAGTGGTCTCATACTCATTCCTTCCTTCAATCAATGCATTAAATTGTTCAATTACCAGTTGGTGATTAACAGTTTCTTCTTCAAACTCTTGTTGGAGGCGAGTAATTTCAGCCTTCAGCTCAGCAAGTCGCCGTCCTTTGCTTTCAGCCACTAGAGTAATTGATTCTATTTTAGAATTATATTCAGCTGATTTTGCTGAATGAGCTTCTAACAGATTTTGAAGAGTTAACCTTTCCATATCAGCAGCTTGAGCCAGCCGCTCAAATTCAGCTTGTACTAAAGAGTCTACATCTTTCTTCTTGAGTTCTTTATACTTCTTTATGGAGACTTCTAATTCATCCAGTATATGTTCAAGGAGAGTGGCCTGAGCTTCGTCTCCTTGGTCTCTTATGGCTCTTATCAAGAAAGAAGTGGGCTTCCTAACCATAATGAAGTCAGCCCCTTCTTTCTCTATCATTTTACGGACGAGAGATCCCAGCGACTCAAAGAAACATCGGGTAAATGAATGGACCACTTGCTGATTGATGGCCAGAGTTCCAGGAGTCGCTGCTACTCCTGATGAAGACGGGGTAATAGGTTGCTCGATTCTTTGAGGTTGGACAATAGGCTCTTTAAATAAGGGAGCCAGAGTAGAGCTGGTTTCTCCTCCTGCTTGATCTTCTGCAAAAGTAAAATTGTTATTTTACTAATTGATTGTTGATGAACAAAAAAAAATCAAATTAAGAGCAATGTTACCTTGGTTTGGTCTAACAACGAGTTCATTCCTTACTGGAATGGAATACCGTTGAACAGAAGTAGCCTCAGCTGCAATAGCCTGGCTGCTGCCCGCCTCAGAACCACAAGATAAATGATGACTACTGCTAATAACCACCGTTGGTATAGGCACCATAATCAGGTCCGTTGGAGGTGTTGGCAAAGTCTCAAGATCTGCAAATGAAGATATTAGTTATTAGTTCATTTTAAAAAAAAGAAAATATTGTTAAATCTCGTTTTATACCGTGAGGGTCGGTGGCGGGATTTTCTTTTAGCACACCTTCGTCGGCTACTTCTTCAGGAGATATTTCTATCTCAACATCGACAGCTTTTTCTGCAGATGCCTTCACTTCAATATCCTTTTTAGGATTTGAAATATCATCGACAGTATCAAGAGAATTGTGTTCTTCATTATCCTTTTTAGGATCTTGTAAATACTCATCAACATTTTCGGATGAAGAACCTTCCTCGTATTCTTCTTTTTTTCTTCTTCTACTGCTGCATTTCCACTGCTAGTGGCAGCCTGATCTTCCTGCAAGCTATAACTGCAATCCTCCAGAGCTGCAATCATTTCACGGTCTTCGTCCTCACGAAGAGTCCTGGGAGTAGGAGGAGGTTGAGTAACATCTGCAATAGGAGAATGAGGTCGTGCAACACTTTGTTCTTTCTCTAAGATATGTTCTCTAGGCTTTTCAATTCTTGGGGCAAAATCTCCCCTCTGTTCATTCTCCTCGAGAGTTTTACTCCCTGATTCAGAAGCAGGTATCGGAGATGCCATTAGAAGTCCTGCAGCAGCATCTACTGAAGTCAGGAGTTGTCTAGAAGAAGGCTCTTCCAAGACTCTTCTGGTGACTACTCTTTTCTTTTGTGTAGAGGTCTAACAGGACTCTCTACATTTTCCGGCTCTGCTTGCTTTTGCACGGAAGTTGGTGTAGTGGCAACTTCTTGATGTGTCTCGGCCAATTGCCGGGATTGAGATCTGGTAGTCACCTTTTCAGAAGAAACATCAAGAATCAATTTCTTCTTCGCCACAGGAGCAGGAGGCTCCTCTCTTCTTCTTTTCTTCGCAGGAGATTTACCCACCTTCAGAGAAATACGAAGTGGTGCATTTACTTCTTGGAGGAATACAATATCCCTTGTAGTCTCCAGAGGTGCATCTGTCGATTCCTGCGCCTCCTCATTTATAGGGATCGATGGAGCAATTCTCCCTCTTCTCAATCTTGTTGCAGTGGCGAAACTATCTGCGAGATTGAAATTCTCGGCAAAAGTATTCGCTGATGTGTAAAACACAGAGTATGTAAAAAGCATTCGAGGACCCTGAGGAGTAGTCCTTGCTGGCATGGAGAAAGTGGCTTTTGTATCACGGGCATTGTAATAAGCCCAAGCCCTAGCTCCGTCTATCAGATAACCTTTGCCTTGGAGACAGGTAATTGCGTTCCCTACATGGAACTGATCATATCCAAACTGTCGAGCAAAACGGCTTGGGAGGTATGGTTCTATGTAGCACTCTTCTTCGAATCGGTAGACCAAATGAGATGGTCGAATTGTCTTCAACCATTCAAAAGCGACACGAGTTAGAGGCTGCAGTTTCGAATCCACCATATTCGTGGGCATCTGATCATACCCAGCAGGAAAAGGAGCGCAGCAGAAGTTCCAGCCTCTGTTCAGATTCAACATAAATCTACACTCAGTTAAGGAAGTATATTTCCATTTTCCATCGAAATACCTTCGAAGAAAACTGCCGTCAACTGGTCCCATGCCAGGATCCATTATAGTTGGATAGTGAAGAAGCAACCATCCAAACAAATATGTATACGGCAATTCTAAGCGAGGGAATTCTCTCTCTCCTTTCACTTTCAACATCAAGTCAACATATAAACGAAGACTGGCGTTCAGCTTGCAGGTCATTGCTGATAGTAAGTTCATTTTATAACCGAAGACTAGTTTAACAGCTGCAAACAAGATGCCACGGTGAAAACGATCCACTGCACTGGATCCGGGAACTACGAACCTTCGCGGCCATTATGTTAAGAATCCTGCCAATTGTGCTGTTTCTGACATGGGTCTATAGCCCATTCTCAAGTAACTTTCTAAATTGTCTCCTCTCTTCAAAGGAGAATATTCATGATCATCATTCACTTCTTTATCAAAGTGACCACTCTGTTCCGTTAATTTTCTGACCTCTGTATGGCTCAAAGGTTTGAAAAAGGTTGGGTAGCATTTATCGTTCTCCTTGGTTTTCTTCTCCTCTATATGATTAAGAAACAGATATGGTAGCCACTTTGAAGAATAACAAGTATTGGCAGTGGCACTCTTGTAAAATAAAGAGCAGATCTTGTAATGGCACAATAGTTCTTCGAACACTGTCACCATCTCTGGATTCTCTTTTCTGAGCTTGTTCAACTCATCATTTGTTGGTACATACTCCTCATACGGAGCATCTGCCATGGGCAAGTACGAGATATACTTCATCTCGTGGAGTGCAAAGCCCATCTCTCCCCCTGGGGTCATGAAAGTTCCGGTCCTGTAGTTGTATCTCTCAGCTAAGGCTAAGAACATATGAGGATTGGGAGCAAATCCGTAAACAGTGGCATGCACTGCTTCATATAGGTTGATTTGTTGGAGTCTGTCTTGGAATTTTCCCAGAACCCAATTCGCGATATAACTCCATCGCTTGTAGTCTGGATTCACCAATCCAGTCATTCTTATATCTTGCTCAGGATATTTTCCTTCAACCTTCGCAAACTCATTTGCGAATATTGGTGTCCTAACAGGCATTAGCATGGAGGAGTTCTCTGGTGGAATGCAGCCAGGTCTTAAGCCTCTCAGTAGGACACTATATCTGTCGGAAGAGCTATAAAACATATCCTTATGTTGTGGCCCCTTCTTTACGAAGATTTTTCCTGCCCGAGCATCCTGAAATAGAGTGATATTCCAATCCATCTTCCTAGGGTAGCTTGCATGAGCGTACCGTGACAAAGGAAGACAGCGAGCGATGTCGGGTATAAAAAAAGATCTATCTTGCTGGTGAACTACCCTATCTTCCATCCTTCGCCTAGGCTGAGAGGCTCTCTCAAAGGCGTCACCGAATAGGAATAAGGGTTTCTTGTGAATTACAGCATCAGCTGATTCTAAAGGCTGTCCGTTCATCAAACACATCAAAGTTTCATTGTCCTGAGAAATCAATATAGCCTGACGGAAGGCCGGCAGATCATACTGAGGGTAATGGACATAAGACAGATCCTCTTTGTATTCAGACTCTGTGAGGGTTCCCACAAAATGTTCGTAATCTGGATCTTCATTGACTTCAACTGCATCAACGAACAGATGAAAATTAGTCCAAGACAAAGATTCTGTTTTTAAACATAAAACATTAGAGTGCGCAACCTCAGACTGCGCTGACATGATTTGCGCAACCTCAGATTGCGCTGACATGACTTGCGCAATATCAGTTTGCGCATCATAAAAGGTGCGCAAAGCAATGGTTTGCGCTGATATCTGCGCAACTTAATTGTTTGCGCTGACTTTCTGTCAGCACAAATCAATAATTTGCGCAAGAATGTAGCCTTCATAAAAATGAAGAACTGATAGTTGATGCAATCGAAACCCTAAAAAAGGTGGCGCAATATGAACTTATCTTTAAAAAGAGATGAGTTTCAAGGGAGTCGAATCACCCTAAGAAGGGGTTTTCGATCGGTTCAACTACCTCTCAGAGCAGGGTGTACGGATTCGTGTCGGGAAGCTCGCCGTGCAACCCTGTCAGAAGACTCGGCCGGAGCTTTTTCCTTCGCGGCGGCGGCAGCGGCAGCATTTGATCGTCGTGGGGCCATGACAATCGTCGGAGGAGGAGAACAGTGAAGGTTGGAAGATTTTCTTCTCAAAAAGCTCAAAAGATTGCAAAGTAAAGAATTAAAAACGAAAAGAGGGGTATTTATAGTTTTTGAAATGCGTAACGGATGCCTCAGATTGTGCCTAAAATTGTGGTCCACTCGTTTTGCGCAGACAGCTCATCATGTTGCACAAAATGATTCAACATTCAAAAATTCAAAGTATTTCAAAATTTTGAATACAATCAACTTTCGAAAACTTTGAAGGGGGTCTTGTAGGTCCTAAAAAATCAAGTTGTATCAATCAACAAAGTCAAAAATTCAAGATATTCATCATTTTGATGAGTTGCACAGACAACAGATTGCGCAGACGTCACTTTGTGCAGGTTGGTTTGCGCATATTCCCAACTGCGCAGGCTGACGTGGCAGAAGTCATCATTGACTGAATAAAATCAGATCTTCCTGACAGCTGACAACAGAATAACGAGGAGACTGTTCGTTTTTGGCGCCGCACAGTGCTCGAGGACGGCTGACAGTTGGCAGCGCAATCCGTGGTTGCGCAAACGAAGCCTGCGCAGTCTGAGTCTGCACAAACCAGTGTATGCGCAGTTCACTTTGCACATTCTACCAACATAACTGATAAATTACATGTGGCATTCATGCCATCAATTGCTCATTACGTGGCAACTGTCTATGCACGATCATGCGCATTTCAATCAAATAATGCCATGTGTCTCAGATAGTTGGCCCACGATCCAGTAACTGCCTGCGCAGTCCATATCTGCGCAAACCAGTTGCTGCACAAATCAGCTTGCGCAGTCCAAAATAACTGAAAGTTAGTTATTTTCAGAACTCTATAAATAGAGTTTCAAGTCTTCATTTCAAGGGGATCAAGATCAGAGATCAGAAATCAGAGAGTTCAGGAGTTCTTGCAAAAGTGCTACTAAATTCTTTCGAGACTTTTGTCTTCAACTTCAGAGGCTTTTGCCTTCGATTTCCAGAGTTGTTTTCAACTTCAAAGGCTTCGTCTTCAAAGTTCACATCGTCCAAGGGATAAAGCAATCGTCATCAAGATTGGATTCCTATAGTTGTAATTTTCCCAGAATTCTTGTAATCTTTATTACAGTTTGTATCAATAAAGTTTTATACTTTTGTTTTTGCAAACAGATTAGAAAAACCCCATAGAGGAGATTAATGGTAGAGTTGGTTAAGGTGGTTATGCGATTATGAGACATAAGTTAAAATATGTTGTAAACACTATTAGATGAAGTTGGGATGATGTAATATTATGTTTTGATGATACAATCAAAGATGGATGGATTCTAGACCGACAAATTATTTTCGAGGATTAATCCAATATTGAATATAAGAATTTTTAATTTTTTGGTCCTTCAAGAATTAAAACTCTATGGATAAAAGTTTTGGTAAAGATAAGGTTGACTTTTTTCTTCGATAAAATATAGTGTTATGATGATATTAGTTTTTGAGGATAACCAAATCTTGAGAATTAGAATTTCTAAATTATTGATGCTTAAGGATTAAATTTTATGTTGATGGATGGATGCGAAATTTCTACTATGATGAGTTTGATTCTTATTTTTGAAAATATATTGATATGTTGGAAGAAGAAGATTAGGAATTTATTGAATTCAAAATTTTTGACTAATTGAATTTCTATTATGAGATATCGGATTAGATATAAGGATATATTTAGAATCCTAAATTTTGTGAGTTAAATTTTGAAAGCAAGTCCCAACTTGAGTAAAGAAGAAAAAGAAATTGTTTCAAAGAAATTTAAATTTTGTGGAATATGAAATTTGAGAAAACTGTAAAGAGTTATTATTGATAAAATGATATCGACAATTTAAAGATTATGACGATATTAAACACGACTTAGAATGTTGAGTTATTGATCCTAAATTAGGATCGAGGAAGTTATCAACTATTTTTGAGATTATGTATCTATAGATTGATGGTAGTGTTGATCGAATTAGGCACTAATGGGTTATCATGCAAGTGATCATCTTCTAAACTAAATTCGTTGATTTTATTTTTCTAGCTATTCAAAATTGTTTATTTTTATTGAATGTCGTTCTTCTCCTCACCCAATGATTTGATCATGTTTTCTTATCGAGAAACTCTTGTATCTCCTAAAGCCTAACTACCCTAGTTATTTTTTAATTTCGAGAACGAAATTCTTGTAAGTTGGATAAGATGTAAAATCCCTCAAAATTAAAAGAATATTTAATTTGGGTTTAAAATATTTTATTGGATTTTTATTTATTTTAATTAATTTTTATCCTATTTTTATTATATAAAAAGGGCTATAGTCATGATTGAGTTTGAATGTGCAAGTTGACTAGAAAGTATGACATGCCTTGTGTAGTCGGGTGCTTTTACTAGTATACTGGCCATGGTAGGGATGTCATAGTCATATTTTAGTCTCTTGCATGTTAACAATTCAAATTGTGGCACAAGTCATATTTTAATTAATTAATTAGTTTATATAAGCCTTTATGATTGTTTAGGAGATCCAGTCACACCAAACCTTTCCGAACTTTTTTCAAGCCAAATCCAAACCTATGTAGGCACGTTGGACATTAGAATACATTAATATATATATATATATATATATATATATATATATATATATATATATATATATATATATATATATATATATATATATTCAGATTTTTGGAATTATTTTGGCTCAAATGATAGAAGGTTCTATATAAGGATATATCTATTTAAGTCCTTAGCCTAACTAACCTAACCACCTAACCAAGGCTGACCAAGACTAGCCCCTCATACAACTTTCGTCCAAAAAATTAGCCCCCACATTGGTCGGCCATGCCATGCATGAAAACACCCTCATATATATATATATATATATATATATATATATATATATATATATATATATATATATATATATATATACAACCCACTAACTAACCTAACCACCTAACCAAGGCCGACCAAGACTAGCCCCCCATACAACTTTCGTCCAAAAATTAGCCCCTACATTGGTCGGCCATGCCATGCATGGAAACACCCTCATATATATATATATATATATATATATATATATATATATATATATATATATATATATATATATATATATATATATATATATATATATATATCGATCAATCTTCATCAAAACCCTAACCTTAACACCAAAAACTCTCATTTACCACCCAAGAGCAGCCCCTTCCCCATTAATTTCGAAAATAGCAACCTCTCCCCTCTCATTCATCATCCTCTTCCTGCCCAACACCTACCAATCATCTCCTCCCACTCAAAGTCTCTCCTTTACACCATCTCTTCACCCAAACACCATTAAACCTTCAAAAAGACTCCACCTTCATCATCAAACCTACCAAACCACCATTATCATCTTCTTCAACCCATCAAGAAGGGGTTAGCAAGCAAGCAAGACAAAAAAAATTTGAAATCTTTGGCAAGGAGGAGCACCCACAAGCCTTCTAGCAAAGGATTTCGGTAAGATTATTTTTTTTCCATCTCAAACCCTGTGATAAAATTCTGTAGAAAATTTGAGATTAATGTCTTAGAAATGATATTTTGATCCATGTTATCATATATTTTTGTTCCTAGAAGTTGCATCTAGAATTGTTGAGAAATCGGGTTACGGTAATGTTGATTTTTAGCAGGTTGTAAAGGAACTCTATTTTATTGTTGTTATTTTTCAAAACTGAATCTAATATAGGTTTATTACTATAAAATATGATTTTTAAATAATTTTCCATGGTTTTATCATCTTAAATCTGTCCAAGAAAAATAGGGGTCGAAAGACAAGAGTTTGTGTGGTGAACGCCTTGACAGTGTCTACGCACGTTATGGCACGTGACAGAGGTTGAAGCGCGTATCGCGGTGACAAATGCCCCCAACAAGTCAGTGTTCATGATTTTCTAAGAAGCCAAGTCATCCGAAAAGTAGTGTGCGTGCGTTATGGCATGTGACAGAGGTTGAAGCACGTATCGCAATGATGAACGCCCCAACATGTCAGTGTTCATGTTCTCTGAGAGAAGCGAAGCCCCCCTCCCCTCCCCATAGCAGATCACTTACCATCAACTGAAAAGTGCATGACGTCCACGCTGAACGGCATCACGATAAGAGCTTCAGGTGGCACGCCGACGGAGGCGTCGGGCAGCTTTTCTTGAGTTTGTTCTCCTCTCCAATAAAGAAAAAAGTCGAGAAAGCCTTGATGTCGATCATGAAGAGAGAGAAGGAAAAAAAACAAACAAAAAGACTCTCTCCAAGAGCCCTATTTATAGGCTCGAACCCACACTTAATGTAAACGAACCTGGCATTAATGGCGATGAACTTGATGCTTTGATTCTCATGATGAATGGTTTTCTAGGAATTCATCTCAACGCCTATTTACAGGCTTTGAGCGACATGTATTCTGATAAGAAGGGAAAACGAACAGTTTTCTACTCGGGATAGAACTGAACCAACCGTTCTCATCAAGAAAAAGATCGTGTTGATCTCATACCGGCGCATGTCCCGCTTCTGTTCAAAATGTTTCTAACTTGATTCAAAATTTTAGAAAACTTTGAAGGGGGTCTTGTAGGCGCATGGGTCACGCGCTTTAGTGAAGAAGAAGTGACCCAAGCCTCATTTAGAGCATCAAGCCAATCACGCCTCTCAGGCTACCTATGCCTCACCTAGGCGTCGAGCTGCCCATGCCCCATCCCTAACAAACGTGATGGTCATGCCTCATCTAGGCGTCATTCAGAGATGCCTCGATCTCTGTGTGAAAGACAGCTGATAGCTCGAAAACCAAAGTCATAGTTACTTTGGCTACTCACGCCGCTCTAAGGATACACCTTTCTCCTCTTTGCGCCTTACTTTTATGTGCGCACCTGATTCATCGTGCCCCCTACGCTTATCAATTGCTCTCCACGAGGCTGCATTTAATTAGTATGGCTCTCTCCAGACCTCCATTCGACGTTTTAATTTTCGTGCAAGTGACGAACACAGAATTCAAGGTTCATTCCCCTTGGAAACAGTGTAACCAGGTGTGTATCACCCTGGGTCTTTCTGAGCGCGTGTGCTTCTACCCCGCGCCTATATACGACGCACCACCTAGGACAGTGATTCCTAGGCACGTGTGTGACTTGGGCGCATGCCACGTGTTGAAGGCCTAGTCACGCTGAGCGGGTTTAAAGCAGCTCGAGATTCTCTCCAACAGCAAAATCTAAATCTGCTACGTGGCAGTCAGCCATAGCCCCCCACACCAGTGAAGTGCGCTTGGTTATAACTGACTCATGTTTAGGAGTTCTATGTGGCGGTTGAAGATCTACGCGCCTGCCTACTCATAGGCGCACGACCACTCTTCCTTTCAACTATAAATATGAGGAGTTCTCCTCCATTTAAAGCTCTCGATTCCCCATAGTTCTCGTATTTCTTCAAAAGTTCCCGAGCATTCCAGAGGGAGTTCTTGCTGTCCCGCTTAGCCAGTGAAGTTAAGTCCAGCAACCCTCTCTCTTAGTCAAATCATCAACGGAGTAACAAGCAACCCTCTATCATCACGACCTAGATCAAAAAAAAAGTGTAATTGGGAGATTCATATTCAAGGATTCTCTCTTGTATTCTCGTTTGCAACCTTGAACGCCCCTCTCCATAGCACCACGAAGCGATGGCAAACATGGAACATAGACAACTAGTCTGACTCAATCATGAGTTTGGTATACGAAAACCTTTTTGGTATCAATAAAATCGATTTAGACGAATGCTATAAGAATCCTTCCAACTAATGGATCGACTTCTGTTGGAATAAGTCCTAGATGTAGCAGACTGTGTCTCGGCGAGTGAGCTCTATATAAGAGTCCCTTCAACGGGACCGGCCTGCTGTTGGTTTTCTTGATGTTTTTGCTGCTTGGTTTTAATGAATATTTTTTCGCGTTAATTTCTGTATTCATTCTTGAGAATTTCGAAAGGAAGGACCGAAGAAGGAATTCTAACACGATGTTTGTGCCATTGCAGGAGCTCGTGTAACTGATGTTTGATCATTGCGAAGCGATCTCCTACTCTCGGCGCATTCTCTACTTGGGGGTGGTTCGACCCCTTCTTTTCTACTCCTTAACTATGGTTGAAGATACTCGGATTCGGGCTCGAATTTGGGTTAAAATATTTGAACCCGATCAAAAATCGGATTGGACTCTAGTTCATGTGTCGGGTTACCCGAAGAATCCGAAACCCAACTTATATATAAAGTTTAATTCCTAAATTTCTTCACCCAAACTCTTGAATTCATTATCATAAATCTTATTTCAGTTTTTATCTTGTAATGATCAAGACTTGATTGCTATTTGATTATGTGTTTAATATTACTTTTGTTTAAAATTATTTTAAATATTATATTAGAGCCCGATAAACCCGATGGACCCGACCCAACCCGAGTTCAACCCAAGCCAAATCCGAACCTTCGGGCTTGGTCTTGAGCTTCATATGTTGAACCCGAGGTCAGGCCGGGCTTGAATTTGGGCTAGGCTTATGATTTATCGGGTTGACCTCAAGTCTGATCCAACCCGTCCGAGTTGCCCCCCTAATTTTGAGAGAGGAAAGACAAATAAGAACAAGTTTTTTGTTTTTATTTTTAATATAATGCCTCTACTTGTCATGCACACCACTTAGTCTTAGACCACTTATACATTAACTTTTATTTAAGAATTTATCATTCATTTTTTGATGAGAAAGTTTACAAGATCTATCATCTCATCCGAAGACATCATCATGTGGGGGTGCATAACTCACATAACCTTGTCTTTTACACAAGAAACAAATGGGCAGGCATGGAGTTCCAACTTCCCCTGTTTCTATCCTTAATTACTATTACATTACGTAGCATACACTCCATCGGATCCACAACCACATTCGCACCCGTTTGCAGCTCTCCCTCTCCAGCCAGGACCGCGAACGAGGACCCGATAGCGTCCACGAAAGCCTTGAGGTTCCGGTCGGACGACCCGCCCTCCCCCAGCGCCTCGGCCGCCCTCTCCCTCCACTCCTCCGCGCTCCTCCTGACCCCCGCGCCGCCGCCGCCCCCGCCCTCCCCTCCCATCACCGCGTCCAAGCACCTCGCCACCTCCGCCGCCTCCGCCACCCCCTCCCCGTTCAGCCGCGCCCTCACCCCCGCGCCCCACGCCGCCTCGACCAGCCTCGCGTTCGTCGGCTGGTCCGCCCACTGCGGCAGCGCCACCGTCGGCACCCCGCACGCCAGGCTCTCCGCCACCGAGTTCCACCCGCAGTGCGTCACGAAGCACCCCACGGCCCGGTGCGACAGCACCCTCACCTGGTCGCACCACTCCACCACCAGGCCCCGGCCGCCCGCACCGCCGCCTCCCCGGACGAACTCGGCCGCGCCGCCGCCGCCTCCTTCAAGCTTCTCCTTCGCGTCCTTCCTCACCACCCATAGGTACGGCCGCCCGCTCTCCTCCAGACCCTTGTGGATCTCCTCGAGCTGAATCTTCGACACGTGGGCTAGGCTGCCGAAGGACACGTAGACGACGGAGTTCTCCTCCTCCTTACTGTCCAGCCACTCCATGTACTCTCCTCCCGAGTCGTCCTCGAAGAGGTCCCTTCGGAGCTCCAGCCTGCTGTCGTTCACCATCGGCCCGACCGGCATCAGCTCCAGGCCGTCGATGGACGACAGCAGCTCGCTCGGCTCTAGAGACTCGAACGTGTTCACGAGAACCATCGGCTTGAGCTTGAGCTTGAGGCTCCTCGCTCTCCACGTCGCCGCCTCCCGGTCTATTGTTTGGAACATCTCCCGGAAGGCGTCGATGAGGAAGGAGCTGTCGGTGCCGTTGATTTTGTCCTGGACTAGGAAGGAGGGGAGGTCGACGGCGAGGAGAGGCGGGAGCCCCGGCAGCTCGAGAGCGAACGAGGGGTCGTCGGCGTGGGCGGAGATGAGATCGGAGGCGCCGTGGAAGTAGCGGTGGAGGATGGCGAAGACGGCGGCGGGCTGCACCCAGAACGGCACCGAAGGGATGCCGAAGGCGTCGCCGACGTCCGCGGCCCACGACAGGAGGATGGTGTAGATGATGCAGGTGACCGGACGGCCGCGCTCCGCGAGGGAGCCGACGACGTGCGACAGCGATTTGGACCCGGCAAGCTTCATCCGGACGAAGAAGTCGGGCCCGCGCACGACGTCGGAGTAGGGAACGTAGGAGATGAGCCCGTCTTGATCTTCTTCTTCTTCGTCTTCTTCGATTCGGTCTGGCCTTCCGCGGAAGAGTTTGCAGTGGGCGGAGAGGCCGGTGGAGATGGTGACACGAGCGCCGGACACGCGGACGAGGCGGCGGGCGAGCTTGCCGGCGGGGTTGATGTGGCCTTGCGTCCCAAAGGTGACTATAAGGAAGTGGTGGTGGTGTTGCTCAACAACTTTCTTCTCATGATCCTCTCCTCCAAATTTGAGTAGTAGTGAAGTTTGTGATGTTCTTCTTCCCTAGCTTTTAAAGGATGGATGCATGGCAAAGAAGCTGAGGGTCTCTGACGTTGGCCATGACGATTTCTGTCGATAGTGATCAGTTTCTCGATTATGTCTTCACATAAATGTTGTCGATTATGATGTAGAGTAATGCTATTGGTACCTCCAAAATGTCCTTTCAATACATCTTTTTTTATGTGGCAGCTGACGTGACATGTTAAATAATATTATGTGTCATCTGACATGATCAATAACATGTCAAATTTTAACCCAAAAAGTTAATTATCCAATTTTTTCCATATTAATGTTAATATTAATATTAATTTAATATTAATATTAATATTAATAATATTAATATTAATATTAATATTAATATTAATTAATGTTAATGTTAATATTAATAAATATTATATTATTTAATATTAATATTATTGTTAATGTTAACGATAATATTAATTTTAATGTTAATTTTAATGTTAACATTAATTTTAATTTTAATTTTAATTTTAAAATTTGTCACGTCAACTGCCACATCAACATATCACGTCAGCTGCTACGTAAGGAGGGACGGTTTGGAGGTACAATTTGAAGGTACAAATAGCATTTTTTATTATGTAACAATGTACAAAAATGCTATTTGGCTCCCAAAATATTTGGGCGATATCTTCAATTATATGGCAGATGACATGGTTGATGACATGACAGCTGACATGACAAAATTTAACAATAAATAATATTAAATTAATATTAATAGTAAATTAATAAATTAACATTAAATTAACATGATAATTAACATTAAAATTAACCTTAACATTAAAATTAACATTAATATTAATTTAAAAATTAATATTAATATTAACATTAATATTAACATTAATATTAACATTAATATTAAAAAATTTGGGTAGTTAATTTTTTGTTAAAATTTGTCATGTTAGCTGTTATGTAATCTGCCATGTCAGATACCACATAATGGGACATGGCATCACCCAAATATTTTGGGTGCCAAATAGCATAATTATATCGGAGAAACAAAAGTGCTATTTGGCTCCCAAAAAATTTGGGTGATATCATCTGCCATTATGTAGCATATGATATGGCTGATGACATAACAGCTGACATGACAAATGACATGACAAAACTAAACATTAAACATTAAAATTAATTTTAAAATTAATATTATAATTAATATTAATATCAAATTAACATGAACATTAATATTAAAATTAACATTAAAATTAATATTAACTTTAACATTAACATTAATATTAATATTAATAAAATTAAAATTAGTATTAATATTAACATTAAAATTAATATTAATATCAAATTAACATGAATATTAATATTAGTATTAATATTAACATTAACATTAACATTAATTTTAAAATTAACATTAAAATTAATATTAACATTAAATTAAAATTAGCATTAACAATAACAATAAAAAATTAGGTAATTAATTTTTGGGTTAAAATATGACATGACAGCAGCCATGTTAGTTGCCACATCAGACGCCGCATAATGGGAGATGACATCACCCAAAAATTTTGGGAGCCAAATAGCATAATTGTCGGAGAAATTATGGAAAATGCTAAGTTTACGACCCCTCCACCCGACCCCACCATGTACTCCTCTCCTCCAAACGAAGTCCGATACGTGGCGGGTTGTAGGAAGGTCGTAAGCATTGGTTGTAGGCATAGCAAAGCCCAGAAATTATTGGGTGGAACAGACTAAAGATGGTAACTAGAATTTTATAACTTAAAATTTCATATAAAAAATTTAACAAAATAAATGTAGTATCAGTAGTGTCCATATCTCATAGTGCTTATATCGTTTCTGGCCAATGCGTAATAGTGTATAACATACTAACAAAATAAAATATGACCAAAAATTATTTAGTTTTTCAGGTAGACTCTTTTAGCTATAGATCTGAACACGAGCCTTTGGTATCCTCTTTCATCATCAACAATTAAAGGATCCGCGATGTGGCAGACCTCGTCGAGAGTGCAAGATTTCGGATGGCGAGGAAGATGACAGCGACGGGACTTGACGCTACTGCTATAGCTCCTTCCTCGGCTGCCATTGTAATCCAATGATGATGGCAAGGTCTCGATTATGATGGGAGTTTTCAATTAAAGATGAAGCAGAGGAGAGGAGTGGAGGTGAGTCACAAAAAAAGAGGTTGATTGAGGGAGGAGAGTTTCTACAAGGAGAAAGGATAAGGGGGGAGGGGACGCTCAATAGTGGAGTTCCGAAAAAGGAACAATCTGCAGTATACATTGCCAGCGTATGTGTCACGCCCCAGAACCAGAATACTGGAGAGCGGGGGCAGACATAGCCAGCTACGTATAATGGAATGGAATCCACACCGCTATACGGTCACGGCTGTCTAGATATGTGAGGGTTTCACTACAATCCATCAGTCTCTTAAGGTCATAAATAGCCTATTGTCTCAATCTCATCCAACTAATAATAATCACAAGATATCAGATCTCCAAATATACAATTGTAAGGCGTCCCAAACATTACATATCCAGATGATCATGAAGCTAGTCGTTACAAAATGTGAGGACTAGCAAGAGTTCAGTCATACATGATCAACCCCCGGGGCTTGTCAATCATGTTACAGCCCGTAGGCAGACAGTAAGTAAGTACAATCGAGCTAACACTTGCTCGTCGGCTAAACGCCTCAAAAGAATAATTTACAATATTACAGTGGGAGAACAAAGAAACCCACTTGATGCCCTGGTTACGCCTGGTGACCACCATCGGGCTGGAAGACAGGTAGATCCTTTGCTGCTGCTCGCTGTGGTATCTGGCCATACAAAACCAGCTGGGTCAGACCCCAGGAAGAGCAAGTGCCACAAAGGAGGCCACAAAATAAGAACCAAAGCCAGCAAATTAGCACAATAATATAATTACATAATAAGAGACAGTAATTTAAGAAAAAGCATGATGGGTAATTATAAAAGATAATCTTGCATAGAATCACTAAAAGACAGGACATATGGAAAAGCATGTCAGGATGATATACGATGAGATAACCATGGGACTATTCAGATAGCTAGGTTACAACCCGTAAACCAAACAAGGACCGGGGTTGTAACCCTTCGTCTGAACGAAACTTGGTTTCTCTCACCATTTATCGGCAAGATAAATATAAAAAATTAGGTCAAGTAACAATCTGGAGTGACAATCATTATAGTGACAATCTGGAGTGACAATCCTTATAGTGACAATCTGGAATGACAATCATTATAGTGACAATCTGGAGTGACAATCATTATAGTGACAATCTGGAGTGACAATCATTATAGTGACAATCTGGAGTGACAATCATTATAGTGATAATCTGGAGTGACAATCCTTTAATCATTCTGGTACAATCTTACAATCAATCAATTCTAGACAATACTAAACTGGACTAGACTCCATCCAAGCAATCACGGCCAATCATTGCCTACGGCTTTCTACATTAACTAACTAGGGTTATCACAATCCCAGTTACTAGCAAGATGCAATGAGATGCTCCAAGTAGTCACAGGCCCTGCAGCTATCCAGGTTATCCAGGCAATCATTATAGTGACAATCTAGAGAGTACAATGCATTATAGTGACAATAGAGTTCAATCATTTAAGTGACAATTGAGGGTGCCCCACATAACAGTGGGCTGGAAATGTGCCCTACTCGTCGGCAGGCTACAAGTCCAATCATTTGCGGCCGGGATAACGGGATCGCCTGTAACTGGGGAACATCTCTTCATGACTAGTAAATTATACTAATTATTAACCTTAGTCCAATTCAATAGGTACTCCTGACCGTGGTACTCAGGAGTCCCCTCCTAGACATGATGCAAGACATGACTGGATTATTTGTACAAGCACAATCGTCCACGGTGTCAGGATTAATTACAGGTCATGTCATGTCAGGTAGCCGTCGCAACAGCTATTCAAGTTATATCAGGTCAGGTTATCATATCAAGTGTACTAGTCAGGAGTGCGCCAGGACGGGCCACTATCAGGTCATGCTCAATTATCAATACCAAACATATCAAGTAAATTCGTGATTATCAAGTTCAGGACAAAAGGCGTAAGGATATAAATGGACGTAAAATATCTAATAAAATATCAATATACAGGGCTATAGAAGAGCCAAGCATTAAAGAAATAAGACCAAAACTCCAAGAGCCAATGGGTTAAGCAAGGGGTCAGGGTGCAGCGTACGCACATGGGCAAGCACAGCGTACGCATGAAAGCACGCACGCAGGAGAGCTAAAGTACGCACGCAGGAGAGCTGAAAGTCACGCACGCAGGAGAGCTGCGTACGCGAAAAGTCATGCACGCTCAAGGGAGCAGCGTACATGAAAGTCACGCACGCTCAAGGGAGCAGCGTACATGAAGAGTCACGCACGCTCAAGGGAGCAGCGTACATGAAGAGTCACGCACGCTCAAGGGAGCAGCGTACATGAAAAGTCACGCACGCTCAAGGGAGCAGCGTACATGAAAGGTCACGCACGCTCAAGGGAGCAGCGTATATGAAAAGTCACGCACGCTCAAGTCTGCGTACGCACAAAAGCACGCACGCAGGAGACACGCTTCCAACAGGAAGCGTATCCAAGGCTCAGTGGCGTAAGCTAAGAAGCTCTGCACACTGCTCACTGTCTTCTCCAAACAGCAAGAACACCATGATATTCCCAAAGCTTCAAAGCATCACAACTTAGCCATCCGAACTCCAAATCCTGATTTCCAAGGCTCCAACTGGAGTGAAACTAAATGCTCTTCCACATGAAAACATCAAAACCCATAAACATCCAACTAAAATAGATCAAACCATGCAAAATCCGAAAATAGGAAAACTTAGATCTAGAACAATGGAGACACCAAATCACAAAAAGCCAAGAACTAATGTTGATCACCATGTCCTAATCTAGCTAATGGATCAAGAAAATAGGGTTCTCATGTAGTGGCAAGATGCACTTGCCTATGGGTGGAGAGTTGTGGAGGAAGGAGAAGAAGAAGAAAATAAATGGAGGTGGTAATGAAGAGAGAGAGTGGTAGATGGGGATTATAAAGAGGGGAGGATGTGGTGTGTTGAGGGTGGAGCATAGGCTATGGTGATCCAATACCTATTAAACCCAACCAAACCACCCAAACCAATTAAACCGAGCCATGACAAAACCCAAAATACGAGAAATACTGAAATTCCACAAGTTGAGAAAATAAAATACATGCCAAAACCCAGATACGAGTAAATACGAAATACGGGAAATACGGAAATGAGGGTGACAATTCTACCCACCTTAAAAGAATTCCGTCCTCAGAATTTAATCAAGGAGCTAGAGATTGTCACGACAAGCTATACTAAGCACAGGCAAGCTACACTAAGCAGTTCAATCATACACATACAATGCAAGCAAGGAAGGGAAAACGTAAGGCATAAGGAAGATATTATACCTCACGAGTCAAACAAGTAGGGATAACGTGATCGGATATCATCCTCACACTCCCACGTTTGACTCTCCCAAGGAGCGATGAACGCAAGCAACATGAACTAAACTGATAGTCTTGCGCTTGAGGTCTCTCCCTTGGTCAAACAGGGACACGGGCCTATCCTCATACGAAAAGGTTGGTACCAACAACCAGTTTCGAATGACCTAGGATATGGCTCGGGTCCGGGATGTACCGTTGTAATTAGGATACATAAAATACGTCATGTACCCCGCATAATGACGGTAGAAAAGCAAGATAAGAGGACACATATACCTCTCGGTCGATTCTGAACCTGAGCCTGGGCTAGGGCAAACTGTCGCGGGTTCTGTTGCTGGAAGGTCTGAGCCTGAGTCGGCAATGGCCCCGAGAACGAGAACTGCTGTTGCTGGTGAACTGGAGCTGGTACTGGTATTGGTGCTGGTGCTGGTGCTGGTGCTGGTCCCCTAACCGAGGGACTAGATACTGTCGATGCTGAATCAACTCTGAAAGGGCAGGACCCCATCCTATGATCCGATGCTCCACACAATAAACACAATCCCAACGCCTTGCGACACTCGCTACCACGTGTCCAGGCTTCCCACAATAAGACAGCCCACGGTGGAAGACTGTGCTTGCTTCTGTTTCTGCTGAGGGTATGTCGGGGTCGAGTACTGGACCGACGTAACTGAGGTTGCTTGCCTCGGAGTTCCAATAGTCAAAGCCCTAGCTGCCGGGGCTGGTGTTGAAGACTGATTCATCTGACTATGGGACCGCTTCCGACCTTCGGTCCTGTCCACTATTCTCTGGGAGGTATACTCATGCCTCCTAGCTGCTCGCAACACCGCATCATAGGTCTGATGCTCGAACTGTTCTACTGCCAATATAATCTCTAGGTGAAGTTCCTGCTGGAACCTCTGCGCTCTGTCAAACTCGGTTGCCACCAAGGTGGGAGCAAACCGACTGAGTCTGGAAAACTCGGCCGCATATCCGTCGACCTTCCTCCCCATCTGCTTAAGATTACTGAACATGGTCTGTAAGTCATACTGAGCCACTGCATCATAACTTGGTCTAGAACTTTTCGCTGAACACTGCCCAGGGGACAGATGTTGTCAATCCCACTGCTTGTGCGGCCCACCAACTGCGGGCTAGATCCAATAACTGTAGGCGCACAACTGCCACCTTCTCGTTCTATGGAGTCTTCGCGGCTTCGAGAATCACCTCTATATCTTGTAGCCAAGCATCGGCAGCAATGGCATCCTCGCTGCCATCAAAGAATGGAGGGTTCAGGCGCTTAAAACTGTTGACCGCACTGTTCCCTCGGGGTCCACTTCTATTCAGAGCATCTTTCACTGCCTGGTGCAAGGCATCGCCTCTACGATCCTGGGAAGCTAACAATGATCTGATGAGACCCACCAAAGTGCCATCATCAGGATCCGCAGGCTGGACTGGCTGAACTGGAGGCTCTCCTCCAGTAGGTACGACTCGGAAGGCTACTCCTGAGTGCTGGGCCTGATCTTCTGGTTGCTGCTGGTCCACGGGAGGTGATCCGCCTTGCTGATCGGCAGGTCCAGGTTCAATGCCGCTGAAGAAGACGACATGGGAACAATAAGGAAGGACCAGGACAGATCAACGATTACAAGCATGTGATCAGGACAAGAATTTTCAGGAATTCAAGAGGATACGAGCAGAGATCAAAGGCGAGTACAGATTGAGACATCTATCTGGTAAACCCCCACATATCTTGATTTACAAGACCTGCATGGGCCACCACTTAAACCATGTCACGCCCCAGAACCAGAATACTGGAGAGCGGGGACAGACATAGCCAGCTACGTATAACGGAATGGAATCCACACTGCTATACGGTCACGGCTGTCTAGATATGTGAGGGTTTCACTACAATCCATCAGTCTCTTAAGGTCATAAAATAGCCTATTGTCTCAATCTCATCCAACTAATAATAATCACAAGATATCAGATCTCCAAATATACAATTGTAAGGCATCCCAAACATTACATATCCAGATGATCATGAAGCTAGTCGTTACAAAATGTGAGGACTAGCAAGAGTTCAGTCATACATGATCAACCTCCGGGACTTGTCAATCATGTTACAGCCCGTAGGCAGACAGTAAGTAAGTACAATCGAGCTAACACTTGCTCGTCGGCTAAACGCCTCAAAAGAATAATTTATATATTATAGTGGAAGAACAAAAGAAACCCACTCGATGCCCTGGTTACGCCTGGTGACCACCATCGGGCTGGAAGACAGGTAGATCCTTCGCTACTGCTCCGGTATCCGGCTATACAAAACCAGCTGGGTCAGACCCCAGGAAGAGCAAGTGCCACAAAGGAGGCCACAAAATAAGAACCAAAGCCAGCAAATTAGCACAATAATATAATTACATAATAAGAGACAGTAATTTAAGAAAAAGCATGATGGGTAATTATAAAAGACAATCTTGCATAGACACTAAAAGACAGGACATATGGGAAAGCATGTCAGGATGATATACGATGAGATAACCATGGGACTATTCAGATAGCTAGGTTACAACCCGTAAACCAAACAAGGACCGGGTTGTAACCTGTCACGACCCGCACCCGGATATACGGATACGAATACGTGGGCCACGCCCAGCCTATGCCGCAGTATTGACGGTAGAACGCTGTCTAGTACCCAATAAATATACACTACGTCTAGAAGGCCTATAACTATAAATATACTCTAGTCACATCACAACAGCTAGGATGATAAGACAAGAAGGATAGCTAAAGCACAAGAACAACTAGAAACTACTAGAAGGAATCATAAGACAGAAAATAAAGATGGAAAACAAGACAAACTAAGAATAACTACCAGGCAACTCACATAGAAGAATAGTGATCCACCTCAGCTAGCAACATCATGAAGTTCACTAATGGTATAACAATTCCTAAAATATTATCAACGGTATCCTGTCAGGAAAATGAGCAAGTACAAACACTAACAGCAGTTCCATGTGAATTGACAAATTCTATAAGAGACAGTATAATGAACTACAAGACAAAGATATATGAAGACTGGGGAACCGTTCGGAAGCTGAGCTACAACCCTTAACCAAATAAGGACTGGGGTTGTAACCCTTCTCCCGAGCAAACTTAGTCTCCAATCAAGGTACAATGTAAAGACAAGCAGAGCATGTGAGTAACTGTATATCATGGCATGGTGAGAAATACTGAACGTAGAGCAGATCAGGATATATGATAAGATAAGAAAAATAAATATGCCTCAAATATTATCCTAATGTGATCGGTATGGGTCAAGAATCAGGCTTCCAGCCGACCGGCTACAAGTACGTGGACTCGGTCCGGCCGGGATGGTAAGCTAGGAGCAAGTAGTAGCACAGGTCAGGCTATACCCATCGTGAGGTGAGGGTATAGCTATGATACAAGTAGTAACTCAAGGTGGGCATTGATCACACTATCTATAATATTCCCCATTCCCTGAATATACGGATCCGGACATAGCACTCATGACGCGGGATTCCTAAGAGGGGACAAGTCCTCTTCAGGAATTGGCGTCAATACAACAAGAATCAAGACCAAGCAAGTACCAGTATCCTAAGAAATCCAGGAATGACATCTGACAGGAATCCGACAATACTAGTCCGTGAACTATCGTGACTGAGAATCAAGTAAGACACTACGACTGAATCGGATATAGCAGATATCTAGACAATGAAACTATTAGTGAATGTACTCGCCTGTGGTCCTGAGCTGTCAAATGGGGTCGATGCTCAGAGTGATGCCACAGACCTAAAGATAAGATATACATAAGCTAATTAGGGTTCAACAGTGTTAGGCTTGATTTTATAGTAAGCTACGCAATCTAGGTCAGACTCAGTCCACTAAGTCAAACTAGGCCACAATAAGTCAAATCAAGTCAAACTAGGTCAAACTGGGTCAATAGTTGACTTACAGTTGACATTTAGTCAACTGGTCAACTCTGGTCAACTCTAGGTCAAACTAGGCTAACCTAGGTCAAATGTTGACTCTACTTCGACGTTCAGTCAAAACAGTCAACCATGGTCAAACAGGGTCAAGGCTAGTCTCTATAAACATCTACAGGATCAACACATTCAATTTCAGTGATTGGGAAATCACTGAAATAGATGGATCTCAAAATACCACAAAAGGAGAATGATTATAATAATAGGGTAAAATCTACAGATGTTGTCGGATGATAAAATAATATCACCAACGTGTCCAGAATGGTCAAATCAGCTAGGATAGCCTGTCCAAAAGTCCAATTTGGACACGGGGGCAAAACGGTAAATTTTGGGCCAAAATGATGTCCGCCGTTGGACACACTTTGCACCAAAAAACGTGCCAAAATAAAAGTGCACAAAACCTAACAAATTATATGTCCACGAATCCAGAATGACGATACGAACCCAACGGTATATCCAGAATTGGATTCCGTTGACCCGATCTCAAATTGGTCCGTTGACCAGGACATTGGAAACCGATTTGCACGGAAAAACGTGTCGGAGCTAATCCTCAAAACTCAGCAAATTATATGTCAACGAGTCTAGAATGACGATACGAACTCAACGGTATATCCGGAATTGGATTTCGATGAGCCGAACTCAAAATGACCCGCTGACCCGATATTGGTATCCGAGTTGCACCGAAATGCGTACCGGAACCAATGTCCACTAAAACCTAGCAATTATATGTCAACGAGTCCAGAATGACGATACGAACTCAACGGTATATCCGGAGTTGGATTCCGATGAGCCGAACTAAAATGACCCGTTGACCCAGAAAGTGGGACCCACTTTGCACCGAAATACGTGTCAGGGCCCACGTTCTCCAAATCAAGCAAACTTTATATGAAAACATGCCAGAATGACGCCACGAGTCTACTGGTGGTGTCAGAAATTGAATCCGGAGTCCCGGGTTCAAAATAGAATTTTACAAGTGTAACACTAAGAATTCGAACGGCCAACTTTGGCGTCGAATTCGACCGACCTAACAAGCTCAACTGAAATGAATCTAAAGGGGGCAGAAAGAGGGTTATACCAGCTGTGCACCGGAACTAGTAGCGCGCAAAACGAGCTGCGACGACGAAGATACGAACCCGTGAAGTTGGCATCGCAAAACTGTCCAAAAATAGTACAAATTAAATGTCAACTTGGTGGCCGGTTTTGATGTATCAAACGACGAAATTAACGGTTCAAACTTGACAGAGGTGAAGAGGGATATATCGAGATTGAGACGGAGCAAGGAATTAGCCGATCCCAACGGTCGGATTTTCCGAAAAATGTGCACGAAGTCGCTGTCCCGAGACGCAAATTCTGACTTCGTTTCCGAGCGCGCGCTCGACGGAACCCGTGCCAAACGCACGAATCGACTATTCGGCGCGTCGGGGAAGAAGGTGGCGGCCATGGGGAGGTCGCCGGGGTCCGCGTGCCTAGGGGACGGCCACGGCGGCCGGCGGCGGCGCGGCGGCGCACGACGACGGCCCGCGCGCGCGCTTACGTGCGTCGACTGCTCGCTGCGCTGCTGCTCGTGCGCTGCTGGCGGCTGCTGCTCGCGTGCTGCTGGCGGGGCTGCACGGCCTGTCCTGGCCGGGCTAGGCCGGAGCACGGCGAGGGCGCGGTGGCGTGGCTTGGGATGGTGTTTATGATGGTGGTGGTGATGGTGTTCGGAGTGGTTTTAAGAAGAAGAAGAAGTGAAGAAGAAGAAGAAGAGAAGAATGGAGGAGGAGAGGAAGTGGCCGGCCATGGAGTGGTGGTTGGCCGGCCATGGGCTGGTGGTCGGCCAAAATGGGAGGGTGGCTGAGAAGAAAATGAGAGATGTGAGAGATGTATATTATATATAATATATATAGAAAGTGAGAGAGTGTGTTTTGAATAGAGAGAGAGTGTTTTGATATGAAAGATGGAGGGGGTGAAGTCGGCTGATGGGAGAGGGGAGTGTGTGTGATGGGGTGAGTGTAAGTAGAGGTGAGGGTGAGTGAGGGTTATATGTGTGTGTGTATATGAATATATAAAGAAGGGTGAGAATAGAGAGAGAGAGAGAGAGAGAGAAAGAGATATTTAGAGAGAGAGGGGGGGGTAGTGGTCGGCTGTGAGGTGTGGGGGTTGTGTGTGGGAGTGTGGAGTGATTTAAGGAGGAGAGAGAAAGAGAGTTATATTATATATATATATATATATATATTATAATAATATATATAATAATATATATATATATATATATATATATATATAAATATATAGAGGATAAAAATGAGATATTTGTAAATTAGAGAGAGGAAGAGAGATATTTTAAAATAGAAAAAAGAGAGAAATTATATGGAGGTTTTGGGTAGTCATGATAGGATCACATAAAATCTGGTTGGGCGTTGGGCCAAGTTTGGACAAGCTTGGGGCCAAGATTTAATTAAAATAATAATTTTAAACTATTTAAAATCATGAACGAAATTGGAGCACAAGGAAAATCAATTCGATGGCGCGCAAGTGGCACGTGCACAGTAGGCTCAAACAGGCCAGGGCCATATATTAGGTCGACTAGATTGGACCGATGTCGGGCCCAAAATTAAGTTGGAAATTAAATCACGAATTACGGCAGACGATAAATTGGTCTAAATTGACCTGAAGTTGCGCGAAGCAAATGGAGCACAAGGAAACAAGTTCGAGTGGGACACGAAATATCAACATGAAGATAATCTCGTCTACTACAACTCCAAGAAGGAAGTTTCCAGAGACTGGCATCCCTGATGCTCTAGAATTCCAAGTCACGGTAAAGAGCATTTAATGATCAAAATTAATTAAATAGAAATGAATTATTGAAAATAATTTATTAGAAAATTCGAAAAATAATTCGGGAAATTCAGGGGGCTTACATCCTACCCACCTTATAGAAATTTCGTCCTCGAAATTAAGGTTGTAGTAGGGGTAAAACAAGATAGAAAGTTTTAGGCAAAAACTTAGGCACGATCCAAGAATGATGAGTTTGCACGATCAAGATAATCAATTTAAAATTGTTCAGGCACGATAGAATCATCATATGAACAAAATCATATGTGCATGAATTTCAGAATAAGTCAAGTCATTGGGGCACAATTTTAGAGACGATCAGGAGAATTCGAAGATATAAATGAAGTTCAAGTACGGGGTGATCTGTAGGACTTAGGTTGATGGAGTATCAACATGAAAGTCGCACATGCCCGATCAAGATGAAAAAGCTAACTATGACCAAAACAAGTTTGGCATGGTTGAGATGAAATTTCAGACACAACAAAATCGAAGTCAATGTCTTAAAGGCCCGATCAAAGATTAAGGAGTATGATTAATAAAATCATGAAATAATCGTTCAAACGTGATTAAAATTGGAAATAGTCTAAGTTCACTTGGCACGATAGAGGTACGACAACGAAATCAAAACTTGAGCTTCGTCCGATTACAATCAAGTCAAAAATTTTAGGCACGAGTTTGAGGCAAGATAAAATATATAGTTATGATCGTTAAAATCACGGTCAAGAAATTCCAAGTTGTCTTAGTCATGCCAAGTCATCTAGGCACGACTAATCACAAGGAATTTGGATGTAATCAGGAAATGAAATCAAGGTCGAAAAGAGTTTAGACACGAGTGTCCAAAATCCAAACATGATCAAAATCGGAAGTCAATGCACGAGGGCTAATAGCATTGAAATCCAACCACGATAAAGAAATTAGTCTCAACACGATCTAAGTTGATCAACCCTTGAGTAAATCAGAATTTGGACAAGATGGAGAATAAGATCAACGAAGGCTGGGCACGAGCATCCAAGGATGAAATCCAAGTCACAAAGGAATTTGAAGTCATCTAGAGTCTAGTCAGCAACCAGACTCTTTGGCACGATAAACAAGACGACCAAAATTGATTGGTCACGGACAGAAGGGAATCAAAATCTTAACAATATCGAATTTTAAGAAACAATTGAGATATGAAAATTTTAAAATTTTCAGAGTTTTCAAGTGTAGATGACAGTTGTAGATACGATATAGTTGATTGGTGTATTCAAGACATAGCTAAACAAGGCAAGGAAAATTACGGTAAGATGAGAAATCATCATGCGATGGGAGAGAAAAAATGATAACAAGAAATAATGGTAGAAATTATCTTGCTCAATTGGTAAAAGAAGTGAATCAACTTAAGATATGACCTGATAACCATACACGTCTATCCAAAATCATGTTGCCAGAATCTACGCCCCGTCAGTAAACATAGCTGCAATAAACGATAGAGTCCATAACTAAGGTATACACCCTAAAATTATGTCATCTAGATTCTTTACCACGCCAACCGGTATGGCTGCAAGAGAATCTAAATGCCATAACCAGGATAATATATCCAAATCAGGCTCCATGCCCTTGTCAGACTAGCTAACATGACTGCGATAAATTCTAAACTCCATTAATAAAGTAGACATTTATCGTTCTCATCGTCTCCATCAAATATGTTTATCAGGATATCTTAACTCAATCCTTAAAAACTTATCTTCAAACAGAATCAAAATCAAAATCAACAACGAACGAACATCAAGATTTAAAATTCAACAACGAATCAAAGATAAATAAATGGAAACTAGCAGAAACAGATTCCGAGATAGGGTTTAGGAAAAGTTCTCAGGAGAAGTACCAAAGGTACTATCTAGGTCAAGATAAAAGAAAATCATTGGAATATAATCTAAAACAATCTCAACCTGATATGAACTAGCGAATCATATTCTCGTCTCAACCTAGAAGATATATAAGTCCAACTTATACCTTCCCTCTGGGGTCCACAAACTCATTCCAAGAAAGAATAAAGTTGATAACGGACAGATGTTTCAGAAATCATGATGGACAGGAACAAATGGGAAAAGTTTTAAAAAGTTCGAAATAAGATTCCCAGGGGTCATCCCTGGAATCTACCAAGAGTTCCTAATATGTGACTGAGTACCAATTTTCTAAAATTCCATGACTCAACCTTAATCCTAGGGCAGGCTCGCAGTAGTACAAAAAGCTCAAGTACTACCACGACTTCGTATTAATTGCAAAGACTGACCTGCATGGGCCACCACTAAAAATGTGTCACGACCCGCACCCGGATATACGGATACGAATACGTGGGCCACGTCCAGCCTACGCCGTAGTATCGGCAGTAGAACGCTGTCTAGTACCCAATAAATATACACTACATCTAGAAGGCCTATAACTATAAATATACTCTAGTCACATCACAACAGCTAGGGATGATAAGACAAGAAGGATAGCTAAAGCACAAGAACAACTAGAAACTACTAGAAGGAATCATAAGACGGGAAATAAAGGAAAACAAGACAAACTAAGAATAACTACCAGGCAACTCACATAGAAGAATAGTGAGATCCACCTCAGCTAGCAACATCATGAAGTCCACTAATGGTATAACAATTCCTAAAATATTATCAACGGTATCCTGTCAGGAAAATGAGCAAGTACAAACACTAACAGCAGTTCCATGTGAATTGACAAATTCTATAAGAGACAGTATAATGAACTACAAGATAAAGATATATGAAGACTTGGGAACCGTTCGGAAGCTGAGCTACAACCCTTAAACCAAACAAGGACCGAGGTTGTAACCCTTCTCCCGAGCAGAACTTAGTCTCCAATCAAGGTACAATATAAAGACAAGCAGAGCATGTGAGTAACTGTATATCATGGCATGGTGAGAAAATACTGAACGTAGAGCAGATCAGGATATATGATAAATAAAAATATAAATGTGTCTCGAATATTATAGCCTAATGTGATCGGTATGGGTCAAGAATCAGGCTTCCAGCCGACCGGCTACAAGTACGTAGACTCGGCCCGGCCGGGATGGTAAGCTATGGAGCAAGTAGTAGCACAGGTCAGGCTATACCCATCGTGAGGTGAGGGTATAGCTATGATACAAGTAGTAACTCAAGGTGGGCATTGATCACACTATCTATAATATTCTCCATTCTCCGAATAGTATACGGATCCGGACATAGCACGTCATGACGCGGGATTCCCTAAGAGGGGAGCAAGTCCTCTTCAGGAATCGGCGTCAATACAAGTACAAGAATCAAGACCAAGCAAGTACCAGTATCCCAAGAAATCCAGGAATGACATCTCATGACAGGAATCCGACAATATCCGTGAACTATCGTGACTGAGAATCAAGTAAGACACTACGACTGAATCGGATATAGCAGATATCAAGACAATAAAAACTATCAGTGAATGTACTCGCCTGTGGTCCTGAGCTGTCAAATGGGGTCGATGCTCAGAGTGATGCCACAGACCTAAAGATAAGATATACATAAGCTAATTAGGGTTCAACAGTGTTAGGCTTGATTCTATAGTATAAGCTACGCAATCTAGGTCAGACTCAGTCCACTAAGTCAAACTAGGCCATAATAAGTCAAATCAAGTCAAACTAGGTCAAACCGGGTCAATGGTTGACTTACAGTTGACATTTAGTCAACTGGTCAACTCTAGGTCAAACTAGGCTAACCTAGGTCAAATGTTGACTCTACTTCGACGTTCAGTCAAAACAGTCAACCATGGTCAAACAGGGTCAAGGCTAGTCTCTATAAACATCTACAGGATCAACACATTCAATTTCAGTGATTGGAAAATCACTGAAATCGATGGATCTCAAAATACCACAAAGGAGAATGATTATAATAATAGGGTAAAAATCTACAGATGTTGTCGGATGATAAAATAAATATCACCAACGTGTCCAGAATGGTCAAATCAGCTAGGATAGCCTGTCCAAAAGTCCAATTTGGACACGGGGGCAAAACGGTAAATTTCGGGCCAAAATGATGTCCGCCGTTGGACACACTTTGCACCGAAAAACGTGCCAAAATAAAAGTACGCAAAACCTAACAAATTATATGTCCACAATCCAGAATGACGATACGAACCCAACGGTATATCCAGAATTGGATTCTGTTGACCCATCTCAAATTGGTCCGTTGACCAGGACATTGGAAACCGATTTGCACGGAAAAACGTGTCGGAGCTAATGTCCTCAAAACTCAGCAAATTATATGTCACGAGTCCAGAATGACGATACAAACTCAACGATATATCCGGAATTGGATTCCGATGAGCCGAACTCAAAATGACCCGCTGACCCAGATATTGGTATCCGACTTGCACCGAAATGCGTACCGGAACCAATGTCCACTAAAACCTAGCAAATTATATGTCAACGAGTCCAGAATGACGATACGAACTCAACGGTATATCCGGAGTTGGATTCCGATGAGCCGAACTCAAAATAACCCGTTGACCCAGAAAGTGGGACCCACTTTGCACCGAAATGCGTGCCAGGACCCACGTTCTCCAAATCAAGCAAACTTTATATGAAACATGCCAGAACGACGCCACGGGTCTACTGGTGGTGTCAGAAATTGAATCCGGAGTCCCGGGTTCAAAAATAGAATTTTACAAGTGCAACACTATGAATTCGAACGGCCAACTTTGGCGTCGAATTCGACCGACCTAACAAGCTCAAACTGAAATGAAATCTAAAGGGGGCAGGAAGAGGGTTATACCAGCTGTGCACCGGAACTGGTAGCGCGCAAAACGGAGCTGCCGACGAAGATATGAACCCGCGAAGTTGGCGTCGTAAAACTGTCCAAAAACAGTACAAATTAAAACGTCAACTTGGTGGCCGATTTTGATGTATCAAACGACGAAATTAACGGTTCAAACTTGACAGAGGTGAAGAGGGATATACCGAGATTGAGACAGAGCAAGGAATTAGCCGATCCAACGGTCGAATTTCCTGAAAAACGTGCACGAAGTCGCTGCCCCGAGACGCGAATTCTGACTTCGTTTCCGAGCGCGCGTCGACGGGAACCCGTGCCAAACGCACGAATCGACTATTCGGCACGTCGGGGAAGGAGGTGGCGGCCATGGGGGAGGTCGCTGGGGGTCCACGTGCCTAGGGGGACGGCCACGGCGGCCGTGCGGCGGCGCGGCGGCGCGCGACGCGGCCCGCGCGCGCACGTGCCCGACTGCTCGTTGCGGCTGCTGCTCGCGCGCTGCTGGCGGCTGCTGCTCGCGCGCTGCTGGCGGGCTGCGCGGCCTGTCCTGGAGGCGGGCTAGGCCGGAGCACGGCGAGGGCGCCGTGGCGGTGGCTTGGGATGGTGTTTATGATGGTGGTGGTGATGGTGTTGGGAGTGGTTTTAAGAAGAAGAAGAGTGAAGAAGGAAAGAGAATGGAGGAGGAGGTGGCCGGCCATGGCGTGGTGGTTGGCCGGCCATGGGCTGGTGGTCGGCCAAATGGGAGGGGGTGGCTGAGAAGAAAATGAGAGAGGGTGAGAGAGATATGTATGTATATACATATAATATATAGAAAGAGTGAGAGAGTGTGTTTTGAATAGAGAGAGATGTTTTTGATATGAAAGAGAGGGAGGGGGGTGAAGTCGGCTGATGGGATAGGGGAGTGTGTGATGGGGGGGTGAGTGTAAGTAGAGGTGAGGGGTGAGTGAGGGTTATATGTGTGTGTGTGTATATGAATATTAAAGAGAGGGGAGAATAGAGAGAGAGAGAAAGAGATATTTAGAGAGAGAGAGAGGTAGTGGTCGGCTGTGAGGGTGATGGGGGTGTTGTGTGTGGGAGTGTGGAGTGATTTAAGGAGGAGAGAGAAAAGAGTTTTATATATATATAAATATATATGGAGAGATAAAAATGAGATATTTGTAAATTAGAGAGAGGAAGAGAGATATTTTAAAATAGGAAAAAGAGAAATTATATGGAGGTGTTTGGGTAGTCATGATAGGGATCACATAAAATCTGGTTGGGCGTTGGACCAAGTTTGGACAAGCTTGGGGCCAAGATTTAATTAAAATAATAATTTTAAACTATTTAAACTCATGAACGAAATTGGAGCACAAGGAAAATCAATTCGATGGCGCGCAAGTGGCACGTGTACAGTAGGCTCAAACAGGCCAGGGCCATATATTGGGTCGACTGGATTGGACCGATGTCGGGCCCGAAAATTAAGTTGGAAATTAAATCACGAATTACGGCAGACGATAAATTGGTCTAAATTGACCTGAAGTTGCGCGAAGCAAATGGAGCACAAGGAAACAAGTTCGAGTGGGACACGAAATATCAACATGAAGATAATCTCGTCTACTACAAACTCCAAGAAGGAATTTCCAGAGACTGGCATCCCTGATGCTCTAGAATTCCAAGTCACGGTAAAGAGCATTTAATGATCAAATTAATTAAATAGAAATGAATTATTGAAAATAATTTATTAGAAAATTCGAAAAATAATTCGGGAAATTCAGGGGGCTTACATAACCCTTCGTCTGAACGGAACTTGGTTTCTCTCACCATTTATCGGCAAGATAATATAGGAAATCAGGTCAAGTATCAATCTGGAGTGACAATCATTATAGTGCCAATCTGGAGTGAAAATTCTTATAGTGACAATCTGGAGTGACAATCATTATAGTGACAATCTGGAGTGACAATCATTATAGTGACAATCTGGAGTGTCAATCATTATAGTGACAATCTGGAGTGACAATCATTATAGTGACAATCTGGAGTGACAATCCTTCAATCATTCTGGTACAATCTTACAATCAATCAATTCTAGACAATACTAAACTGGACTAGACTCCATCCAAGCAATCACGGCCAATCATTGCCTACGGCTTTCTACATTAACTAACTAGGGTTATCACAATTCCAGTTACTAGCAAGATGCAATGAGATGCTCCAAGTAGTCACAGGCCCTGCAGCTATCCAGGTTATCCAGGCAATCATTATAGTGACAATCTAGAGAGTACAATGCATTATAGTGACAATAGAGTTCAATCATTTAAGTGACAATTGAGGGTGCCCCACATAACAGTGGGCTGGAAATGTGCCCTACTCGTCGGCAGGCTACAAGTCCAATCATTTGCGACCGGGATAACGGATCGCCTGTAACTAGGGAACATCTCTTCATGACTAGTAAATTACTAATTATTAACCTTAGTCCAATTCAATAGGTACTCCTGACCGTGGTACTCAGGAGTCCCCTCCTAGACTTGATGCAAGACATGACTGGATTATTTGTACAAGCACAATCGCCCACGGTGTCAGAATTAATTATACAGGTCATGTCATGTCAGGTAGCCGTCGCAACAGCTATTCAAGATATATCAGGTCAGGTTATCATATCAAGTGTACTAGTCAGGAGTGCACCAGGACGGGCCACTATCAGGTCATGCTCAATTATCAATTCCAAACATATCAAGTAAATTCGTGATTATCAAGTTCAGGACAAAAGGCGTAAGGATATAAAATGGACATAAAATATCTAATAAAATATCAATATACAGGGCTATAGAAGAGCCAAGCATTAAAGAAATAAGACCAAAACTCCAAGAGCCAATGGGTTAAGCAAGGGGTCAGGGTGTAGCGTACGCACAAGGGCACGCACAGCGTATGCACGAAAGCACGCACGCAGGAGAGCTAAAGTACGCACGCAGGAGAGCTGAAAGTCACGCACGCAGGAGAGCTGCGTACGCAAAAAGTCACGCACGCTCAAGGGAGCAGCGTACATGAAAAGTCACGCACGCTCAAGGGAGCAGCGTACATGAAAAGTCACGCACGCTCAAGGGAGCAGCGTACATGAAAAGTCACGCACGCTCAAGGGAGCAACGTACATGAAGAGTCACGCACGCTCAAGGGAGCAGCGTACATGAAAATCACGCACGCTCAAGGGAGCAGCGTACATGAAAGGTCACGCACGCTCAAGGGAGCAGCGTACATGAAAAGTCACGCACGCTCAAGTCTGCGTACGCACAAAAGCACGCACGCAGGAGACACGCTTCCAACAGGAAGCGTATCCAAGGCTCAGTGGCGTAAGCTAAGAAGCTCTGTACACTGCTCACTGTCTTCTCCAAACAGCAAAAACACCATGATAATCCCAAAGCTTCAAAGCATCACAACTTAGCCATCCGAACTCCAAATCCGGATTTCCAAGGCTTCAACTGGAGTGAAACTGAATGCTCTTCCACATGAAAACATCAAAACCCATAAACATCCAACTAAAATAGATCAAACCATGCAAAATCTGAAAATAAAAACTTAGATCGAGAACAATGGAGACACCAAATCACAAAAAGCCAAGAACTAATGTTGATCACCATGTCCTAATCTAGCTAATGGACCAAGAAAATAGGATTCTCATGTAGTGGCAAGATGCACTTGCCTATGGGTGGAGAGTTGTGGAGGAAGGAGAAGAAGAAGAAATAAATGGAGGTGGTAATGAAGAGAGAGAGTGGTAGGTGGAGATTATAAAGAGGGGGGATGTGGTGTATTAAGGGTGGAGCATAGGCTATGGTGATCCAATACCTATTAAACCCAACCAAACCAACCCAAACCAATCCAAACCAATTAAAACCGAGCCATGACAAAACCCAAAATACGAGAAATACTGAAATTCCACAAGTTGAGAAAATAAATACATGCCAAAACCCAGATACGAGTATAAATACGAAATACAGAAAATACGGAAAATGAGGGTGACAGTATGCGTGATAGTAAGAGAGAGAGAGAGGGGGGGCTAGGAATTTAGAAGAGAGTTGAACTAATGAAGTGTGGACTATTGTTGGCTTGTGGTGCGGGTTGAAATTTGAAATGAAAAGTTGAATGTGAGCTGACACTACAAAATACAGAATAAATAACGATGGAAATTTATGTCGCTAAATAACTGTCACGACCCGTTACCCAAATTGTTGGGCCGAGCCGAGCCATGTCCATCCTATGCTTGATTAAAGCGTAGTAAGCTTTCTAAGAATAGACAATAAAGGATCTAAGCAGCTAACAATTCTAAAATCATATTTAAAGTTCATCACAACACAGCATCTATAAGCGAAGGTAAACAAGTACAGACTAAATAATACACTTCCAAAGTATCTAACTGGAGACAAAGTCCAGTATCCAATATAAGTACAGACCAAAATCTAAGTCTCAAAACATGAAAATATCTAAGCAAGGTTTCCCGCTGGGGCCTCTTCTGGAGCTAAGGCCAGGTCCTCAATGCAGTACCATAATATGTAACACATAGCGTTTCCTTCTCGAAAAGTATACCTACAATGTTATCTTGTCAGGACGGGAGCAAGTACAACCTCTACAACTAAAGTACTGAACATATAATGAAAGAGATGTACAATAAGAAACATGGTGTGATAAGTCTATAAAACAGGAAATACTAGAAACATGGCCTCATGGTACAACTGGGATCACAATATCATAGTAACACAGGGAACATGGCATATCTGGAATCATGGTATATCTCATAATCTATCATGGCAAGGATACATATGTCATAGAGACAGATGTATATGTAATATTTAAAACTGTAGCAGGTACGTGATCGGTCAATAGATGTACAATATACTATGGTACATGTAAATAAATATACATATGTATAAGTTAACAAGCATAGGTGTACATCCGTACAGAAATGCGGATAATGGCCTGCGTAAGGTATGCATATAAAATGCGACCTCGCTCGCTACTATAGGGGGGTCATGATCACGTACTCAACTGTCAGTTTCTCTATAACCCATATTCTATCATGTGAGAGATACGAGAACAGTAAAACATGCGAGAGACACTGGGAGTAATACAAGCATGGCCGGTACTGGGAACAGTGATGAAACTGTGAATACTCCGAGTGTATAAAGCATAGTAAAAAATGTACTGAGAACCATTAAGGAACATGTGAAGATATAAGAACTGTCCTAAGCATGTCAGGTACTGTAAGTACAACATGTGAAGACATAGCTTGCTACCTCAAGGATCAGTATTTTAACAGGGTTAATACATGTTCTAGCATTAAAAGACAATAAATGAGTTTGTAGATGTACTTGCCTCGAGCAAAGCAGAATACTAGTATGAAGATATAGATGCCTAGTGTCCTGTCAATAATGATATACAAACTCAGTTCTAAGCTATGTTCAATATTACACTAGTGGTGAGACACGACTCCTAACTGGACACTAACTAAGTGGGGACCTAACATAAAAGTCTAATGTGAAGTGACACTATATCCAAACAAATTTTTATAGGGTCTTTACACTAGTGTAAGGGGAGGTCCAATACTATAGTAACTCAAAACGACACAATTAATTGCAAGTCGTAACTACTCAATAAATAAATCAAACTGTACACTAAGTTTCAACAATTTCTGAGATAGACAAAAAGCTTAATTTTATAAAAATAAGTACCAAAAAGATCCTTGTTAATTATAGAAATTTATAATAATTTTTCTGGGATTTATAAACCTTCATAATATTTATTAAAAATCAGCAAACATATGAATCCTGAAAATGAGTTCTGTTTTATTTTTATAAAATACCAAAAGTACTTTAAATGCTGGAAAAATTATGATAAATTAGCTAAATTAACACAGTATTTAAATACAATTTTTCCCAGATTTTTACAGAAATTAAAATATATATAAAAATTCAAAAACAGAAAGTAACAATTTTTGGAAAAATAATTAATTACAAATTAAGGATAATACATAAGCAAAATCTACAGATGTTGTCGGATGATAAAATAAATATCACCAACATGTCCAGAACGGTCAAATTAGCTAGGATAGCCTACCCATAAGTCCAATTTGGACACAGGGGCAAAACGATAATTTCGGATCAAAATGATGTCCGCCGTTGGACACACTTTGCACCGAAAACGTGTCGGGATAGAAGTCTACAAAATCTAGCAATTATATTTCCACGAATCTAGAATGGCGATACGAACCCAACGGTATATCCGGAATAGGATTCCGATGTGCCGATCTCAAAATGATACGTTGACGCGGATACTTGGTATCCGATTTGCACGAAAATACGTGCCGGAGCAAATGTCTTCAAAACTCAGCAAATTATATGTCAACGAGTCCAGAATGACGATACGAACTCAACTGTATATCCGAAGTGGATTTCGATGAACCGATCTCAAAGTGACCTGTTGACTCAAAAAGTGGGACCCCTTACATCGAAATACGTGCCAGGGCCCACGTTCTCCAAATCAAGTAAACTTTATATGAAAACATGCCAGAACGACGCCACGAGTCTACTGGTGGTGTCAGAAATTGAATCCGGAGTCCCGGTTCAAAAATAGAATTTAACAAGTGCAAATTAAAGAATTCGGACGGCCAACTTGGCGTCGAATTCGACCAACCAAACGTGCTCATAATGAAACGAAACTTAAAGGAGGCAGGAAGATGGTTATATCAGCTACGCACAGGAACTAGTAGTGCGCAAAACGGAGCTACGACGACGAAGATACGAGCTGACGAAGTCGGTTCCACAAAACTGTCCAAAAATAGTTCAATTTAAAACGTCAACTTGGTGGCCAGTTTTGAGGTATCAAAAGACGAACTTAACGGACGAAAATTGACAGGAGTGAAGATGGATATACCGAAATTGAGAGGAGCAAAGAGTTCGCCGATCCAACGGTCGGATCTTCCGGAAAATACGCACGAAGTCGCTGCGACGGGGCGCCATTTCCGAGTTCAAAACTCGCACGCGCCGACGGGATTTCGTTCAAAACGCACGAATAGCCTATTCGGCACGTCGGGAGGACGGTGGTGGAACGGGGGAGGTCGCCTAGGGTCGTGCGCCGGTGGGGGGTCACCGGTGGCCGGTGGCTGGCCGCGGTGGCGCTCGCCATGCGCCCATGTGCGCGCAGGGTGGCGTGGCAGCCACTGCTGCTAAGCTTGTTACTGCTGCATGCTATTGCTGCATGTGCGCGGGGGCGGGCTTGGCCGACCACGGCGGTGGCGTGGTCGCCTGGTGGTGGCAGAGTGGTGGTGGCTCGGGTGAAGGTGGTGGAGGTGCATGGTGGTGATGGGGAGGTGGTTGTTTGCATGGTGGTGATATAATGGTGTGTGATGTAGATGAAGAAGAAGATGATAAAAATGGAGAGGGAGGAGGAAGGAGGAGCTCGGCCATGGAGGTGTTGTGTTCGGCCAAGCATGGAGGGGGTGGTGGTGGTGTTCGGCCGAGTGAGAGGGAGAGAGAGATGGAGATGTGTGTGTGTTGTGTTTGCTTTTGTATGTGTGTGAGTGTATATAAATAAGGAGAGAGTGAGATATTTGAGAGAGGGGGGGAGAGAGAGGTCGGCCACTGTTGGGGGGTGTTCTTGTGTGCTGTGATGGGAGAGGGGAGGGGGTGAGGTGGTGTGTGAGGAGAGAGGGTGAGTTATAATTAAATGTGTGTTTAATAATGTAGAAGGAGAGAGAGGAGAGATATTATTGAAGAGGGAGAGAGAGGTCGGTTCAAGGGGGGAGTGCTGTGAGGTGGTGTAAATAAGGAGAGAGAGAGAGTGAGGGTGTATATATATATATATATATATATATATATATATATATATATATATATATATATACATATATATATATATACATATATATATATATATACACGAGATATTTAAGATATTAATAGAGTAGAGAGAGAAAGTGATATTTCCAAAATAGAAAAAAAGGAAAATTATGCGGGGTATTTGGGCAGTCATGGGAGAACAATATGGAGCTTGGGCTCGGGTTCGGTCGACCCGGGTCGGTCAAAATCGAACCGGGTGCAATAAAGAAATTAAATACGTATTTATGATCACGAGAAAATAAATAATATGCGGGGACTCCAATAAATGGACACAAGTTTCATGTGGGTAGTAGGCTTTGTGTGGGCCACGTCCATACTTTGGGTCGACTAGGTTGGATCGATGTCGGGTCCGAAATTAAATTGGAAATTAAATCAGGTTTCACGGTAGGAAATAAATCGGCCTAAATTGACCCGGAAGTTGTGCGAAGAAAATGAAGCACAAAATGGAGTGTCTGAGTGGGACACGAAGGTCATGGGTGAGGAGCGTCTCGAGTAGATCATTCATGAGAACTTGGTTCTGAGAAAATGACTGGTCTCGTGCTCCTAAATTAAAAGTCACGGTAACGTGCAAACGAAGATCAAAGATAAAATTGGGAATAATTATTCAATGATAATTGTTCTAAGTTGACCCGAAGTTGCGCGATACAAAAAGAGCACAAGGGAACGAGTTCAAGTGGGACACGATATATCAAAATGAAGATAATTTGTCTAATTCAAAACTCGTAAAGAGAGTTTCCAGAGATTGGCATCCCTGACGCTCCAGAAGTCAAAGTTACGAAAAAACATTAATGATCACAAACAATTAATAATAGATATTTATCGAAAATAATTTATTTAGAAAATTTTAAAATAGCCCTGAAATTCAGGGGGTTTACAATAACTATTTGTCGTCACTAAACATTTATATTAATGAAACAATGACTGAAACTTTCGTCGCTACTGCATACGTCACTGTCATAATTTTTTTCGCTCTAGCGACAAAATGGCGATGGAACTATAGTGACGGAATAACGAGTGAATCATTTCATCACTAGTACAGCAACGAAAATGCGACTGTTTCTGGTAGTATTTGTGTATCAAACAGTAACTTAGCGACAAAATTTTTCCAGACCACCTCTTACCAAACTAGAAATATATGTTCCATGCAATTACTGCAAGAAAAGTTGATTTCTCGTTCATTTGGAATCATGTCAATATCAATTGAGATCTTTTGAATACCAAGACAAATACCTTCTTCTTCGCCAGTAACTGTCAGACTTATCTCGTCTTTAACTGTTGGTATATATATATATATATATTAATATATATATATATATATATATATTATATATATATATATAGGAAGCGGATCAAAAGCTCCCCTTAGAAAATCCCCCTAAAAACCCCCCTCACTCTAATCCGTACTTTAATGTTAATATTAACATTAACATTAATATTAATATAAAAATATTAAAAAAATAAAAAATTAATATTAACATTAATATTAACATTAATATTACGAATTAGAGTGAGGAATTTTTTTAGTGGGTTTCTAAGGGAGGCTTTTGATCCGCTCCTATATATATATATATATATATATATATATATATTATATATATATATATAATATATATATATATATATATATATATGAGCGGATCAAAAGCCCCCCTTAGAAAACCCCTAAAAAATTCCTCACTCTAATTCGTAAATTAATGTTAATATTAATGTTAATATTAATATTAATGTTAATATTAACATTAATACTAAAATTAACATTAAACTTAACATTAAAATTAATATTAACATTAACATTAATATTAACATTAACATTAATATAAAAAATATTAAAAAAAATAAAAAATATTAATATTAATATTAACTTAATATTACGAATTAGAGTGAGTGAGTTTTTAGGGGATTTTCTAAGGGAGACTTTTGATCCGCTCCCATATATATATATATATATATATATATATTATATATATGGGAGCGGATCAAAAGCCACCCTTAGAAAAACCCTAAAAAAATTCTTCACTCTAATTCATAATATTAATGTTAATATTAATATTAATATTAATGTTAATATTAACATTAATCATGAGCAATATTTGCGATGAAGGAAATCGATTTAAGTATGGCGGTAGCAATGGTAGTGTGGACGATCCGAATTGACAAGTAGAATTGATGCTCGAATTTGTTGGTTGAAGAAGACCTAGCTATCATGGCTTATCTTTACTAGTAACAGGCAATGCCAAATGTCATTGAGAGTGAAAACCTCCCAAATTCCAATAGTGCCCAAAACATCGTGTCCGTGTCTGTAAAAATATCGTCTCCCAAACATATAGGCCTCGTTTGGTTCGCGGAATGGAAGGGAAAGGATATCAATTCCTTGTCATTTTCTTTCCTTTGGAAAACTTTAATTCCTATTGATTTTTCTTTCCGATGTTTGGCAATGCCAAGAAATTTGGAAAGGAAAGTAAATACTTCAATGTGGGAAGTGATTCCTTCCTTGATGGATGGAATCACTTTCCCCTCTAATTTTCCTTCCATTGGAAATCACTTTTCTTCCTCCTCAATTCCTTGGACACCCAACATAGGAAAGTAATCACTTTCCTTTTCCCCCGGAGATTCCGCGAACCAAACGAGGCCATAGTGTCTGTGTTGAGAAAAGCTAGGGCATTACCAAATTTTTAGGGGGTGGAGGGGTTGCTCCGCCTTGTCGAAAAGGAAGGGGCTTTTCCTGGACGTCGGAGAGAAGGGGGCCGGAGATTTGGTAAGCACAAAACTGCACTGAGCGGGGGGGGGGAGGGGTTTGCTCGGCGGAGGAGGGTCAGGGGACAGAGAGGAAAAGGGTGTTGCTCGGCGGAGGAGGAGGGTCAGGGACAGAGAGGAAAGGGAGCAAAGATAGGAGGGGGTGGGCCGCCGCTCGTAGCAGAAAATTTTTAGGGTGGAGGATTTTTTTTTTTTTTTTTTTTTTTTTTTTTTTTTTGGGGAGGGGGGGACGAAAACTTGGCTCGATCGAATGAGGAGATAATGCACTGGTGTAGGACTGTATAACATTTGTGGCGACGAAAATTGTCCTTCACTAGTAGGTCGCTAACAAACAGGGACAAAATAGCGACGAAATTTTGGGTGTGTAATTTACTTTTAATTTCGCTAATTGTCGAACTTCCATCGCTGACTTAGCAGTCGACTCTTATCCGTCGCTGAGTTCAGATGCTATATTGAAAAAAAAAAATTGTACTGTAACATGTATTTAAAAAAAAATTAAAGTAAATTAGGTGGACTGGATCTTATCTCAGCCTAGGAATAGCACCACCTGTTCAGACTCAAAACGTAGTAGTAACAAACAATGTCATAAATTTTCTCCAATAATATAATAACCGTGATAAATTTTATATAAAATTAAAGTAAAAAATGAAATTATTATTGTATTTTTGGAGAGATTCTTGACTCGCCACTTCGTCAATAATCTCTTGTCAAATTGGTCAATTGTGTACTTACAATACGTTATCCCTTGTATTGACATGTATGCATGATTCGTTGGATTGGACATGTAACATGTTCCATGTATGGCCAAGTGCATTGCAACGTAACATTTTTCTCGACCCATATAGTGCCGTGAAATCGTATGGTTGGCTTAGCTTCATGGGTCCTTGTAACTTGTAAGCACGGGACAAGATTGTAGTCGTACTGCGCAAAATAAAGAATTATTTTCGCTAGTGCAATCTACTAAACACTGTTGACTTTCATCGAATTCTTTAGAAATTGGGTATATTTGTATATATGTGGAATTTAGTTGTCAAAGAAAATATAAAGCTTTGTTTGTTGTTCTCCAGTTGGACTTGTGAATCTAGAGGTTGGAGGTTATGTTAAGTACTAATTATAAACACAAAAGCCAAGGGAGTTGTTAGAATTACATGCATGCATGTTTATTGTTTGTTTAAGTAATAATAAACGCAAAAGCCAAAGGACCAATTGTAATAAACTTTGTAATATTAAAAGTTAAATTTAATTTATTTTAACTTTTTTGTGGACACCAATATTAGATCATTCTCATTATGAGACAAACAACACAGAGAACATAACGCAATAAGTATGGATAGAACATTTTCTGCTATGAATTATAAAAAAATTATTGTGCAATCAGAAGATCAATAGATGACAATAGCATATTGGTTATATACATCGAGAGAGAGAGAGATATTTGATGTAATAAAAGATTACTTCAAAAAAAAAATGTAATAAAAGATTATGTTATTGTGCAACACGTAGAAAATATGAAGTCTTCGAGGACAATTATAATTGTACTTAGCTATAATATAATACTAACATAATAACAAACATCTTTTTTTTTGTTTCTTATTTTTTTTCTACTAGCTGTATTCAAATTCCTACACTCTGAATAGTGGCTCACCCCTGCTTGGGTAACATACGAAGAGAAATTAATTTGGTAACGAGTAAGGAATCAAATGAGTCGGCTAATTTCTTATAAAGAAATTGTTGATCAGTCCTAAGGATGTAACATGTGAATAAATTATCTTAATTATTTTTGTATTCGTACATTATATTGGACAAATTAAACTATTATTCTAAGATTGTGTTTCATTTTTGTTATTTTCATAAAATGATATATTTTCCTAAAATAGTTGTACTTTTGTTGTTTGTTTCCTAACTTGAGCTCATTTATATCTGAAATTCCAAACCCCCCCCCCCCCCCCCCCCCCCTTTCTTTCCCCACCACCAACAAGAACCAAACCCCCCAACACCCCCCCCCCCCACCCCCACCCACATCCAAGAGATTGGAAGAAAAAAAACTTATTATTAGTGTTATTATTATTATATTTATTTTTAAAATAAATAATTTATTATTATTAGCTTTATTATAAAAATCATATTTTAATAATAATTATTTACTTTTAATATTCATTATAATTTTAAATTATTATAAATAGTTTCAATATTATTATTAATAACATTTCAGTTGAGAATTTTCAATATTTATTTTGTATTTTAACTTTTTAATTAATAACTAAATTATAAAAAAAGCCATTTCTACAAAAGAAATTGTTGACAACCAAACACATAAATTTTATATTTCTACCGAAACATTAGTGACAACTAAACAAAGAAATTTATATTTTCATAGAATTTTTTTCAACAAAAAAAATTCATACTTCTACAAAAGTGTTTTCCCCTAGTTAACATAACCTAAATCAATTTCAATCTATGAACATAGACACTCTAAAAGTCTGGATCACGTGTGTTGAACAATGTAGAAACATAGAATTTCATGCGCCATAAAGGCCAAAATTTTTTGCGTCACAAACAGTATGCGCCGAGGACACAGAGCAATGTCAACGCATCACAAAAGACAAACAGATAAAAGTGCATGAAATAAAAAAAATTATGAAAATTATGAAAATCTATTACATGGCATTTTATTACATGGAAAAAAATCTACTACGACATAGTCTAAACTCTACGGATAGACGCATCACTTTGACGTCTTGGCATAGGCGCGTCTCTTCCTCATCGCGAGCGAATCACTTTCTCGTCTCAGCACAGGCGCATCATTGTCGCCTTTGGGCTCTTCCAGCATAACAAGGGTTGGGCGCATCAACCCCATACCTAGTAATCAACATCATGGCACTCGATGTCGTCTCGGAGAAGAACAATGCCAGTAAGGTACAAGAACACGAACTGCTCTGTCCGTAGCTAACTCGTCGCATCTTAGTCTTCTGAAGGAGTTCATCATCAAAATCAAAAGTTTCTTTGAACAATGTAAGCCCCCTGAATTTAGGGCTTATTTTTTTTTAATTTTCTAAATCAATTATTTGCAATAGATATTATTATTTGATTATTATTTGATTTAATGTTCTTTTTTGTGACTTTGACTTCTGGAGCGTCAGAGATGCCAATCTCTGGAAACTCCTTCATCAGTGTGTAGACAAGATTATCTTTATATTGATATATCATGTCCCACCCAAACTTGTTTCCTTGTACTCTTTTTGGTTCACACAACTTCGGATCAATTTAAACCATTTGATCATTAATAATTATTAATTGATCTTCCCACTTTATCTTTGATTATCATATGCACGTTACCGTGACTTTTAATTTAGGAGCACAAGACTAGTCATTTTTTGAAACCAACTTCTCATGCATGACCTACTCAACACCCTACACACATGACCTTCGTGTCCCACTCAGACACCATCTTGTACTTTATTTGCTTCGTACAACTTTTGGGTCAATTTAGGCCAATTAATTATCTACCGTAAAATGTGACCTGACTTCTAATTTAATTTTGGGACCCGACATCGATCCAACCTAGTCGACCCAAAATATGGACATAGCCCACATGAAGTCTATTACCCACATGACACTTGTGTCTCGTTTATTTGAGTCCCCACATGCTACTTATTTACCCATGATCATGAGTACATAAAATTAAATCATTTATTACACCAGATATGTTTTGACCTGACCCGGCTCAATCGAACCCAACCCAAGCTTCATGTTGCCCCCTCATGAATATCCACACACTCTTTTTCCTACAAAATATAAATACCTAATGTTTCCACTCCAAATACTAAGGGAGAACTCCATTCATTTAATCCAAGCCATTGATTTTCCTATATCCCATCTCCACCACACATCTCCTCATGGCACACACTCACTCCCACACCCCAAGTAGCCGGCCTTAATATATTCCCACACTCTCTCTCCCCATTTTCCTAGCAGCTAACAAACCCCCCTTTATTTTTCATGATACTCTCTCTCTCTCCAAATAACTCACCAACACAGCTTAATTTCCTCCACCCCATAGCCGAACACTCCTTTTTCTTCTTCATCATCCTCAACTTCATCATTCTTCACCAGCTCCCATGGCCGACATCCCCTTCTACATTCCTCCTCTTCTCCTCCTCTTCTTCATCATCATCATCACCATCACCATTATCACCCTCACCAAACTTCATCACCTCCACCCCCACCACGAACCCCCACTGCTGGCCGCTCCGTCGTCGCCTCTGCCGTCATCATGCTCTGTCAGGTCGGACACCGCCGCTGCCGCCGTCGTGCCAAGCCAGCGTAGCCCGCGCGAACAGTAGCAGCCAACGGCCACAGCAGCAGCCGCAGTGGCGGCAGCCGCGCGCTGCCGTGCACCACCGCGCTGCCACCACTGTACGGCTGCACCCCGTCCGACGAGCCCCCGATGAACTCCTCCAGGCCATCGCCCTTCTCCCCGACGTGATACATAGTCAATTCGTGCGTTTTGCACGGAATCCCGTCGACGCGCGCACGAACGAAATTCAGAATGTGCGCCTCATCAAAGTGACTTCGCACGCATTTTTTGAGAAATTCGACCGTTGGATCGGCGAACTCTTTGCTCCTTCACAATCTCGGTATATCCCTCTTCACTTCCCTCAAGTTTCGTTCGTTAATTTTGTCGTTTGGTACATCAAAATTGGACACCAAGTTGACCGTTTAAATTGTAATATTTTTGGATAGTTTTGTGGAGCCAACTTCGTCGGCTCGTATCTCCGCCATTGCATCTCCGTTTGGCGTGCTACCAGTTCCTATGTGCAGTTGGTATAACCTTCTTCCTGCCCTTTAAGTTTTGTTTCATTTTGAGCACATTTGATTGGTTGAACTTGAAGCCAAAGTTGGTCGTCCGAATTCATAATTCCAACTTGTTAAATTCTATTTTTGAACCCGGGACTCCGGATTTCAATTTCGACCCCACCAGTAGACTTGTGGCGTCGTTCTATCACAAATTCATATATAGTTTATTAGATTTGGAGGACGTGGGCCCTGGCACGTATTTCGGTGTAAAGCGGTCCCCACAGTCCGAGTCAACGGGTCATTTTGAGATCGGCTCAACGGAATCCAATTTCGGATATACCGTTGAGTTAGTATCATCATTCTGGACTCGTTGACATAAAATTTGCTGAGTTTTAAGAACATTGGCTCCGACACACTTTTACGTGCAAATCGGAATTTTAATGTCCTGGTCAACGGACCAATTTGAGATCGGGTCAACGGAATCCAATTCCGGATATACCGTTGGGTTCGTATCATCATTCTGGATTCGTAGACATATAATTTGTTAGGCTTAGTGGACTGGTATTCTTGTACATTTTTGGTGCAAAGCGGGTCCGACACGGATACCATTTTGACCCAAAATTATCTTTTTGCCCATGTATCCAAATTGGACTTATGGATAGGCTATTCTAACTGATTTGACCATTCTGGATACGTTGGTGATGTTTGTTTTATCATCCGACAATGTTTGTAGATATTTCTCTGTGTATTACATTTTGTTATAATTAACTCTTATTAAGTTCATATTTCGGAATTAGTACAACGAAACTAAGACCAGCCAATTCCAGTGATCTCACATCGCTGAAATTGATAAGATGACCATTGGATCACTATGATAAGATTATTAACCTTATCGTTGATTATCTTATCTCGATTTGCGTGTTGTAGGTTTCGATGTACGAATAACGAGGTGCAGCTTGATATTTTAATTCTTATATTAGACTTGATCATGTTTGACCAAGATATATGGTTCTTGGTAGATAAATATTAGGAATAGTATGCTTAGGCTAGTTTTGACCTCGGTTGACCAAGTTTGACTGCTTTGACCAAAAGTCAACTATCAGTCAACACTTGGCCTAGAAATGTCTAGAACTTGACCAGAGTTGACCAGTTGACCAAAAGTCAACTATTAGTCAACATTAGTCTAGTTGACCTAGAGTTGACCAGAGTTGACTAGATTTGATCAGTTGATCAAAAGTCAACTGTAAGTCAACCTTTGACTTAGTGTGACCTAGTTTGACTTAGTTGGACTGAGATTGACCTAGATTACATAGCTTATACTATATAATCATGCCTAACACTGTTGAACCCTAATTAGTTTATATATATATCTCATCTTTAGGTTGTGACATCACTCTGAGCATCGATCCCATTTGACAGCTCAGGACCGCAGACGAGTACATTCTCTGATAGTAGTTACTTGTCTTGATATCTTCTGTATCCGATTCAGTTATAGTATTTTACTTGATTCTTGTCACGAGGGTGCACGGACTAGTATACGTTGGATCCAGGCATGAGATGTTATTCTCGGACTTTCTTGGTATATTGGTACATTGTTCGATCTTATTTCTTGTACTTGTATAGACAACCGATTTCTGGGAGGGGATTAGCTACCCTCTTGGAGAATCCCGTGTCATGACGTGCTATGTTCGGATCCATATACTATCCGGAGATGGGGAGTTGTTAGTGGTTATGTGATCAATACCATACTTGTATTCCTATACTTGTTCATAGCTATACCCTTACTTCACGTAGGGTAAAGCCTAACCCTACTTGTTCATAGCTTTCCATGCTGGCTGGCCTGACCCCAGAGTTCTTGTTTTTCTTGTTCATAGCCAGTCAGATGGTACAGCCTGATCTTGACCCAAGTCGATCACATAATGCTCTAATATCTCAAGGCACATTTTATGTTTATATTATACATCAGATATTCCTATACTGTTCTACTTTCCTGTGCGTTACACCCTGACATGATTTTCAGTTTATATATCATATTTTACTTACAGTCTTGATATATCATCTTGTATTCCATTATGATTGTCTCTTATAGCATTTGTCAATACTATGAAACTGTTGTTGGAGGTGTACTTGCTTATTTTTTTGACTGGATAACCGTTGATGTTTACAGAGACATGTTGGCTGATTGCTCTACCTTTTACGGGTATGGCCAGGATAGAGTTTGATGAGACATTACCCATGGAGCCCGTAGATGATATAGCCCCTATTTAGATTTGCTAGATAGGTTTGTTTGGACTGTGAGCCAGCTAGTTTATGAGACTTATATTATATTTGTGTTTGGGACCTTGTGTTATGTTTTCGACTCTCTACTAGGTTGTGACTTTGCTTCTATTTCGTAGTTATATTTCCATCATATCTTTATGATATTCGTGCCTATCTTCTCTAAATGTCTTGTGATTGAGTTGAGATTATATACCTCCATGCGGAGATGACAGGTATATATATATATATATATATATATATATATATATATATATATATATATATATATATATATATATTGTGTCTAGACGCTATACTTTCTAGTAGACCTATACAGCGTTCTATCACCGATTCTGCGGCATAGGCTGGACGTACCCACGTGCTCGTGCCCCTAATCAGGGTGCGGGTCGTGACACATTTTTGTGGTAGCCCAAGCAGGTTAGAGTCGCAACTAGTGCAATTTCATAGTGGTGCTTAACTTAGAGCGCTGCTATGAGCCGCTATTAGGATATAAATTCTAGGTTATGATAGGAGTTGCTCAATCACAGTTATGAACTTTTGATAGATTCCAGGGATAATCCCTGAGAATCTTATTGAAAACTCTTGAGTCTATTCCCACTTGCTTTCGCTCGTCCTGATCTTGAATATCTGTCTGTTATCAAACCTTATTCTAGGATGAATTTATGGACCCCCGAGAGAACTAGAAAGTAGAAGTTGAACCTATAATCATTTAGGTTGGGATTTGTTCTAGACTATATTCAAGGAATTTTGAATTTTGACCTAGATAATATCTTTTTGATAACCCTCGTGAATCTCTTTCTAAACCCAATCTCGAAATATGTTTTCGCTTGTCTCCATTTACTCTTCCTTGATTTATCGTTGACTTTTATTCCTAATTTTTGTTGTTGACTTTGATCTTGCATCGAGATAAATTTTATGGATTGAATTAAGGTATATCCTGATAAGGTAAATGTCTACTTTATTTATGAAGTTTAGAATTTATCGGCGTCATACTAGCTAGCATGACAAGGACATAGAGCCTAATTTTAGATATGCTTATCCTAGTTATGAAATTTGGATTTTCTTGCAGCCATACCAGTTGGCGTAGTAAGAATTCCAGATGATATGATTTTAGGGTGTATACCTTAGTTATGGACTATCGTTTATTGCACTAGGCTTACTGATGTGCAAAAATTCTGGCAACATAATTTCAGGAAGACGTGTATGGTTGTCAGATTATATCTTAAATCGGATCACTTCGTTATGACCGGATGAGCAAGAACAAATTCTTATCATCATTTTTCCCCGTCTTGGTTAACTCTATCTATCTACAGCTATAATTAAGATTTTCCCAACATGATTGTTTGTGTTCCTTCTTTCCTATGATTTGACTAAACTCTTCATCGCTAACCTCTTGGGTAATTCTTCTTGTCCTTCCCGATAATTGTTGAAAGTGCCTCATGGGTTGATTCAGGAAAGGTTCGAAAAGTATATTTATCCTTGTATTACAAAATCGGGAGTTTGCATATAGAGAAATACTGGCGAGGTATGACTTCAGATAACGGCATCATGGTCAAATATGTTTTCGAATTCTACTTGGACCACTCCCTAAGCATTTTGACTAACATCTTCTCCTTTATTTTGCAAAATTTGTTTGAAAATATTTCAAAATTTTGGCCAAGTTATGTTCAGGAACCTATATTAGCTGGCGTGGCAGCTGTGCCCTGCAGCCATCCGTCGTATTATGGAACAAGAAAGTTAATCGCAGCCAGATGCACACTAGCACGATAGTAACTTCATGTGACATAATTACGGAGGTATATGGTTTCTCGAGTTTTACTTCGACTATATCATATGTATCTCGTTTGGCCCCGTACTATTCTTACTACAACAAAAAGACCTATTAATGATGCTTGATAAGTGGAATTCATGACTGCTGATAAAGAAGCGTCATCAAAGTTCAGCAAGACTCCATTCTATGACAGTGTCCAATATAAACGTTATTGATAGTCTTTCAGTGATACGAGCGTTATAAAAAAAGTACCAAAATTTAAGACAAAACCTCCACTCCTCCGTACTTCTCCCCGCACTTAAGAAAAAGCAGCTAGCCCTCATCCTCTCTCTTTCTCCTTCTCCTTCTTCCCCCGCTCTCCAACTCCCCAACTTGGCCGAGAGATGATGGATTACGCTCGAGAGATGATGGATTTGAAGACTCTCGTCACTCGCACGCTCGAAAAGAAGGGCGTACTTGCCAAAATTAGGGGTTTGTCCCTCTCTCTCATTTTTCTTAAATTAGGGTTTCTTTTCAAAAATTAGCTAGAGCTAGAGCTAGAAGTAGAGCTTTGTTTCTTTCTCTCTAGGAATAGCAATGGCGTCGGCGGCTTCTTCAAGTAGTCGGTCGGATCTTGATGGGAAGCCGATCAAAGCGATAACGATCTGCATGATCGACGTGGGGGGCTTTATCGGTTCGCACCTGTGCGAGAAGCTCATGAGCGAGACCTCGCACACGGTGCTGGCGCTCGACGTCTGCAACGACAAGATCCACCACCTCCTCGACGACGCCAGAACGGCCGGCAGCATTGGCGGAGGTGGGCTGGGCTCCCCCGGGCTACAGTCCGGGGTCAAAAGAAATTTTTTTTACTAGGCCCATGCGGCCACGCCCCAACAGAAGAGGCCAGCTAGCTGCTCTTCTCATTAGTCATTCTCAAATGCAGCAGTAGCAACCAGCAAATAAAAAACCCCTTTCTTCCCGACCAGCAGCCCTAAAATTCATAAATCCTCTCCTCGGCTCCACATAACACCACTTGTCGACTCCGCGGCTCCGGCCCAACACGGTTGTTCCGTCCACTCTTCCCCCGCCAAACCTCCATTTCCGACCAGGTGGCCATCCCTCTCTGATTGAATCAATCACCCGAAAAAATCCAAATATTTAACCAAAAATAGAGGACGACGATGATTTGAGACGGGCGCACTGGTAGCTCCCTATCCTTCTTTTATTTTGGTTCAAAAGTTTAGGGTTTTATTTAATTTCTCATAGGGTTTCATTTAATTTCGATCTGGTTTTTTTTTATTTTTCTAGGTTTTCTTGTGAAGACGACGTCGATTTGAGACAGGCGCACGGGTACGCAAAGGCAGAGCGGCCGTCCTTCAAGCTCTCCAGGACCCGAAGGTGAAGGTCCTTTTTTTTCTTCTTCTTCTTCTTTGTCTGGGTAGTGTATGTTAGTATTGCTAATTTTATATATGAATGTGCTAAATTGATAATGTTCGGTATATTACTCTAAATTCTCTAATAGGTCATACACTGTAAAGTCTATAATGGAAACTCAAGAGGTATCATTCATATACTGCTGGAGAACTTTCTTAGCTCGAAATAGTGGACGGTTGTTTATATTTATCTACCACTCAACTTATTTGGGTTCATAAATAGAAAATAATTTATCTGATTGATGCTTGCATCTGAATTTTTCCATTCTACTCAAGACTTCATTTGAGGTGTTGTACTGTTCAGAGGACTTTTCCATATGTTTTCGTTCCTTAACTTCATCCTGAATCCAAGTGAGATCAGAACCCTACGGCTACTTCACTGTAACAAAACTAATGTCAATTGGTTTCTAGTTTGTTTCTTGTTAGGATTTGTCACTTTTTCCTGTTCTTGCTTCCTAACCCTAGCCCATTGAGTTATTGTTGAGCTGACAGTAACACGGATGCTGTTCCTGCCCTCCTGTTCTGTATGTGTTAGGATTGCATTTTTCTTCAAAACAAAATCCAGGTCATCTGTGCTTCAGATCAATCAAACCCCAAAGGCAATTTAAAACGTTTAAACTATTTCTGGATTTGCTGAAGCATAGGATCTTGGATCACAATAAAGTTGAAGTCACATATCCTCTTTACGGAGTAATGTCTTTTGGCTAGAGCGTAAGGGGTGCATACAGACGAGGAGGTGACTTTTGTGCTGTCAAAAGATCATAGATTGAAACAAGATACTGGCAGTTTTAATTCATATCCATCACAGTTAGGAAACAATCGGTTCTTCAACATAAGATGTGACCATTTTCTTCAGTTTTACTAGTTGTAATATATGTCCCTTTGCATTTTGGCTGCTTTTATTCATAATGAGGGTCTTCCTGTTAAAGCATAACATGCATCAAAATATGATGGTTGTCTTCTAATACTAATGCTTTTTCTTTGGTTTTTTTTTCTCTCGTCCTTTTTCCCCTGCTGCCCTTATAAATGGCTTTCAATATTATCAAACAATTGAATACATAACTTTGAGTTTCTTTCTTTTTAACAGATTCTCACTCTTTGATGTGCTTCTTTCAGGTGGTGGTTGTCCAGATTAATGGGAATAATTATTCTTCTCAATCTGTCCATGTATTTCATGTGGGGAAGTTTAGGATTAAGCTTTGCAAAGGATGGTCGACAAAAGCTAAAGAACCATATTCAACTTCAATGCAGGTGCTTATTTGTCTTGAGTTTTGGAAGGGCATGGATACCATTAAATCTGCAAAAGCTAATTATGTGTCCAACGAAGGAAATGAGTAGTTACATGTATTGTGATATTCAAGATTTCCATCCTGAATATTCAAATTGTAATCATCGAATATGGTAATCAAGACATTCTGGATCTAATTGTCACTTCCCTGTCCTATATCTAGCTATGTGGAGTTAGAGGTGGCGGGAATGCTGCAGTTCAGTCACTCTTCTGGCAAGCAAGGAAAGGTCTCACCTATACTCTAGCCTTTGAGTTGGTCAGGGAAAGGAATGCTGCAATTATGCTCGCACGTAGATTTGCTTTCGATTGTAATGTGAGTACCAGATTACTAACTATACATACTTATTCATTGCCCGACCCCATGTTTCATGCATGCAGTAACATTAGCAAATACCGACAATTATATTGTTTTTTCATAATTGTTTGGACTGACTAATCATGTGGTTAATGCCAGATTATGCTTGCTGGACTAGATGATCGGTCTCATGTAGGAACCTAGATCAACTATACCTACTTCTCCAGACTAGTGTAAGTATGTGGAGTTTTAAGAGTTGTATTTATTTTTTGAAGGTTGCTTTGAGTGTAATTTATAATTTAGCCAATAATAGCCAATTCTTCTGTCTGTCCGATACTGTGTTTGCGATCGAGGCATCCTTTTATCTGCCTTCCTCTGATCTGGTTTTGTAACCATATTCTTGGTTTCTGTAGGGCTGAATATTACTTCATACTTGTATATTTTATTTGTTTCGGTACAAGCAAGACCAAGATGATTCCCATATAATTTTTGGGCACATCGACGATTGGAAATACAATATTTGGACATGAATGATTCATAATACAATTGGAGTAAAGCACTTCATTAAAATCTTAATGTAGCTTTATGTTTTGAGGGTGGAGAACTAAACTTTTGATCAATAGAAGCATTTTTTTACGTTTATATTTTAATGAAGTGGATTCCTATAGAGGGAAAGGTTTGGAAAAAATCAGGATCAAGATATGGACTTAGAGATTTTTCATGCTTTTAAACTTCCATCCAAAATCTTTGGATAAGATACATAAACCCTCATCCCTCAAAATCTTTAGATAAGCTACATAAACTCTCATCCCTCAATCATCTCTATCAAGGACCATCTCTTCTGTGATCCATAACTGTAATATCCTTCGCTATCTGTCTCATTCAGGTATTCTGCCTTGAGTCATGCATCCAAGAAATTGAGTTCACATGCATCTCATATAGGAGCTCTATACACGGTGCAGATAGGAACATGGTTAATTAAATATTGTAAACTATGTTATTCTGGAAATTATAAAACTAAGTTTAATTTACATCTATTAACACAAGTTAAACTAGCTTATCTCTCAATAACCAACCTGGAGCCTTGACCAGGTTAATGTCCAGTTCGGGTTTGATAACTATGCTATTTAGCTATCCACAGGGTCCAGCTTCCAAAGAAAACTCCATTACCAAAGTTCCAAAATAATCTTACATCAGTCTACACTATATGCCTAGTCCTAGTAAGCCATAATGTCAAGTTTATGAAAAATGTCTTATTTATCTACTTTATGCAGTAGTTGCTTTGTTTCAAGACCATCTAACCTTTGCTTCTCTTTGGTTCTCAGGAGATATCCATGGCTAGTATTCTGATCTCATGAGAATTTTCGAATAGTGCCCTTGGCCAGCAGCCACCCCCTGGGTGGGGAGAATCCACTTCCACCGGATCAACATCAAGCACGACTCCAGGCTCGAGGGCCTCATCAAGATGTCCGATCTGGTACGTGCCCTTCGTTTCTTTGCCAGATCTGCTAGATCTGCGTGTCGGACACGATGACACGGTGTCCTTGTGCGTTTTTAAGTGGGTCTGCATTTCGGACTCGGAATAGTGCTTCGGTCAGGAGGAAATAGGATGACACGACGACGCACGGAGCGCCTTCTTTTTTTTTCTTTTGGGAGTGTCGGTGCTATTGATGTAGTTGAATTTTTGTGGATCTAGTGTTTGGAATGGCGAGAAATTGGAAGCCATTATTGAGGAAATGGTGTAAAAATTGTACAATAATTATTTGGTACTGCTCAATTTTCTTTATCATGGTCATCATGCTCTCTTTTTCTGTCTGTCTCCTCTGCAGACGATTAATCTGGCCGCGATCTGCACGCCGACCGACTACAACACCCGTCCGCTTGACACCATCTACAACAACTTCATCGATGCTCTTCCAGTTGTAAGGATCCTCTCTCAATCATCTTCTTCTCTTTTCTTTTCCTTTTCTGCATTGATATTTATGCGGAGATATATATATGAGTAGAGAATTCATAAGAATTAATCCCTTTAATAGAACTGAAACATTTGTTACTTGTTTCCTCTTCTTCTATTATGTTCTGCATGCATGCATACCCCTGATTATGATTACATTGCCATTGCAGGTGAAGTATTGCTCGGAGAATGGAAAGCGTCTCATCCACTTCTCCACCTGTGAAATCTACGGGAAGACCATCGAAAGCTTCCTCCCCAAAGAAACAATGAAATGTAGCTAGCTTAAGTACTATATATCTGTGAGATGTTGATGTACCCTATTTTGAGACACTAAAATGGAGAATGGTACTTTATATTATATTTCAATGTTTTGTTATGAATATGGTTCAAAGTGGTTGTTTTTGAATTAAATTGAGCAATATTTGGAGTGTAATATATAACATGCAGTATAGAGCGTACAATGACCATATACAGATCATCTATTCATAACGCTTTGAAAATAAACCGTAGCAGAAATTCAACCTATTAATGACGGTTTTGGAAGAATTATTTATAACGCTTTTAAAAACATTTATAACACCCATTTTTATAACGCTTGGATTGAAAAAAAAAGCGTCATGGTTTGTAATTAATGACGCTTTTTAGCCGTCATTAAAAGGTATTTTTGTTGTAGTGTCTTGGAAATATTTCGACAATCTTTCCTGTCTTGCTTGACCCTTAACTTGTCTGAATACTGATATGGATTGCTCGACCCAGTCTTAGGCCCTTGTTACCTTCTATTTAATTGATGACTGAAATAGCCAAACCTCGTTAGCAAATTTTTATAACTATAAATATGTTATTATGTGATTATGATTAGTATATTTTCTTGGAAATTTATTAGATTAAGCTTATAGGACAGATATGAGTGACTGACTATAGTGGACTTAGAAAACCATTAAGGATGATTAGTTTGATAGTATAGATTGATGATAAGGTATCTAAGATGGAGTAATGGAATATTATATTTTTGTGACTATGGATTAAGGACTAGAATCTTGTGCTTAGGTTCGAGGGTTGAGCATTGTAGGACTTTGATGACCAAGTGATTATTGGTTATCTACAAGCCATTTACTTATGTTTGGAAGATAGATCGATATGTAGAATGAAATAGAAGGAGATAATATTGCGTGCAAGATCGAAAGATAGCAGGAACAAAACAAGGACATATGTACATGAGTAATAAATAAATCGGTAAATAAATTAAGAGTTTGAATTTGAGGGTTTATATTCAGGAGTTCTTGATTAAAAAGAGAGAAGGCTCAATGCCAAGAATATGTTTTGAATGTATAATTTCAAGGAGCTTGTGATTAATAGGATAAAGATACTTAGGATGGGATAAGGAAACAAACAAATTGCTATTGAGATTGGAATTTTGGTTGATGGCCAAGTATTGCTGATATATATAGTATCTCGAGGATGACCTATATTTTAGAATATACGTAAAGGTTCTTATTGATATGAAGATTCTTAGGGGCAAAATAGACATAGTTCTTATGGAAGAAGCTTGTTGAACCTGAACCAAATAATTGTAGAGAGAAACAACATAGGTGATCACAAGGGTAGCAGATTGAGTACTGTAGCCATAGCAGTTGCATGTTTTAGCTTGACATATTGGATGATTTTAATTTCGAGGACGAAATTTTTATAAGGTGGGTAGGATGTAAGCCCCCTAAATTTAGGGCTTATTTTTTCAATTTTCTAAATCAATTATTTGCAATAGATATTATTATTTGACTATTATTTGATTTAATGTTCTTTTCCGTGACTTTGACTTCTGGAGCGTCAGAGATGCCAATCTCTGGAAACTCTCTTCATAAGTATGTAGTAGACAAGATTACCTTCATATTAATATATCATATCCTATCCAAACTTGTTCTCTTGTACTCTTTTTGCTTCACACAACTTTGGTTCAATTTAGACCATTTGATCATTAAATAATTATTAATTGACTTTTTCACTTTTATCTTTGATCATCATATGCACGTTACCGTAACTTTTAATTTAGGAGCACAAGACTAGTCATTTTCTTGAAACTAACTTCTCATGCATGACCTACTCGAGACACCCTACACCCATGACCTTCATGTCCCACTCAGACACAACATCTTGTACTTCATTTGTTTCGTACAACTTTTGGATCAATTTAGGCTAATTAATTATTCACCGTAAAATGTGACCTGACTTTCAATTTAATTTTGGGACCCGACATCGATCCAACCTAGTCGACCCAAAATATGGACATAGCCCATATGAAGCCTACTACCCACATGATACTTGTGTCCCATTTATTTGAGCCCCACATGCTACTTATTTACCCATGATCATGAGTACCTAAAATTAAATCATTTATTGCACCAGGTATGTTTTGACTCGACCCGGCTCAACCGAACCCAACCCAAGCTTCATGTTGCCCCCTCATGAATACCCACACACTCTTTTTCCTACAAAATATAAATACCTAATGTTTCCACTCCAAATATCTAAGGGAGAACTCCATTCATTTAATCCTAGCCATTGATTTCCCTATATCCCATCTCCACCACACATCTCCTCATGGCACACACTCACTCCCACACCCCATGTAGCCGGCCCTAATAAATTCCCATACTCTCTCTCCCCATTTTCTTAGCGGTTAACAAACTCCCCCCTCTTATTTTTCATAATACTCCCTCTCTCTTTCCAAATAACTCACCAATACAGCTTAATTTCCCCCACCCCATAGCCGAACACTCCTTCTTTTTCTCCTTCATCATCCTCAACTTCATCATTCTTCACCAGCTCCCCATGGTTGACATCCCCTTCTCCATTCCTCCTCTTCTCCTCCTCTTCTTTATCATCATCATCACCATCACCATTATCACCCTTACCAAACTTTATCACCTCCACCCCCACTACGAACCCCCACTGTTGGCCGTTCTGTCGTCGCCCCTCGCCGTCGTCGTGCCCCATCAGGCCGGGCACCGCCGCCGCCGCCGCCGCCACCGCCGCGCCAGGCCAGCGCAGCCTGTGCGAACAGCTGCAGCAGCTGCCAATGGTCACAGCAGCTGCCGCGGTGGCAGCAGCTGCGCGCTGCTGTGCACCACCGCGCCGCCGCCGCTGTCGTACGCCATCGCACGGCCTCACCCCCTCCGACGAGCCCCCGGTGAACTCCCCCAGGCCACCGCCCTTCTCCCCGGCGTGATACATAGTCGTTTCGTGCGTTTTGCACGGAATCCCGTCGACGCACGCGCGAACGAAATTCAGAATGTGCACCTCGTCGCAGCGACTTCGCACACATTTTTCGAGAAATTTGATCGTTGGATAGGCAAACTCTTTGATTCGTCACAATCTCGGTATATCCCTCTTCACTCCCCTCAAGTTTCGTCCGTTAATTTTGTCGTTTGATACATCAAAACCGTCCACCAAGTTAACCGTTTAAATTGTACTGTTTTTGGACAGTTTTGTGAAGCCAACTTCGTCGGCTCATATCTCTGCCATCGCAGCTCTGTTTGGCATGCTACCAGTTCCTATGCGCAGCTGGTATAACCCTCTTTTCTGTCCCTTAAGTTTCGTTTCATTGTGAGCATGTTTGATTGGTTGAATTTGACGCCAAAGTTGGCAGTCTGAATTCGTAATTTTTAGCTTGTTAAATTCTATTTTTGAATCCGGGACTCCGGATTTCAATTCCGACACCACCAGCAGACTCGTGGCGTCGTTCTGGCACAAATTGATATATAGTTTGTTAGATTTGGAGGACATGGGCCCTGGCATACATTTCGGAGTAAAGCGGGCCCCACAGTCCGAGTCAACGGGTCATTTTGAGATCGGCTCATCGGAATCCAACTCCGGATATACCATTGAGTTCGTATCGTCATTCTGGACGCGTTGACATATTTTGCTGAGTTTTGAGGTCATTGGCTCCGACACGCTTTTCTGTGCAAATTGAAATTTCAATGTTCTGGTCAACGGACCAATTTGAGATCGGGTCAACGGAATCCAATTTCGGATATACCGTTGGGTTCGTATCGTCATTCTGGATTCGTTGACATATTATTTGTTAGGTTTAGTGGACAGATATCCTTGCACGTTTTTTGGTGCAAAGCGGGTCCGACACGGACACCGTTTTGACCCGAAATTATCTTTTTGCCCCTATATCCAAATTGGACTTATAGATAGGCTATCCTAGCTGATTTGACCATTCTGGACACGTTGATGATGTTTGTTTCATCATCCGACAATGTTTGTAGATATTTTTTCTGTGTATTACCTTTTATTATAATTAATTCTTATTAAGTTCGTATTTCAGAATTAGTACAACGAAACTGAGATCAGTCGATTCCAGTGATCTAACATCGCTGAAATTGATAAGATGACCATGTGGATCACTATGATAAGATTATTAACCTTACCGTTGATTATCTTATTCCGATTTGCGTGTTATAGATTTCGATGTACGAATAACGAGGTGCAACTTGATATATTTTAATTCTTAGATTAGAGTTGATCATGTTTGACCAAGATATATGGTATCTTGGTAGGTAAATATTAGGAATAGTATGCTTAGGCTAGTTTTGACCTCGATTGACCAAGTTTGACTACTTTGACCAAAAGTAAACTATCAGTCAACACTTGGCCTAGAAATGTCTAGAACTTGACCAGAGTTGACCAGTTGACCAAAAGTCAACTGTTAGTCAACATTAGCCTAGTTTGACCTAGAGTTGACCAGAGTTGACTAGAGTTGACCAGTTGATCAAAAATCAACTGTAAGTCAACCTTTGACTCAGTGTGACCTAGTTTGACTTAGTTGGACTGAGATTGACCTAGATTACATAGCTTCTACTACATAATCATGCCTAACACTGTTGAACCCTAATTAGCTTATATATATCTCATCTTTAGGTTGTGACATCACTCTGAGCATCGACCCCATTTGACAGCTCAGGACCGCAGGCGAGTACATTCTCTGATACTAGTTCCTTGTCTTGATATCTTCTGTATCCGATTCAGTTATAGTATTTTACTTGATTCTTGTCACGATGATGCATGGACTAGTATACGTTGGACCCTGGCATGAGATGTTATTCCCGAACTTTTTTGGTATATTGGTACATTGTTCGATCTTGTTTCTTGTACTTGTATAAACACCAATTTCTTGGGGGATTAGCTACCCTCTTGGAGAATCCCGTGTCATGACGTGCTATGTCCGGATCCATATACTATTCAGAGATGGGGAGTTGTTAGTGGTTATGTGATCAATACCATACTTGTATTCCTATATTTGTTCATAGCTATACCCTTACTTCACGTAGGGTAAAGCCTGACCCTACTTGTTTATAGCTTTCCATGCTGGCTGGCCTGACCCAGAGTTCTTATTTTCTTGTTCATAGCCAGTCAGATGGTACAGCCTGATCTTGACCCAAGCCGATCACTTAATGCTCTAATATCTCAAGGCACATTTTATGTTTATATTATACATCAGATATTCCTGTACTGTTCTACTTTCCTGTACGTTACACCCTGACATGATTTCCAGTTTATATCATATTTTACTTATAGTCTTGATATATCATCTTGCATTCCATTATGATTATCTCTTATAGCATTTGTTAATACTATAAAACTATTGTTGGAGGTGTACTTGCTCATTTTTTGACTGGATAACCGTTGATGTTTACAGAGGACATGTTGGCTGATTGCTCTACCTTTTTACGGGTATGGCTAGGATAGAGTTTGATAAGTCATTACCCCTGGAGCCCGTAGATGATATAGCCCCTATTTAGATTTGCTAGATAGGTTTGTCTGGACTGCGAGCCAGCTAGTTTATGAGACTTATATTATATTTGTGTTTGGGACCTTGTGTTATGTTTTCGACTCTCTACTAGGTTGTGACTTTGCTTCTATTACGTACTTATATTTCCATCATATCTTTATGATATTCGTGCCTATCTTTCCTAGATGTCTTGTGATTGAGTTGAGATTATATACCTCCATACGGAAATGACAGGTACATATATATTGTGTCTAGATGTTATACTTTCTAGTAGACCTATACAGCATTCTACCGTCGATTCTACGGCGTAGGCTGGACGTACCCTCGTGCTCATGCTCCTAATCAGGGTACGGGTCATGACAAACAAGGAGATCCACAACCCACAGTATGCCAACTTGCAATAGAGGAGGATCGAAAGTGCATTCTCGATGAGAAGTTTGGTGAAATAAGAACGAGCAAACTCTCTTCACCACAAAAGCTGCTATTTATAGGCCAGGGCAGAACCAAATCCATGCACCAAGTGTCAGCCTCCCCAAAATTAATGTGATGAATCTAGCATTAATGGTAATGAATCTGTCATCTCGAAATCAACCATGTCAAAGTTATTAAATTTGAGCCTCAAAACGCTCAATAAGGTTGACTGAAGGTGATGCACCTAACAGTCCATGTGCCCGATGCGCCCCGCCACTGATGCGCTCAGTGGTATATGCGCCCCACAGATATTGCACCTAGGTAGGCTCTCTGTCCAGCGAACATTTAATGCTGGGTGATAGAAGTCAGCAGCACGCGTCTCGAAAACTAAATAGTCGACAACTTTTTCAGAAAATGAAGAGGTGTAATCATTACTCTCTTGTCGGTTACAGCTATGCTTTACCACGTGGCCGACCAGTCCCTCGCATGCACCCTAAAGCCATGCACCCGAAACTTTGCATGCACCTCTAAAGCCATGCACCCAGACTTGCTATTGATCCCCAGAAGTCATAACGCCAAGTCTCCTAATGTGTCGGATCTCCCAGGTGCATCAAATCTACTTTCTCTCAAATCAAGATCTTTGAAGCAATGTACACGCGTCACGTGTTATTGACTCAGTTCTGCCTATGAACGGGTGTCAACCATCCAAGATCTCAGCAACAAATGAATTCCAACAACTGCCATGTATCAACTCATCCACAACCCAACAGTATAGTTACACCAGATTTAGTTCAAAACTTTCCGGGTGCAGCACCCCTGCGTCCAACAAAGTTATGCACGTAGCATTCCTATGTGCCAATTTTTTATGCGCACATCGCATATGCGCGCATGAATAGATCACTCCACTGCCTATAAATAGAAGGATCATTCCTTCATTCAGACTCGCTCAACCACCCGAATTTTTTATACATTCAGAGAACCAGAGCTTACCTCAGGAGAGCCGAATCGTCGTCCAGCCGAAGACTTGTATTTGCATCCTGATCATCATTAGCTCGTTACCGGAGTAAAGAATCAACTCTCCATCGCCACTGTCCCCAGATAAACAAAAGTGTACTCAAGAGATCCTATTGAGGATCCAAGAATGTACTTTGTTTTGTTTGTTATTTATAAAAGTCTCTTCCAATACTTTTTAATAGCAAACAAACACATATCAGAGTACACATCACAAACATTTTATGCACTAAAATACACATAAATAAGTTGTGCCCATTTGAACCTACCATATCGTATGATATATACGTCCCTGCAACATAGAATTTTTAAGGTTAATATCAAGTTGATATCCTAAACTTTAAACCTCAACAATTTAGTACCATAAACTATTGAGTATTGTCAACTTGGTACCCTCCGTTAGTCAAAGGTTAATTTTTTTCATAAAAAAAAAGAAACCAAAATACCCCTCTCCCTCCTCCACCCCTCATGTTTCACCGTTGCACCCCCCACCCACACCCACCCCGTACTGCCCCCAGCCCCTTTTCCTGTTGCTTTCTCTTGTCGCCCACACCTCCTCCCCACGCCGGTCCCCAAACCTCTACCTTACTGTTGCCTGTCCCTCTCATTGCCCCTCCCCCTACCCCCACCCCCGGTTGTTGTCGCAGCTTCCCTACCCCATCGTTGCCACCACCTGCCCCTCTTGTACAATCATAGTTGAGGTATTAAGTTGTCTACTTTTAAAGTTTAAGGTATCAAGTTAAAAAGCTGGAATATAGTCGAGGGTATCAAGTTGAAATTAAGCCAATTTTTAACAGTAAATATATTTTAGTAGAAAATTTATGCTTTCCTAAATCTAATTAAATTTTATATATATATATATATATATATATATATATATATATATATATATATATATATATATATATGTGTGTGTGTGTGTGTGTGTGTGTGTGTGTGTGTGTGTGTGTGTGAAGAAGGTAATTATATATTTCTACGTAAAATATATATATATATATATATATATATATATATATATATATATATATATATATATATATATTATATATATATATATATATATATATAATTTAATTAGATTTAGGAATATATATATATATATATATATATATATATATATATATATATATATATATATATATATATGTGTGTGTGTGTGTGTGTGTGTGTGTGTGTGTGTGTGTGTGTGTGTGTGTGTGTGTGTGTGAAGAAGGTAATTATATATTTCTACGTAATCAAAAATACAACCGACATCATCCAATATTTTGGAGTTGATGTCCAAGCACAATTACATCATAATCAATGTTTCTACCAATGCCTACCAATGGGATCTCAATGCCCTCAAATATCCTATTGTTTCTTTTCTTCCATATATGCCAGACAGCTGCAGCCAGTCGAAGGCGTGCTTCATTATACCATTTCTTCCCTCTGCTTTTATGTCTCTTAATTTGTGCTATAACATCTTGCCATGCTAGAGGGCTACCCATCAACATCTGGATAATGATACCCTGCTCTCGCCATAAGTTCTAGGTCACCGTACAGGAGAAAAATAAATGCCCTATAGTCTCCGCACCCTGCCCACACATCATACACTTTTGCCCCTCTATATGAATCTCCAGTCTCTCAAGTCTATCAAGGGTAAGGAGCCGCCCTCGACACTACTTGTAAAGGCACATCTGGAACTTTCAAGCTATACCCTTTACCTAAATGAACTCTTCCCACTCCCATCTTGGTTGATCCGCTTTGTAATCTTTGTATACTGCACATGTGTCAAATGTAGTAGTCCCCGTACTTTTCCACATCCATAAGTCTTCCTCGAGGCTTGCATCGTTCTTCACCTTCTAAATCTCCCTACAATATCTCCTGGTGTAGCCATGTGTCTCCTGGGCCCATTGGTCGTGTCATAGTACCCGACTAACAACCTTTCGCTGATTCTTCTATCCTGCCGCCATGGAACCTACCAGCGCCCAATGGCCGATGCACGAACCACGGATCCTACCACAAATCCATGCCCTTTCTATTATTGATGACCCGGTGAATCATTGACCTCAATTTTGCTCGATGTCGACATATGCTTTTGAAGACAACCGAGTCATTACTGTTCGCATCCACACTCGAGAAACCTCTATCTTTCACATACCTGGATCGCATCTATGTCCCCCATACACCATTCGATATCAGCACCTTCCATGCCAACTTGACCCCCCCGCCACCTCCCGCAAGGTGCGCAGGTCTCGTAAGCCCATCCCTCCTTCCTTTTTAAGGTGACACAGAGTGTCTCAAGCAATCGCATAGAGGTCGCCTCTCCAGATAAAATTTGCACAGATTCGCTCTATCCTCCAGTCAGTAGTAATGGAAAGTAGTATCGACTAGAGCCAAAAACGAATAATAGAAGTGATAACTGCTTGAACCAGTTCAACCCGCCCAACGAAGGAGAGACTATGCACCTGCCAACCCTCCACACACTGCTGAGTGTAATCTACTAGACTCTGACACTCCATTTTTCGAGCATAATTCACTGACAAAGGGATGCACAAGTATTTAACTGGCAAACTCCCACGATCAATGCCTAACATAGCAACTCGTTCAATTTGGAGTGAGCAGTAGATATTGAAATAGGTTGTACTCTTTTTTGGTTCAGCTTGAGCCCAGTTAACTCCCAAATGTGTCCAAGATGCATGCTAATTCATGCAGTCCTCTCCAGGTCGGAGCCAGGAACACCAGCAAGTCATTCGCATAGATCAAATGTGTAACGTGAGGTTGAACCTGCTTAAACAGAGACGTAATCCTCTTCCTGAGCACCATTGAATCTATTAGGCATGAGAAATACTCCATGACGATAGTAAATATGGAGAGAGAGGATCTCCCTGACATAATCTCCTATTGCTCCTTATGAACCCATGTGGTTGGACATCAGTAAGCACCGAGAATGTAGGCATCGAGATGTATTCTCGAACCATCTCTACCCAAGTGCCATCAAATCCCATCTACCGCATGATCTAGCAGACAAACTCGCAATTGACCGTATTATAGGCCTTGCATAGATCCAGCTTGATGTACGATTTGTCTCCACCAGGCTTGTTGAAGTTACTAACAAGCTCATGAGCAAGTAGGCTATTCTCCGCAATGTCCCGACCATTAATAAAGGTAGTCTGATTTGAGGAAATCAACTCCTGCATAATATCCACCATGCGTCGACACATGAAATGCAAGATAATTTTGTACATGTAGTTGCAGCATGCTATAGGTCAAAATTCAGAGAGCGACGTAGCCCCTTCCTTCTTCAGGATAAGAACCAAGAAGGTATGATTTAGTTTTCGAAGAAGCCGCCCATGCCTGAAGAAGTCCACTACCACCTCCCACATCGCATACTTCAAGACCTACCAATGGAGCTTGTAGAATTTGCTTCCAAAACCATCCAGGCCAAGAGCTTTGTTGGGGTCCGCCTGTATGACGATTGCCTCAATTTTCTCCATCGTCACAGGAGCCAAAAGAGCCTGATTACCAAAAGAGGTAACCTTTCTCTTGCATACAAGTTCAGAAAATACTGTCAGATAATCAGATTGATTATAAAGACTGGTATAATATTTGATCGCAATCCTCTGTATGTCCAGAGCGTTCGTAACTGGAGACCGTCAGGTCCAAGTACCCGCCCTATGTGATTTCAGTGATTACGTGCCCGGACAACATTATAAAAGAATCTAGAACACTTGTCCCCCTCGAGCAACCATGGACATTTCGCTTGTTGGGCTAGCTCAACCTGCACTTGCAGTCGCAATCGTCCAACCCGATGTCCGAGTTGTCTCTCTTCTGCCACCAATTGGGGATTAAGGATATTCGTGTAGGAACCCTAGAGGGGGGTGAATAGGGTCAAGCTAACTAATCAAGCACTTAGCACAAGCTAATGGGCAATTTAAAAATATAAGTGCAAGAGAAGAAGCAATAACAATACCGACACACGATATATCCTGGTATCCTCCCAAGAGGCACTTCAGTCCCGGAACTCTCTCCGGCTTTAATCCACTATTTGAGTAAATAGTTACACACGAGTTTGGATTCGAAGAACTCGCCAACTTCTTACACGAGAGCTTTAATCCGAAGGCCTCTCCGACTTCAACCGAGAGTTTGGATACGAAGACTCCCCAACTTCAACCGAGAGTTTCGATACGAAGACTCTCCAACTTCAATCGAGAGTTTGGATACGAAGACTCTCCAACTTCAACCTTTCACAATAGGTTTTGATCTCCTTATACAATAAGATGAAGATCTCACTTTTCAACTCAATAACTCTAACACAATTTGTGGATGGCAAATGAAAGCTTTGTAGAGTTGTTTGTGGATAGGCTTTGGTGGTTTAGAAATTTTTAGACTCAAAGCATCAACCTTGAATGAAGGGGTTCAAGGCTATTTATAACCAAAGCATTGAAAAGAGCCAAAGGCAACTTTTCAGTCAGCGACCGGCATACCGCCGGTATGAGTCGGCATACCGTCGGTATACCGGTCTGGGATTGCAACGGCTCGAAATATAGCCGTTGGGATCATTTAATGTTGGAAATCCGACCGTTGGACTTTCAACGTTACGGAATCGGTATACCGTCGGTATGATCCGGTATACCGTCGGTATGCCGATTTTGTAGATAGAAACTTTCTGTGAACAAAATAGGTATACCGTCGGTATGCACCGATATACCGTCGGTATGCCGATTTTCATCCGAAAATGATCCTGGGCTGATTTCTACCCTAGCTTTCGATTTTGCCATCCATTTCTTGTGTTTACAATAATTCTTAAGACTCATTACAGACTCCAGATATACTGTAGCAGGTGCAGGCTTCTTCAGAGTCTTGAAATGGTGATGGCATGGCTTGGCTTCTTCCTTTGATAGGTGCTGGCTTTTTTCCTTGGCGGCAGCTGTCCAAAGATATCCAGTTTGTAAAAACTGGATACCTTTCAGGGGCTTCGCCCCCGAACCCCCGACGAGGGGCGCTGCCCCCTCAACCCCCGTCCCTGACCGGGCAGCGGAACCCCCGGGTGCGTGGCTCCGGAGATGTCGTCGGGTGGTTCAGAGAAATCTTGTAGGATCCGTCGTCTTTGGCCCACCATGATTTCTTCATTGCATATGTCCATATTGATCTTACTTATTGTTTTTCTGCATGTACATGTTAGACGAACAAAGCAATATACATAGTAGCAGATATGATAAGTTTAATGCACACTAGGACAATGCTGAGTTTAAGTATAAGTGCTAAGGTGATAGCATAAATGTTAGTGATATCATAATGATTAAACTTAATTGAATGACCACAATCAAAAACATAGTTTTGATTTTGGCAACCCGATTAAATTTAAGATAGATAAGCTCATATCACTAATATGTAAACCAATAGGCACATATCACCAAAGGCATAAGTATAAGTAGAAATTCTATAGCGATAGTATGAAGATTAGTGATAATGAAATGCTAAACTTAACATATTAACCATATTCAAAAATATGATACAATCATTGGACTAACAATCTCTCCCTTTTTGATTATGGCAAATCGGTTAAGTTTAGTATGGACACAATAGATGCATGTATCACTAATATACAAAAGATATCAATATCACTAAAAGCATACTACTTAGATTACTTATAAAAGCATACTTAAACTTACTTCTCCCCCTTTGACAGAATCAAAAATAGGCTCCCCCGTACTAAGAGATAAAATGAAATCAATCTCAATCATAGAAAACAGAGCATGGGGAACTTATAGACAATCATGATCAAGATATAATAATGAAAAACAATGGAAGAAGGGTGTAATGACAAGTTTATAAAGCTACATTGCCAATGTAGAATATCAAATTTAAAAGAAGCATGTCAAAACACAATATAGTTGGTAAAAC